>CM035784.1:14980629-15445629 GCA_020466265.1 Siphamia tubifer
AGGAGAAGAAGTGTTCCTCAGGCCCTGTAAACTGACTGACTAAACGTATCGGTGTCTTTTTTTTCCCTTTCCACGCACCCCCATGCTGCTGCCAACACGGTTTTGAAGACCCATGAAAAAGCGCAAAGCTGTTGAAGAATAGGCGGATCAAAACCCATTATGAGATTTGAAACTCTTTTTTTTTGTGTGTGTGTCGCCCTTGGTTAAAAAAAAAAAATCTCTCACTAGATTGGGGATATTTCTGCACAAGGCGTGTTGGCTCCTCTGAAAGTTTTTTTATTTTATTTTATATTTTCTATGTGCGCTGTCCATCCATCCATCCATCCATCCATCCATCTGAGTGGCACAATGTTAACCAAAAACTTATACATCTATCTGTTCGTTGGGTGTGATTTTGTTAGAAATAAAGTTAAGGAGCAAGGGGGAAGGTAGATAAACCTCAAGTGCGCGTGTGCGCGCGCTAAGGAAGCAGAGCATGGCTTATCTTCGCGCGTCATGTGACTTTGCATTGGATTTTATAGAGAGCAGCACAGGATCTGAATGCATAATGAGACAGTGCAAAGGTAGGCAAAGGTGAGACACTGTTAGGTGACATTTCCAGGCGTTTTGTCTGAAATATTTCTACTTTACGTACAATTAAAAGGTCAACCTCACGCGCTTTTGTATTATAATTAACCCACATTAATTCTTGAAAATGTCCAGTATTTAAATAAAAGTGTGAAAGCTTCTGTGTCTTAAAAAATAATTGTGTTGAGTTTTAACATTTTAGACTCTGTGTATGAGTGTGTGTATGAGTATGTGGCTGCCACTTTCACTAATGGAGACAAAGAAAAATGATGCCTACTTCTCTATAACATTGAATTCGTTGCTAAGCAACTAGTATGGGAAATCATCCGCGAAATTCAAATCCTGCAGCGAGAGGACACGTTTTGTGAGTTTTGCTGAATAGGCGAGCAAGACAACTCAAGAAAAAAAAAGAGAAAAGTTAGAAACCCAGGAAGACATTCAGCCGCATTCACACACAACCCTGCTGCTGTAAATAGTAAATGAACAGTGAAGATTATCAGAGCATTTGCATTGGGATTATCATGCTGGGAGTAAAGGGAAAAGGACTGCACGTGCTTTAAATTACTGTCATTTTCTGTCTAATATCAAACGTCCTGAAGCATCACCTTTCTGATATTCATCTGCAGCCCACCCCCCAAAGTCACACAATACTTCACTGTAAAAAAACAAACAAAACCAAAACAAACAAAACACACATAAAAACAACAACAACAAACCAAAAGTGTGGAAAAGATGAAGATGAAAACGAGGTGGTGGAGGGGTGCAGCCAGTAAGGGCTCTTTTTTTGGAGGGGGGGGGGGGGGGGGACAAACACAACCAATAAACCTCTGTGACCTAGTGCCCCGGATCCTAAACCAACATGTCAGCTCAGCCACTTAAGAGACACAACCCTTCCACCTGGACGTACAGTAATAACACACACACACATACACACACACACACACACACACACACACACACACACGGACTTATGTGCTTATAAAGATGGGAATAAATAACACAAATGTCAGTCATTAAAGATCCACTTTTGTTCCTTTTTTTTGTCTTTTGCAAATGGATTCTGGTGCAGATTAGACATGTTGTTGTTGCGGTGGTATTAGTGACAGGCACGTGAATAAGGCGCCCATAAAGCTGCCTGATAATTATGCTAAATACGCGGTTATCTGTATTATGTGCCCGGGTATCTGTATACCATAAGCTGCGACGTAAACATTACATAACAGGCAGCCAGTTAGGAATGTATTAGTAGTATTATCAGTATTATTATAATTATTATTATAATTATTATTAGTAGTATTATTATGAGGACGCTGTGTGCTCCAACTCCCACTATGAACACACACACACACACACACACACACACTCCTGATTCCATCTCCTGTGTTTTGTTTTTCCCCTGTAATGATTTTGAATGTATTTTTTCTGCTTCTTCTTTCTTTCTATTTTTCCCTTAAGGCCTAAACAGGCAGCAGATGTAAACAAAACAGACGCGCCATTGTACAGGCCTGCGCGCATACTGACCGTTCATTTCATTGAACACACACTTCCAGGCTCATGACACCACTTTATGGACATTTATTGAAGCTTTCAGAAGCTGCAGGCTGCCATCCGCGCGCTATAATAACACAACAGCACGTGCGTTCTTGTAGGTTGTTGGGTTGTTTTTTTTTACGCAGCTGAAGAAAATGTATTTAATTGGAATTGCACGCGCTGCTTTTTGTGCGTTATCCTAATGGAGGTTATTACCAGCGCGCATATGCAGCTTCATCTGGGACAAAATAGTCCACCATTTTCTCCATTAGCTCCTGCTTCTGCTGCTGCTGCTGTTGCTACTACTGCTACTGCACACAGCAAACATCCCATAACCCAAATGGCACGGGGTTTTTTGCAAGTGAATAATATCAATTTCAAAAACACAACAAAAAAAAAAAAGAACATGATCGTTCTAACAAATTTATTGTGTCTCAATCAGCTCGTACGGAACCACTACTGAAATTAAATTACAATCAAAAATGATCACATCAAAATATACCCTTATTATTACCTAACAACGGTCAAAGTCAGCTTATGATGATTTGTGCTCCTTTAGAAACGATAATAATACAAAATTAAACAAATAAGGGCAACAACAAAAAAAATAATAATAACAGGGAGGGGGAAAAAACAGGGAGAAAAAAAGGGGGAAAAGCATCTTACACAAGTTCCTGGGGGGGAAAATAAATTACCGTTTGGAATAATTCATATGTATTCCGAATAAAATATTAAAACAAGTCATTCTGATGAAAAATATAAAGTAAATAACTCAGATCAGTATCTGATCTAGTGATCTATATTGCCGGCTTTACAGAGTTTTTGTTTATTAAAACCTACCAAAGAACACTGCTTAGAAAGGGCAGCATTAATAGTATATCCACAGCACCCACTCAGTCACACTTGGCAACAAATTTCAGATGTTTTTTTTTTTCTTTTTTTTTCTTCTTTTCTCATCAAATAAGTGCAGCTAGTCTTTTTCAAATGTCTTTATGCTCTATTTGTTGGGAAAGAAAAAAAAAACAAAGGCAGGAAAATCCACTCACGGTGTCAAAGTCCATTAAATAATAATAATAATAATTATAATAATAATAATAATAATTATAATAATAATAATAATGATAAAAGAAAGAAAACCCACGTGGAAAATGTTTTTTAAAAAACAAAAGGTGATCTTTGAGATCAGGCGGGACAGTCCTGGTCCTGGTTTGTCTTTTTCTCTCTGAGGGCCTCAGTGTGAAAACACAAACAAAAAAAACCCCAACAACAACAGCAAAAAAAAATATCCCTAAAATCCTTCGTGAATCCATGCAGTCCACTTCAGGGGAAAAAAAATAGGGAAAAATGCTGGAAATCACGATGGAAGCGTCGTGGATGTCACTCTTCTTCACATTGTTGCAGTTTTTCCTCCTTTTTTATTGTTAGGGAGGGAAGGCAGTTCAGTCCAAATATACAAAATGCCTGCTCCTTTTGTTTCTTCAATCAAACACAGATAAATGACAGGGGAGATTTTTTTTTTGTTTTGGAGAGAGGGGAGGAAGAAAAAAAAGAATAAAAACAATACTTGGGTTTTCCTCTTGGGTGTGTTTTAATGCGCCAAAATTACCTGGTGGAATGAACTTGTAGTTGTCACCCTCTGGTCGCTCGCTTCACTTGCATCTTTTAAGTAATCTACTAAAAAATGCCCCTGAAAGAAAAAAGCAGAAGGAACCTTTTAGGTTAAGACATTTTGAGGGCCTGGAAGAAGGTTAACGGTGCGTTTCTGAAGGGGGGGTTTGGGAAGAAAAAGGGGGGAAAAGGTGGCTGGTTGTTTTTTTTTTCTCTCTTTCTGTTTGTTTTTTTTTTTTCTGGTGAAAAATAGATAACACATTTTTTTTTTGCAGTCTCATTCATATTCCCTCACAATCACAGTATCAAAAAAAAATTTTTTTTTTGGCTATCATGGCGAGATAGTCTGTATGTTTGTTTGTTTTAAAATCAGTTTAATTTCATATAAAATATTCTGCTGTGCTGTTCTATGTTTCACTGAACATTCTTTTGCAGTCCATGGAGGGGGGCGGTGTTTCTGCACTCACATTGCCGACCTGAGAGTACACATCCTCCGGCGTCTGTGCCACTCCTGGGGGCGTCATCCGTTTTTCCTTCTGTCTCCTATTGCAAAACCACACTCTAACCACCTCTTTTTCCAGCTGCAAGTTGTCCGCCAGGCTGCTGATCTCCTGCGCCGAGGGTTTAGGACATTTGAGGAAGTGGCTCTCCAAAGCCCCTTTGACGCTCACCTCGATAGATGTGCGCTTCTTTCGCTTCCTCCCCTGCGCCGCGATCTTGTCGATACTGGTGGGGCTACCGGTGGACGAATCGGCCTCCTCAAGCCACTTGTTTAACAAAGGCTTGAGCTTGCACATGTTCTTGAAGCTGAGCTGCAGAGCTTCGAATCTGCAAATGGTTGTCTGAGAGAAAACGTTCCCGTACAGGGTGCCTAAAGCCAAGCCGACATCCGCCTGCGTAAAGCCCAGTTTGATCCTTCTCTGTTTGAACTGCTTGGCGAACTGCTCCAGGTCGTCCGAGGTCGGTGTGTCGTCGTCCGAGTGCGGGTCGTGGCTGTTAACGCCGCCGTGATGCTGGTGATGCGGATGCTGGTGGTGATGGTGGTGGTGGTGGCTGCCGTGGTCCAAGTCTGGGGTGTCCCCTCTCACCAAACCCGGGTGCACCAGACTCTGACTCCCGGGACTCAGCATCCCGTTGACGGTGAAACCTCCCGGTTGGGAATAGATGAGCGACTGCTGCTGCTGCTGCCCTCCGGATATGGAGTTAATGTGCGCCGCGGTGGTGCTTCCCCAAGCCCCGGCGTGTGTCTGATGGGGAGCTAAGTGAGGGGGCCTGTGGTGCAGCGCCGTGCCTGTGTGGAGATCGTCTCTGGCGGAGTTTTTCACGTCCTGCTGCTGCGGGCTGCCAGTCATACCGACGGGACTCGACGACCAGGGCGATCCGGCTTCAGCTGCTGCGACGGCGGCCGCTGCTGCTGCCGCTGCGGCGTGCGGGAGGGATGTCACCCACTGGTGGGCATGGCTCAGCATGTGTCCCCCGTTGCTCGCTGCCATTGCGCCTTGCATAAAGTCACTCTGTACCATCTTGACTGAGGGGTCTCCCCTGTAGCCCCCAGACCCCGAGGTAACCGCAGCACTACCCGGCTGCATGCCACCACCTCCAGAGTCAGAGTGCACGATGGAGCCGGACGATAAGATGCTATTGCTGGGCAGATAAGGATTGGAAGCCGCGGTGGCCATTCCGTCAACCCTTATGAATATGTTTGTGGATAACCCCCCTCCCTTTTTTTTTTTACAGTCACTTCTTTCGAGCAGGCAAATTGTATCTCATGAATTATTCAAACTTTAAAAGTATGGGTAGGTTTTGGCAAATACCATGGACGTGCATAAAAAAAGGAAGAAGAAGAAGAAGAAGAAAAAAAAAAAACTTCGAACAAGGGTGGCAGAAGGCTGAATAAAATCCGCATGTATTTAAAACATTCTACTTCAAACACTTCTGCACGGGTATCGGCGAATAAAATATCATCCAGGTTTTCAAAAGCCCTTTGAAACCATGTGCAGTCCGTTTGGAAAGTTTTGCGCTCTGGTGGAAATTCGGAACATTAAAAATTCAAATATAGAGGAAAAAACAAAAGCGATGTCCCAAACAAACTTTTGGTGGTCGCAAAAACAAAAAGCCTTCCAAATTCTCCACAATGTACAAAGTCCCAGTTTATGTCCCCTTTGGATGTGAAAAACATTAGCGGAGTGTCCTTAATTCTTTTGTAATTCAGGCGCTGAGATTTCTCCCTCGCTTTATTCTTTTCTCTCTCCTCTTTTATAGGACTGTAGAGCCTATCTCTTTGTTCTGTTTTGATGTATATAAACCTGCCAAACCACAAACTCCCGCTGAAGTACAATCCAGTATAACAGTGTACGGCGCTGCTTGCGAGTCTCTTCTCTCATTCGCTTGTTCTCTCTCTCCACCTCTCTCTCTATATCTCTCTCTCTCTCTGTCAGGCGCGCGCAGTCCCGCCCACCGCGCGGCTCCGGCGACGTGAAAGATGTTTACCCCCGTGCGTCACCGCTCATTGGTTACCAGCGGTTTGATTGACAGCTGCTGGCCATCCCTTGCTCCCGGGCGCACGAGCCCTCCTTCCGGCTGTTCCGATTGGCTGATTTTTAATTGCAGTCCAAACAAAACAGGGAATACAACTTAGTAGTAAATAGTACTGAGATATTAGAACACAAACAGGGCTGAGGGGTAAATAAAAAGGTCCATAAAGTGTGACCGCCAGTTTACACTCATCCAACCAAATCTACAAACCTATCTGGATGCTTCTCTTCACGTGTCTACGTATGTACACCTGTTTGAAAGCACTGTTTCTTATGTAAACACCTATTCGTAAAAGACAGACCAACTTTTTTTTCGTGCGTAAAATTGCGCGTAAAGTGATTTTTTTTAACCACTTTAATCGCCGTATTAGAGCTCCAACTTTCTCCAACATGTGCATTAGACACCTCAAGATCCATTGGTAACAATTAGAATGAGCAGGTAGTCTGACCTGATTGTGTAATAGAATAAGGCATTACGGTTAGGGGTTTAATTCCCTCTAGGCTCCTCATGAAAAATACAGGAATATTGGATGGAAACAGACAAAAAAAGCACCTTAAATGTTGCACACTTTATCTTGCAGCACTAACCTACATGCTTATATCAAGTGCTTAGCGTGTTGAAGTTGTTCATTGGGATGTAAGGAGTGTCTCCTTTGCATCCAAGCCCTGCGCTTCGGCTCCTCAGGAGTTAAGGCACAAAGGTTGTGGGGATGCTTCCATGCGGAAACGCCGCGCACAGGCAACCTCAGTGAAGCACAAGTGAAAAAGAGGAAAGTGGCAACCAAAACAAGGGCAAATTGAGCAGTCCTCGGGGGATTTCTGTGCGTGCGTCCGCGTGTGTGTATGTGTGTGTGTGTGTGTGTGTATGTGTGTGTGTGTGTGTGTGTGTGTGTGTGTGTGAGCAGGGTGGCGGCACAAGAGGAAGAAGAATAATGTAGAAATACGGTTCCTTAAAATGCAAGGTGACCACATGGGATGAATGAGGGTCTTTGTGAAATCTAGTGGGACCCCTTTGCGTCTATACTGACGCACCCATGGGTGATAATAAGCGCCTGATCCAGAGTTCCCACTCGAGTTGAGGCTGTGCGTGTCCACCTGTGCAGGCCTTTGCGGGTGATTAGCGGTGTTTGATGAGGGTTGGAACTGCGTGTCAGGTGTTAACCCCCAACATTTGCCCGGTAAGCTCCAAAAATCAAACATTTCACTGCAAAAGGGATTTAAGGGCAAACATATAAGGAGGCGCAGGAGCTGCCATGACAGTGTCTTCACCCCTCGACCCACCCTCCTCCTCCTCCTCCTCCTCCACCTCCTCTCTTCTCATCCCAGCAGATTTAATTTGGACCGGACTCAAAACCTGAGGAAGCCTCGTGGATTTGTTTACATTGAATAGGCAGGCTAGGGGCCAGAGCCATGGGGCCCTTTTTCTATTCATTAATATACAGTGAGGATTTCTGTCTAAATTACTGCTGTTCAATCCACGCTTTTTGAAGAAAAAAAGGTGGTGGAGGAGATGAGAGAGAGAGAGAGAGGGGGGGGGGGGGGGTGTCTCAGGCGACCAGCAGAAACGTGACACCAAGGCTGCACCACAGAGGAGACGAGAAGAGGACCCCCTCCCTATCCATCCATCCATCCACCCACCCATGCACACACCTCAAAATATTAAAATATATCATATACATAAAAAACGAAGAAGTCAAAAGCTATTTTCTAAAAAAAAAAAAAAAAATCTTGCCCCATTTCTGAATTCACGGCGCGGCGATATATATATATATATATATATATATATATATAAAAACACACACTCCTCTCTGATATATGATGTGTTTATTATTTATTTGCTTATTATAAAAGGTCCCCAAGTTCCCTGCTGGGGGAGTTCATTTATTTTGTATGCAGGGAAAAAAAGAAGAAAAAAAAAGGGAAAAAAGAGAGAGAAAGAAAGGGGGGAGAGGAAAAAAATCATCCCCAAGTATAACAAGAGACGAACAGTTAGTGCTGATTTTCATTTGCATAAATTTTCATATATTTTAGTGAAAATAATAGCGGGAGCCGAGGAGTGCTCCTGCTCAGTTGAGGCAGAGGAAAGAAAATCTTAGGGAGCACCGACTCGTAGGAAAGGGACATAACCGTTTACAAGCTCCGGTGTGAACAATGTGAAGCTATTTTTTTTTTTACCCCCTCCGTTTTTCTTTTTTTTTTCTTTTCCTCCCCTCTTTTGGACACAAGGTAAGTCAACAATTATCTATGCGGATTTCTTTTGACGCTTGAGGAATGTTGGAGTTTATCGCCTCGTCGGGCATTGCTCCACTGCTCTGTAATATGCCTCTTCTCTTCCCACAGAGACTCTCTTTAGCTTTAAATGATATTTCCGACATATTCTCTACAACTTATAGTTAAAAACGAATTGCAAATGCTTGTCCTTTCTTTTCTTTCTCCGTGCGTAAAAATCGATCGACTACCGCTGTTTGCTTTTCGCAGCCCTTTTCTTTTCTTTATCCCTGTTTTTTTTAAATAAATATATATATATACTTATAAATAGCGGGCAGATGGATAAGCTGTGCTGTTTTGTAGTGAATGTCCACCGGAGAAAAGTGCAATCAATCACATTTTAAGCAGGGAGAGAGAGAGAGAGTGTATGTGTTAGTGAGAGAGAGAGAGAGAGAGAGAGAGAGAGAGGAAGGAAAGGGGAGGAGGAGGAGGGTGTGTGTGTGAGTGTGTGTGTGTGTGTGTGTGTGAGAGACCCCTCGGTTGAATCCTCCAGAGGGATCGCGTAGGCAAGTGCAATATGAAATCGTTTAATATAAATCGATCTTGCCGTTGCAAAGTTTGTTTAAAGTTTATGTGCAGCAAGCAGCCTGTCAAGCGCAAACTGCACTCCATACACACACACACACACACATACACATACACACACACACAAAAAGCTGGTAAATACTTGTAAACAACACTGCGATCTTAATGATCTGCTGCTTTATTTCTATTTATTTATTTTACTTCTGGAAACCTTCCAAGAAACAAAGAATAAATAAATTCTACAAAATAGATATAATGTATTTTCCAATGGGACACACTTATTTAATTAATATATAAAATATGTATTATTATTATTATTATTATTTTATTATTCTGTCCTAAAAGTGAGGGTAATGTTGTTTTTCTCACGGGGTAACACTCCTTTTCCGTCATTGATGGGCAGTTGCATTTCTGAGCCCTGTACTTGGTAGCCATGGTGAGCCCAATAAAAGGGGGGGAACACTAGTCGCATTAAGCTGTATGTTTGTGCACTGGAGTCGAGATGAAAAGAGGTGCTCTGGTGTGCTGTGGCCCGGGCCAGCACCGGTACGTAACGCGTTACAGTAACGGATGTACGTGCAATTTGAAGCCCATGTCGATTTTTTTTTTTTTTGCTGCTTTTTAATAATAAATAAATGTGCTCTGTCTGACCGAGGGTCTTTTTGCGCATCTGGTTTTACGCACTGAAACCAACACTTCATATTTAACTTATCACCTTCCTGCCAAAGCCAAACTAAACTGTTCCTAGTTTTGGTGCAGAATGTGCGTAAAGTAACGCAAGGCACAACTTTCCCTGCGCCAAAACTGCTTTTATTTTATAGACTTTTCGCGCAAGTATGAACTCACACAGCTGCCTCCTCCTCTTCATACTCCTCCTCCTCCTCCTCCTCCCTCTCCTGCTGCTGCTGCTGCTTCAGAGTGGAGGTGAAAGAGATTTTTCAAAGTCATTGTTGGCCTCATCATACATGAATAATAATAATACAAAAAAAACACTGTCATAACTGCCGCCAGGTGTCGCGCTCACTCGTGATGCAAGAGGTGCAAATATGTAAAGGTTACACTGCAAAAAAAACCCCCAAAAAAACACATATATTGCTGTCAGTTTTATGATTTCAGAATATTTTATGTAATATTTCCTTCTGTATCCACACCTGATCTTATATGTTTTAACTGATATATAATTTACGGACATTTTTCACTCTTTAACACGTGCGTTTTTTCCTTTTGAAATGTCGTTTTAATGCAATTTAAACTTTCCCAAAGCGACTAAAATAATGTTCAACTCTTTTTTTTTTTTTGCAGTAGTTACAGCTTCACTATTGTATTTATTTTATGCTTGTACTTGACGCACACGTGGCACTTTATTCAGTTTAAACCTAAAATATCACATCTGATGATGCGTAATTCATAAAAAAAAACGACCCCAGTGACGACTGTTGATGTTATCCCAGACTCCCCCCACAGTATGGACTTAGTTTTATTGTTGTTTTTTTTTTTCCTATTGATCAGCTCAGGCCTGTTTGAACAGTGACAGCGCATAAACAGCAGAGTGATGAGACAGGGCCCTGCGCGCTGCGATTTCTGGAACCGGTCGCCATCTGCGGTGGCCTATAAGCCATAAGTCTGAGCCAGCAGGTCTTTGTGGAAACATATGAGTCGGTGGGGTTTGACTTAAAGAATTATTAACAAAACAAGAGGGACTGTTGAGGAAGAAGAAGAAGAAGAAGGGGGAGGGGGAGCTGGGATCACGAATTATCCTGGGAATTAATGCGTGGCAATTTGTATTTAGTTTACGCACTGGTATCTGGTGTTATTCCTCATCCTCATCATCATCATTATCACCATCATCATCAACATCATCATCATAATCGGAACTAGTACTAGTAGCACACGAAGAAGAAGAAGAAGAAGAAGGCATCAAAACAGTAGAAGCAGGAGTAGTCATGCCTTATTACTCTGCATTCTGCACCCATTCTGTCATGGTGCAACAGTGACGGTTATTGGTAACAGGAGGCGCGTTTATTTATGACTTGACAAGCAGATTGCTCTAATTCATTAGTTAGTGGAGTTGCATATTTTAGAAAGATCACAAATTAGTCCAAAAATAAATAAATATACAGTATAGATAGATGAAAAAAAAAAAAAAACAGGAGGCAGGCCTGTTTTTTTTTTTTTTTTCTCCTCCTTGTGCACAAATTAAAATAATAAACGGGCGTGGTATTGGTGATGATGAAAGGTTGCGCTTCATCATCACCAACCTAATAATTCACACACACACACACACACACACACACACACACACACACACACACAAAATTCAATCTGATGCTCTCACTTCCCAATTTATGACTCCTCACTTGCAGATGCATACACTCGAAAAGAAAAGAGGAATAAAACAAAAAACAAAACAAAAAATGAAGGTGGGTAAATCCCAATTTTAAGGTGAGCTTCCAACTGGTTACAATATACTGATTCAATTCTGTGCCGTTTTAATTATGGCCTACTTAAGTTGCCTATGGGCTCAGATAATTTATTTTCCCTCCTCACCATCTCTTACACACACCCCCCACCCACCCTCCTTCCTCTTTTTTCTTTTTGGTCTGGCCACTAATCCGAAACGACATACGTTCACTGTGTCATTGATGGAGAGAAAAAAAAGAAAAAGACAGGAAAAAAAAAAAAACGTTGATTTAAAGCCGAACCCAACTCCAAGCACTTAAATGATAATGCAGCTACTATACCATTAATTAAATGGGCCACACTGAATATCACTGTGAGCGTTAAACATGCCTTCATTTCCAGACATGAATGGGATTTTCTTTTTTTTTCTTCCCTCCATTATTAATATTCTATTAACAATAGGCCCATGTAGAGTTATATACACCTCTCCTTTTTTTTTCTCTAGGTGTTTGGTAATTGGCCTGTGTTAGTGTCAGTATCACGTGACTCAATACACATGTCACAGTTATTGATTTTCAATAGGGATCAATAAGAAAGTCAGAATTTGGCTTAAAAGTGCATAGGAAATGTAGCATCAAATCTGTTTAATAACTTTAACAACCACTATCCTATTAATATGAGGTAAAGTGGATTATCATCTTTAAATGGATATTAGAAAAACAACATTTAGTTTGACAAATGACAGTGTTTTAATGATACATTTTGTGGGGGAAAAAAAGTCACTTTTCTCTATTTTTACGATTTGATTTGGTAAAATTTGAATTTACTCGGAATGTTTTATGAAGCACATTAAATGAAATCGACAAAAATACCAGATTTTGAACGTAAAAATGCCAAATGTGGGTGATAATGTTCGAATAAATGTTGATAAATCACTTGGGGGGGGGGGGGGTGTGAGTCTTTAAGAGCTAAAAAGCTGATGAGATGCATTAAATAACACAGAACTAAAAAGTGATTCATTGAATTATCTGCAACAGGAAAAAAAAGTGAATTACATGGTGTGGATGGGTTTGACAGTAGGGGTTAAACATTGCATGATGTAATGGTGCATAGGAGTGATTTACATGCATGTTTTAAAGCAGATTTCTATGAAAGGATGGAGACCAGGATGAAGAGGAGGAGGAGGAGGAGGAAGGGGCGTGGTCTGTTAACCTCTCAACACTCACCTTCTACTGTCCATTCACTTCATAACAGCTCTAATCTGGCTCTATTTCTATTTTTATTTCCATTTAGATTTCAGATTGAATTGGATTATGTTCACACTAGTTAGTTTCCATCTAAATTTTGAGGAAAATTTGCAATTTATGTTACGTCCCGGTCTAGTGGTGTACCAGGACGTATATATAAAAGTGTTCAGATTGATCTCCCAATTACCAATTACAAAAGCCAGTATAAAAAAATGACAATTAAAAAATATATATATATTTATTTAAGAACTTAAAGAGGATAGGGGAGCACTCAAAACTACAAACAAAATTCATCTTCTAAAACAAATAGTCTTATCTCCTCAAAATAAAATACAATACTAATGATTTTTTTTTTTTAAATTATGTAGTATTTTAGGTAACATTGATTGTGGAGGTGAGGAATCCAACAAGTTTAAGCTATTTTTTTTTTTTTTGTTCTCAGTCCTGAAGTACACAACTCTGGATCATAAAGTGTTTTTTTCAGACTGAATCTTAGAACGTGACCCAGTTTGTTTCTGCAGCTTTTTATTTGACTAGTTTCTTCTATTAATTCAGTGAATGTACAACTCTCCTCTTCAGACCAAGGGTTGTTGGGCTATGTAAAATGTTTCTTAATTTGTGTTTGCACATTAGGTGCATTTTCGATCCAGCTGTGTTGTAAGAAAAAAAAAAGTTTTTTACACTTGTAAGAGGTTGAAAAGTTGTTGAAAATGTGGATAAAGTTGAATGAAAAACAGACTTGTCTATTTATTTGTGCAGAGGGACTGTAAAAATCCTTGATTTAATGCATGAAACAAACAGAAATGTATGATGTATTGGACAAAAACAGCAACTAAATAAAGCCAAATGTGAGGCAAATATTAGCCAAAGACTTTGACAAACCGTGAAAACAATGTTATATGATCCAGACTGGTTCAATTCAGCTTAAACAGCAAAAACAAACCAAAAAATACCCTCCTCAATCCAGGGTTAATGTAGTATTTCACATATTGAAACACTAAATATTGACTCAACAGCAATGGATGGACATGCAATTGCAAATGTTGTGAACTTCATGAGACATTTGCAGAGATTTAGCATTTTAACACGTTCTATGGACCTTATGACAAACACAAAGATATGAAATGCAGCATATGGAGAACTGAAATTAGCATTTATGATTTAATTAAAATGCACTTGAGAGGTGGTGGATGCCAAATTTATGAAGAAAACGAGGAGGATGACGTGAAAGAAAGATGTTTTTGTTAAACGTTTGTGGTGAAATAGTTGCTTCTTTACAAAGATAGTTGTGGAAACCTGAGGACTGGTATTAACTTTGACAGTTCTAGTCAAAAATGTCTAAAATAAGTTACAAAATACACAATAACAGCCACAAATGTATAATAAACCATCAAAATAGGAAGTAACATGAACAAAATAGGACACAAATGGCACAAAAGTGAAGAAAAATAATAAAATACAATATTAAATGTAGAAATATAAAACAAAATAAGGAATAAAATGAACAAAAACTCCAAAATATTTACAAAATAATAACTTAACTAAGTTAAAATAAACTAAAATGAAGTAGAAATAAATAAATAATATTGTAATTTGGTTGCAGTAGTTTTAGTTTTGGCTTTTTCTTTTTTCTAAATTGGTTGCTTTTTGACACCTGTTTATTTTTATATATCAAGATCCATAAACAAAACTCAGTGAAATCACAATAAAAAAAAACTATATTTTTTTCTGAATATTGAAAGTAAACCATCCTTTCAGAACGCATTATCGCTTCAGAGGTTAAAGGGTTTAATTCATGGTCCAGACTAGGGGTGTCAAAGTCATTTTTATTCAGTTTTTGGTAAAAGGTTGGTTTGTTAATATAAAGATTTTCATGTAGTTTGACTTTTTTTTTTTTTACATTAAAATCTGCAGTTTTCATTATTTCTAGGTAATTATGATCACATTTTACTGCTCTGATCCAATGCAGATCAAATTATTCTTAATTCAAATCATTTTTGCGCCATTAATATCTTTATTGTTATTCATCCTATGGGCCAGATTGCACCCTTTGGCGGCCCAAATTTGGCACCCAGGCCTTATGTTTGACACCTGTAGTCTAGATTGGGCTTTTATGGGGAAAATTAAATCTATATCTAAATCAATATTTAAATCTAAATCGGGGGAAGCGAAAAAAACTCCAATTCCGTCTGACTTTTGCTGCTCACACTGAACAGAAAAGAGCAGATCTGAGTCATTTTTAGTCCATTTTTCTGTCTGCTGTCTGACTGTAACATCCCATACAAGGCAAATCAGATTTTTTTATTTAACAGTGTGAACTCAGTGTAAACAGTCACATCAGAATTCCTGCAACTTCTCAAGATTCCTCATAATCCTATTCTGGTAGGAGTCAGTTATACATGTTCCTCTTCAGCCTCATTTTTGTTTGTGATTTTGTTGATTTTAACTACACATCAGCTTCTAACTGTTTCAATAAATGCTGGATTCACCTCCTGAGATCTTAGATCGGCATACCTGGATGTTACATTTAAGAGTTTCTGAACATTATGCTTCACTTTGACTACTTGACCTCATTAGTAGACACTATTTTATATCTTCAAGTAGCAGAGAAAGCTCTAATCTTTATAAAAAAAACAAGATGGAAACAGTCAAATCTGAGGAAAAAAACAGAGTAATGTATGGAAGTCTACTCTGTTGTGCTTGAGAATTGGTTATTTATGCTGAGTAATAGTTGTAGTTTGATACAATATGCATGTTTTGACAACTTTTAACACTGGTAAAAAGATACGGTGGATGTTTGAAGACTGAAAATGGATCATAAGACTTATAAGATCATAGTAAAAACAGACTTAGATCTTATTTTTTGTGATTAGTTTAATATTTATCGCCAGCTTTATTGATAAATTACACTGATATTCAATGATCCTACATTTGTTCATTGACAGTATTTAGATTTAGATTCTCATTCCAATCTAAAAAAGCCAAAGATTTTATTCATTACTGTCCTGGGATTTTAAATTTTTTGCCTCAAACTTTCATTATAACACATTATTGGTTTCAGAATGGGTCATCTTACAATTCAGCATGGAAAATATACAACCAAATCAAAAGTTGTACCAATGTATTTTGTCTTTTTTGAGACTAAACCTTTCCACATTGGTGTTATACAGTAAAATAAACCGATTGTTCTCATTCATTTTCCTTTTATGATGGGGTTTAATACTTATCAAATGAATTCAACTTTACTTATAGAGCACATTTCAAACACAAAGCAGACTTAATGTGCATCACAACAGGTATATAACATTATCAGGACCTACTATTCCCCAATACAAGAAGAATTAAAGATTTGATCATTGGTCAATTTGCAGATCTGACCCCCAATTCTAACCTTAAATGCCACATTAAGAAAAAAAAACCCCAAAGTGATTCCTCATAAATGCAATATCTAAGCTATAAATGTGAATTCCAGTGTGACTGAAACACATCTGCATGGACGACATGCCTGTACACCCCCCAACTCCAACAAACCACAGTGTTATGTGAATGCAAATAAGTAGCCGGGCACACATTTTCTATTCTATTAGACTGTATTACACATGCTAATTAAGAATGATATTGTGCCATTAAGCAGAGTAATTAATAAATAAACTAAATCCACTGGAAATCAAATGTATAGAGGTCTGTTTCTTCTTCTGCAGCCTGGTTTGTATAGTCACTGTGCATGTCTTTCCATAGTCCCTGCTTTTTTGTTTTTGTTTGTTAAACAGTGGCGTTCCCTGAGGATTGAGGAGTGTGGGGTGGGGTGGGGTGGAGGGGGGGTGGTTTGTGGCACCTCCCTGCCCAGGATTACATTAATCAAAGTATTTATTTCCCTTGGGGAGCCAGGCGCAAATCACTCCAAATCCCAGTAAAATTGGATAACAGAAGAACGGGCGCACCTAGGGTAACCCTCTCTTGCGCTCTTTTTTTTTTTTTTTTTTTTTTGCTCATTTCACCAACTTAATGGATCTAGTTCTATCTAACTTTGTGGAACAGTGTGTGGAAGAACTGAGGGTAGGGTGGGGTGGGGTGCGGAGCTAAAGGTATTGAGGCCTTAGAGAAGACAAACAACATAATTGGATGGAAGCGGGTGCTCAGGTAGAGGGAAAAAAAACAACACTAACCACATCCCAATAGGAGTGACTGTGGATATAGAGCTGTACAAATAACAGGCTGATTCCCTGTCGAGGCTGAAGGCATGTCTGGGTCCGAAGCAGGAAAAACTAGACTCTCAGATCCCCCCCATCTGTGATAGACGCATCAACCTCTAACACCAAAGCCATTGCTTTCTCTCAGTTAAGTCTGGTCAATCCATCGCAAAGCCCACCAAGTAGTAAAAACAACAACAACAAAAAAATAAAAAAAAATAAATCCCCGATACCGTCTTTCCGCTATTTGCTAAGTAATTATGTCTGATGTTTGGGCAAAGCCTGGATGGTTAATAAATCAGTAAATGTTTACAGCCAAGCCGCTGCTGATAACGCAATAAATATAGCAACCCAATATGTGGCCTATTACAGGTAATGCAAATAAAATAATAGGGCTGTAATTTTTCCTTATGTGCAGTTGTTGTGGCGGCGGCGGTGGCGGTAGCAGTGGCGCGGCCTCGTCTTTGATATTCATGAGGAAAATAGGGAGGAAATGCCGTTCCTCGGTCATTATGGGTGCCACATTGTAACACACACACACACACACACACACACAAAATAAAAAAAATCAACGTTTCTGCCTCGGTCCCAATCAGGGATAAATGATGGGCTTGTTGCATTGTTTTGCCTCCCACACACACACACACACTCCTAAATTCATGCAAACACACTTATATGTTTGTAGACACATGCCTACACATACTGTATGCCTGAGGAATATAAAGGAGAGTTAGGGTTGGAGTGACTCTGAGCTAGGCCTTAAGGGGTGGAGGCACAGATACACTTGTAGAGTAGAAACTGCATATTAGGTTTGGATGTTATGGAAGGTACAGTGTAGGTTTATGTACCTGGTGTCCGTCTGATGATGTCCATGATGCTTAAGTAAATGAGTTGAAAATCTCCAGCTTTAACAGGTTAGACTGAACAGACCGACTCAGACTCAGCACCAAAGAGACTTGTCTCCATCTGCAAACACAAAATAACAAATGCAACACAGTGTAAGCCAATTATCATGTGACACCCTTCGCTTTGGGTGGCTGTCACTACCCCATCCACACCAGAATGTTGTCTTTGGCTTTGATAGTAGTCAAACAGATGATTCAAATGTGGATGTACAGAAATACAAGCCTGTCTTGGATAATGTCTATCAATATATGATATGTCATTTTATCAATGTTATTTTAACCTAAAGATTGTTTTATGAATCATGAATTGATATAATTGTATTTGTGGTTGGTCAAAGATAATATGAGGAACTGAGGTAGAGTTCAGTTTTGTACTCTTAAATGATATTTCATTCATTTCCTACTAAAAAAAAAGAAGGAATAAATAATAACATTAATGACCAAGTTGTAAAATTAACTATAAGTATTGGCCCAGAGGTTATATTCAGTTCATCCCCTGATTTATATTGATCATAAAAAAAAAAAAACATAACATGTAAGAATGTCTGATATATAGTGCGAATGGAATGATAGTAGCTTAATTTCAGTTGTTAATTGAATATATTTGATAAAAATGGAGACTTTTGGGTGCTATTCAAATATTTTTTAACACACAAGTGGTGAAAATTTCCTTAAAACTTACGTAATTTGTCTCCGACTAAACTAGCAAACTGTGTTTATTGCTAGTGTGCTAATGGAGGTTAGCTGCTCTTAGCTCACTAGCTAATAATATGTGTTTTGAAGCTTGCATATGAATGACTCAATTACACTTTCTATGAAAGTCAATTAGTTTTTACCAGATATTTTAGTTATAGTATTAAGGGCAACCACTGACTTCAATCCAGCGACTGAAAATAATGTTATTTTTTATTTTATTTTCTCATTTATCCATTAACATAGCCTTTATTCATTCTCATACATTGAGGATCCCAATTACTGACAGACTCTTAAACACACCGTCATAATAGAATGAACTGTAGGGCATTTATTGCAAATTACCCTGGATCATGGGAGCTGCCATTTTTACCACAACTGCTAATGAACATCTCGTACAAACTATTATTTACAGATGAGGTAGTGTATTTAGATTTTATTCCCATCAATTTTGGTAGTATGATATATCTAATTAATATTTTCTGATTTAATAATTAAAAGTTTACCAACTGAATGACAAACACTGACACTGACAAAAAAAAAACAATACAAAATGCGATATAAAACAGAATAAAATGACATATTTGTCTGAATTTGAACACTTATTGAGATTACGAGTTGTATCTTTAAACGTTACAAGCTATATCTTTTAAACGCCACAAGACATAGCTATAAAAGTTACAAATTATACCTTTACAGGTTGAAAGCTACACCTCTACAAGTTATACCTGTAACTTTTACAAGCTATAACAATAAATGTTGCCATTAAATGTCACACTTTCTACCTTTAAAATGTGGCAGGTTGTAACTGATATTATATGTGCATAAACTACACAACATCTAGTAATATTTACAAAAACATTACAGTCAACATTTACTCTGTTAAAGTGAATGGCCAAGTCAGGATACTATTCATTAATGTATATAAATGAGTGTAGATCTGTGGCTCAGGTGGGCACCTTTTTCTTTTACAATGCTTCAGGGCGCTTTATTTATTTATTTCTTTGTATGAGCTGTTTGGTGCCTCCATCACACGCACCACATAAACATGTTTGACTGGCTAACTCCAGCTTCCAGACGTCCATAATAATGATCAGTGACTGTTAACTTCCGAATGGGGCGTTGCTGCCGGGGTCGCCGACTGTTGTTGATGATAAGCCGCCGCCGGTGACATGTGCTATTCATACACGAGCTTGTGTGGTCACGTTCGGCAGCCGGGAAGTCTTGATTCATGCGGGCATTATGCACGCCGGACGCTTATGGCACCCTCTCCCCGTTGCAGTGCAGTCAGGCCCATTTGTTTGGAAATGGGTTTACATACATCTTCTGCCAGATGACTCTCCCTGTTCGCCTCCTGGGGGCCCTGCAGTTTTTACACACAGATTGGACAGGCTCGAAACTACAAACATGTAGCTGTATCAGGGTGTATTTGGGTGATGCAACACAGTCTTTGTCAGCCATAATCCCTGGACAACACTCTCTCTGTTGTCTTTCTGTTCAAGTCTGACTCACATGTACAGTATATGTGTGTGTGTGTGTGGGGTCATATACGTTTGTATGTGTGACATCATCTCTGCTTAGTTTGTAGATTCAACAAACAAATGATATTTACTCTTAGAAATATCTCAAAACACGTCTAAAATTCATTAATATTTATATATATCCATTCACAGCATAGCTTTGTATAGAGGATGTTTGTTTTACCTGTGGTGAGTTTTGTGATTTACAGAGCCTCTGGTTAGTCTTTGAAGGCAGCATGCCCCCCTGGCTTTTTAAATTTTAGGCATTTTTTATCTATTTATTTGGCTATTCTTTATCTGAATCAAAATTTCCATTTTCACATAGTAAAGTCATGTTTTTACAAGTCATTATAAAAGAAGTAAGTGAAAATTTAGTTATAAGGTAGAAGAACAGGTGAATAAGTCTTATATTGCGATAAAAGTATCATGGTTAGGATATATCTATGGATCATATCTATTAATTATTGTTTATCTAATTGATTTGTAGTGAAAGTGAATGTACTTTCACTACAAATTAATGCTTAACTACGACTAGTACTTGAGTTGATTATATTATATTGTAAGAGGTGAATCATAAATAATGTGTATATAAATGGTTATGGATGTTTTGTGGTAATGATATAAAAGGCATAAAGTATATTGTGTGTTAATGCAGTATATTTGAATTTTAGTTTGTAAAAGGGGGTCGGAGTTTATAAGTTTCACGTCTTTGTTGAGCATTTTCAATGATGTTTTGATGATTATTGTGTGCTGGAAATGAAACTGAACTAAAGAAACTGAACTAATTTCACCCCCCCCACCCCCCCCCCTCAAAAATCTAATTGCAATTTTCCAGCTTCAGGGCCTCTTTACATTGTCGTCACTTTGTTCTAATACAGATAGGCTTTTATTCTCCTGATAGCTGAGAATGTTCTGCATATTTTGACACGTAACACATGGGGTATCAAGTTATATAAAATGCTTATAAAGGGGATTATAAGCAGGTATGGCACAAAAAAAAACAACAAAAAAACAATTACAATACAGATGCCTAAGGGTTAAATACGTTTACATTTTATGGTACATTCAATTTCTGTACAAATAAAGAAATATTTGATCCAGTATCGTTTTCCCTGTAAAGTACAAATATCCCAAATGACCTCTAATTTGCAAATTAAAATTTATTTGCTAGCTTTAAAAACACAATATGTTTCAGAATAGTGAAACCCAAACTAGCCCACATGTTGCTAACAGTATTTTCTTGTTATTCTGAATTCACAACTTTCCCTTTCATTGCAGGATGTCTACACTGTAGATTCTGACTTGTTAATAAATGCAATGCTTTGTTTATTTCTGTTAAAGCGCCCCACGGTTGTTTTTATCTTTAACTTTGGTGCACATGTACCTGCACTCAACCTCAGATAAATGCTACTAGTGTTTCCCTGGTTTAGACTAAAACTAAACTAGGCTGTCAGACTCCAAACTCTGCAAAAAAACCCCAAAAAAACTATTTTATTTCCAAATTGAGTAAGAAAAAAAAAAATAATGAGGGTCATTATTATATTTCTTTCAGTCTTTTCTTCTGTAAGTTCTTGTAGCTTTTCAGCGTTAGGAGAAATTGTCATGCAGATGTAGAAAAAGTATCATATTTGCATGAAAATTATACCCTCTGTACAATGAACTCTCAGTAATACCACATTCATGTCAATTAGATCGCTTTGTGACAGGTTCTCTTACACAATCTGCATAGTAAAACAAATCTGCAATGAAATTCTGTATTTACACATCTGACATCACATGACTTTCTTGCACCCAATCATGCTTGTTGTCATGATAAATTCGATTAAATCCTGATAAGTAACTGGACCTTTCAGATATTATATAGAATACACTGATTTATAGGCCAACAGTATATTTTCCCAGGGGTTATGACAGTAATGTTTCTGCAAATATAGTCATTTTAACCCAATTCCAAAGAAAAAACTGTATTAATAGCTTCAAAATCCTGCATCATCTGTGCACTGACACAGCACATTTGATATTTTGAGCAAGTATGATTGAAGGAAATGTTGCAAAGTCACTATTTTTCTGTAGGATTTAACAATTTTTTAGTGGTGATCCAAGTATTTATTAGCTGTAAACTTAATATTCTGTTCTCATCTGTCATGTAGTGCTGGTTTACAATGCTGTCTCTTATGGTTTACAGTGTCACACAACATTGAAGCATTGTTTTTGCATTCATCTGTATAAGGGAAAACATTTTTGATATAGATTTAATACATAGTTTTTTTGGCTACGTTTTAGTAACATGAATTCTAGCATATAAACTGAATAATGGCTTAGAACAGTAACAGTATTTCTGTTTTTATTAGAGAATGAAAATGAAAAGTATATCGAAAGGAATTATTATTATTATTATTATTATTACTTACATCATATTGTCAATCAACAGTGTGCTTTTGATTGTATTATATAAATGAATGGAAGTCAATGACTTTGGTAGGTCAAGAGCTGAGGTCTTTTCTAATCAACATTTTTAAAACTTAGATTTTGTGTAAAACCACAAAGACCTATGATCTAGTTTTACTTTTAGGAAAACGGGACAAGATAATTAAATCTCAACAGAATTTGTACGTTTAGATTTGAAAGATTTCATCAACTGCATTTTTAAAAATACATTTATTTCCATGATTTTGCGCTTTCTTGTCGAAAAATATACAAACTATTATATTATTATTCTTGTTTACTTCTGACATAATGTTCCAAATTGTCACTTTAGAGTGTATTATTCTCTTCTTTTATTGAATGGAAGTTAATGGCTTAGATCGGTTGGAGTTGATGCTGACATATAAGATCTTTTCTACTGAAAAAAACTACAAAACAAGTGTGATCTTGTAACGTGGACTTTTAGGGGAGCTGGAAACATCTCAGATCTAGTCGATAAACTGAAGAAATTAGCAATATCTGCATGTGTAGAGATCCAATTGTTGGACTGAAGGAGAACAGATGTCATTTCAACTGTATTTTAAAGAAATCATGGACTTGGACATATTAAAGTTGAATTATTAGTAATCATAGTTTTTATTGTCTTACAGTATAATTGTCTTCAGCAACAAAAAAAAAAACACTATTATATGTGATTTCTGACAAAAGTAAAGCCTGTATAGTGGTCGTCCCTGGCCACACACACTGTGTCTGCTCAACCCTTCACCCATCCTCTCCCTCCTCCTTCATCTCGGCCTAAGTGTTGAAGCCAGAAGCATCACAAAAGCAGCTTTGAGGGGGGGGGGGGTTGTGCTCCGGCCACCGACCCCCTGAGCTCAAACCCACCACAGATCACTCGCCAACAGGACTATAAGCTGGGCGAGGACATGCTGTATATCACCAGACTGAAGGGGGACAGGGTATTTCCTCTGCTTTTGTTGCTTTACTTTGAAGGAGAGTCTT
Source organism: Siphamia tubifer (assembly GCA_020466265.1). Lineage (NCBI taxonomy): Eukaryota > Metazoa > Chordata > Actinopteri > Kurtiformes > Apogonidae > Siphamia > Siphamia tubifer. Next base: position 15,004,043 of record CM035784.1, read on the forward strand.
TAAACTCATATAAATGATGAGAGGAGAATTAAACAAAAAGACAATCGTGGACAATGGAACTTTGTTGTTGTACCATGTTGGAAAAATAAATTGTCTCAGTATGTCCTGTCAAGTCAAATATCCCTCCCAGCTTTTGGGTTTTTTGGGGTTGTGTACTATCAGGTCATAGTGACAGGAAGTGAATATGAATATACAGGCTTAGTTTTGAAAAAAAAAAAAAAAAAAAAAAAAAAGAAACAAAAAGTAACAGTAAGATTTATTTTTTTTTTTTAGCCGCAATCAATAAAGCAGGATATGTTAACTTGTCAATGGATGCCTTTTCAAAAAGCCCTATAAAATTACATGATCTTTCACTTTGAAGATTTATAATCGTGCTTAAGATATGTAATAGGCTCCATTTGAAAGGGAATATCTTGTAGGTTCTGTGAACATGTGGTTAAAATAGAAGCTAAATTACAATAACAGCTTGACTGAAACCATTTAATGTTGGTGTGAGTTGCTGCTGATCGAGTGTATGTGAAAATCTAGGTCTGGTTTTGATGAAACTCTTAATAGAAACTAAAGAGTAGTACTATTTTTATTTATTTATTTATTTTTTTTTTTTGCTGTGTGAAAGTTTTTAGTGCATTTGCTCAAGGTTTAGCTCAAAATATATGCATTTGAAAAGGACCATCTTCAACTTTAATTGCTTTCCTTTTGGCTGAAATACAACCTCAACTATACCAGTACACTCTTAATCCTAACATGAATATTCATAGACCTGATGGATGATATATGTGAACATCTACAATAAGTATGTTGTTTTTCTCTGAAACTCAAACAGTACAAAATGTAACTTTCATTTCGCAACTTTTAAACCTTTTAACTTTTAAACAAATAATATAAGGCTTTGATACTACAAATGATTATTAGGTGAACCCTATTGTACAGATTCCTTCAATTAATATAAAGAGAGCTACAATCTAACAATAAGCTAATGATAAAATGAGTTTCTGGTGATTTATTGGATGGAAGTTAATGTGAACAAATAGACCTTAGTGGTTGTAGTGAAATTTTAAGGTTAGCGCTCCAATACTGTGTAGTTCTATTATGCACATACTGTACTTCATTCACAATAAAAGTTAGCATGTGGCTAAAACACAACACATTAAATCAAATATGGCTCTATTAATATATCCAATGTATTCATCTTTATTCATTATATAGGTTATTAAAGCCTTGATTACTGTTACGTGTTCTATATCTGTCATTGTGATGATCTGAACAGTTCCTATCTAGATTAAAAAAAAAAAAAAAAAAAAAATCTTTTCACATTCAAAATGGGAATATTTTTTTCACACTGCCTAAAAGGTAGTGTCACATTCAACACACCATGTGTCGTCACTTTGGGACAAAACACATTTTTGTTCGACGGCATATGGCTCCACACATGCTGGTATTAATATAATGTATATTGCCCCAGAATAATCTATTACAAACGCTTCTTGCTCATGTGAATGTCTTCATTTTCAAAACTGGAGAGAAGTCTGGAGGCTCATACTCTACTCTGACACCCTCCGAATCAAGGTCTTCCACAGGGACGTCTCCTTTGTATGACTGAACTTGAGATAATGCGGGATGTCATGTAAAATGAAATTACATGCAGAGCGGCGTTCACTCCTCTGCACAGAGCGAAGGCACGTCTTGTTATTCTCAGACTGTAACCTTCATATTGTAGGTGTGAGACGAAAGCTTAGCAAAGCATGGCCAATTCTCAGCGGTTACGCCTGCAGTTGGCGACTGTGTGAGTAAGTGTGTTTGTGTGTGTGTGTGTGTGTGTGTGTGCTTGAAATACAGTCGTACTGCTCAGTCTGTCGTAGACCTTTTCGGATTAGGGGTCAACAGAACACAAATCCTCCCAACAATGAGTAACACATGTCTCAAATGCAACGTAAGGATCTGCTACAGAAACTCCTGCGTTCATCCAACCTGTGCGTTTTCCTGCAGCTGGAGCGACGGCGTTACATAAGAGCGCTGTGTTTGCAGTAATCTGGCTGTGTACTGAGAGTCTTCGAGTAGATAAAACTGCACCTAGAGCAGTAAAAATCAAAGCTGTCACCCATATCTAGATGTGTAAAATGCCTGTTTAGACCTCAAAGACGACTTTCAAACTCTGAAATTGCACATGAATCCAATGAGAGCCAGGGTGTCCTAGTTTTGCAGCGGTGCTTAAATGCAGCATGCAATAGTGGATTTGAAAAAGACTCCACGTACGAATGGAATCTGATTTGATTTAATTTATTAATCTAGAAAGAAAGTCAGTGATTTCTATAGTGTTTATGGGATATTCACATGAATCAAAGCAGATAAATATATGGATTTCTACTGTTTTTCTGATGCCAAATGCTTTGGAAACATCTGGCAGTACTGAATATTTTTTTTTTTTCTGGAGCACGCAAGGGTGTGTTTAATGAAAAGTTGTGAAGACAGGAAACACTACTTTTTAAAACTTCAACACTCAGCCGTTGCATAAGTCTATAGTCAAGCCTTACACAGTGTCAACAATCTGAAAACACTCAGTATAAAAAGCACAAGAACATCGACCGCACAAGTCACACTCATGCATATGCATCACATCTGCCGCTGTATCACCATGTCAATCAATAACGCCAATACAGCAAGTGTAGAACGCACAACAATATCCAATAACGCTGCAGTAAAAACCCCATAAAACTGAACAGTGTCAGTTTGTCATGTTCACAGATTGTGGAGAATTTACTTAATAAAAAAATCATGTCTCTCACGCATCATCCAAAAAAGTACACACACGCATCACTATGTTCTTAAAGTTGGAATTACTCTCAGTTTTTTTTTTTTTTGCTTTTCTTAGCCAACATTTCACTTTGAAAAATGATGGTGGATCATCTGGCGTTATTACTGTTGGTGTTTGGAAGGCTGTGGTGAAGTTAGTGGTACCAAATGTGCCATGATAGCATTAAGAGGACCCAAAGAGAGTGTCCACTGTCTTATTCTCAAGGCATTTCTGCAGATAATTTGAATTTAGTCAACAGTTAGATCCCATTGCACATTCCATCTTGTAACTTTCTCACTAAAATCTTCAAACTCTTTAATGACCAGTTGAAGCGATACTTGAATGAAGATAAGATAAGATAAGATCTTATCCACCATGGGGAGATATTTGCTGCCTTTTATTATATGAAAAAATGCTCAGATATTTATTGTTTCCCTATTTCCAAGTATATGGTGTGTATTTTTTGTTCTTTTTTAATACAACTAACCAGTTTATCTTATACAAAAATTGTAAAGATGTATTTCATTTGAGTAACCCTGCCATGTGACCAGCTAGCTCCAATTAGCCTTTTTTTCTCCATAGTTTCTGTTTATTAAATACAATATTACTTTCCTTGACAATGCATTTACGGCTCAAAAGTTACCCTAACAACACTGTCAAGAGGATTGCGTCACAAACTAACTAGATTTAATGACAATATCCTTCTGTCTACTGATATAACTGACATAACCAACACTAAAGGTAACTGATTTTATTATCTCTATAGGGAAATTCACCTCTGCCTGTAAGCCTTAACCCTCCTAATGCACACTGCACCTAGTATTAGCATAATTATAATTAAGACATGTAAACCAGGCGAACCAGATCCAGGACCCTCTAGCTAACCACTACAGTACCACATTAATTACTCATTAATGTTTATACATTAAAGTGTCATCCAAAATAACTGCATGTGTTCATATTTATCATAACGTGGAGATGTTTAACATGATAGTGTTAGTGGTCAGCATTTTCTGGAAGTTATTGTCACCTTAATGCTATCACTAAGCTCCGCCTTCTTATCCAAATATGGGCATTTATACGACCTTTTCACTGCAGGTATCTTGTCGACTTCTCTCAACTTGGCATGGCTTGGCTCAGATTGGTCATAACATCATAACTTGGCTTGACATTCCACACTACAATATGATGGTACACTCACATATTGATAGCCTAGCCACGCTAGACCCCCCCCCCCCAGTGGCAGAAAATCTAATTTGCTACTGTAGTAATCAAGTTATGCTCAATTAACTTTTGGCTAGATTTCTCTGAAACCGGCCGACGAATCATGATGAAGTATAGAGTCAGAGGGCGGGTTTAACAAAGTGACACTGCAACTATTTGGAGGGAAACAACCGGAAACAACCATAGAAGAAGAAGTTAGTCATTCTTAACTTTCTCCGGACTCCTCCGTGAACTTTCCGGTGCTCTAACTACGTCATCCTAAAGATTACGCTGATTGGTTGTAATACCGTCCTATTGCATACAGAGGGATTTCAAAGACAACCTTTTAGCCCCGCCTTCCCTGCCTATGAAGCAGGACTAGACCCATACATGTAATGAATAGGTATAGCACGGCTAGGCTAACATATTGATGCAATAACAATTCAGAGTCTATGATTCTAAACCATATTTAATATTATTTTGGTTTCAATGGAGCCTTGGAGTAGGTGTTATAAAAACCTGTGATTTGTGGACTCAAGAAGCCATGGTGAGTCAATGTGACAGGTGAGCTATTAGTGAAAAGTGGCATTAGGATGGAAATTGCCAAATTGTACAACTCCAGTTTCAACATGACATAAGCTAACATGTTATCAGTCAAATGTTTTTCTTTGATTTTCACATATTTTCTGAACCCAACTTTCAAAGCGTGTGTCAATAACACAGTATCCAGGTGTTTTATAACAAAATGTTCAGGACAATCTCAATTTCATATAAACTCAGGCCTATTTTATACCCTATAGAGCAGTGCAAAAATAAATAATTCTGCCCAAATGCTGAAGCTGTGAACTCAGATTTGCGAAAATAAACATTAACTCATGTGGACAAAATGTTTTGGGATTTGAAATAGGTTTACCAAATGTCTTAGCTCCACAAAAGAAGTAGAATATATGAATAAAATAATAGGTAAGTGTCGAGAACATGTCTAAAATGACATTTTGCAGTGTCATTTTTTGAGCATAAATACTGTCAGTCATTCTATTTTACAAAATGTGAGACAAATGAGGCTGAATAAAGACTTTATAGTATACCATGTTTTGTTTTTTTTGTTTTTTTTTACATATCCAGCTTCATTATATGTGCAGTAAATTTGAAAAATTCATGCAATCTAGCCACTCATAGACTATTAAGGGGTTAAATCATGCAGGTTTTGTCCATATTTTGTATACATTCTATACTAAGGACAGATCCTCAGTTGACTGGCAGCTATGAATGGAACCTATATCCCTTTGCAAACATCACAACCATGACCCTGCACTGCACAGGACAGCAACTGTGAAAGATGGAGTCCATAATAAACTGAGTAAAAATCCACTAAAATCCTCTTAAATCCTGATATAAAAACACAAATAAGAAGAGGAAATTAGAAGAGGACATCTGGAGATGCTCCAGTAGAATCTCAAACTGTCCCACGCACAGACGTACATATTTTCTTGAAGCCATCGCGGCCGAGCTTGAAATACACCATCGCATCAATTCAAGCTGATAAAATCTGTATTTATATGAAATGCCTCTTAATTCTCCACATTTCCCTCCACCTCACTCTCCTGTGCTCTACTCCGCACACATCACCTGCCAATCAAACAGTGTAGGCGGCACTAGCTCTGCTTCCCTCCCATACATTTCCACACACATCTTGACACTTTAGCTTCTTTGTTCTTTTCCAACATTTCATCAGCCTGCTCACAGCGGCCAGGCCAGCTTCTCCTCTTGCTTTACTCCAAACAAATTAAAGACACACCGTGTTCCCAGGAAAGAGCTGCCAGACACTGTGTGTTTGGAACGACAAGTGGAAAAGCTTTCATGAACTTGCTTTATTCCAAACTGCAATGGGCAATAACAATGGATTGTAACAAATACAAGCAGAGATCACTCAGATTTTTTTGGGGTTAATTTTGGAGCTGTAGGTATTTGGATGATTTATTTGAGCAAAAGCGCAGTTCGACTCAAATTGTTTTTCACATACAGGCTAATTATTTTGATAATATTATCAGGTTGTTGAAGTAACCACAAGCAGATGGGATACAGAGAGTGGTTTTAAGATCCAAAAATCACTCATAACACTGACGTTTGTTACATCCATGGTTAGGAAATAATCAACCAATCAGGCAGAAGGGGCGGGATCTAAGTAAATACTTACATGCTGTATTTAAGTGGAGTTTTCTTTTACATATTCTGGCAGCTTTTCACTTTTACTCCCTGCATTTTATCATGAATACATGTACTTTCAACCACTTTCCTTTGCTACTTTATTTATTAATTTTTTGCATTTTAAGAGATGTTATCCATGCTTTTCATTTGGTATCATTGTCTGCCTTTGGATGGTTGGAACAATAACATAATATCAAGACAAACAAGTGGTATCAGACACAACAAACCCCGTCTCATTGCATTTTTTTGGCAAAATTTTCCATATTTCTTATCATTCTGATTTTTGGTGACTGTGACCTTGATCTGTGGCCTTCATTCGCCAACATTTAATGGGATGTATTTTGGACCACCTTGAACATTTTCAGAAAATTTCATGGAAATTAGTCCAGTAGTTTTTTGTGTAAAGTTGCTGAAAAATAAACAAATGGACAGATAATGCCTAATCTAGCCCCTATTTTGTGCCAATCTCAAGTTTCTATGACAACCCGTTCTTGAATTATGGCCAATAACATGATTTTGACCTTTCTGCTAAATGTGACCTTGACCTTTAACCTTTTGCAATATTGCTAATTCTGTTATATGTGTATATATGTGTCAGTGTTTGTAATATTATGGTAATATATCCAGTATTTTTTAAGTTATAGCGTAATATGTCTATGCTTGACACACACAAACAGTGTTACAGAAGTTAATTTTGCAACATGTCACCTTTGACCTCCAGAGATCTCAAAAACTATTGGTCGTAGGTGATAACACCAATTATGAGAATTATATAAATCTTGATTCTGCATCGTTTGGTACCAATCTGAAAATTCTGTGACCTTCTGTACTTGAGTTATAACTGATAATGTGATTTTGACCTTTTAGCTCATTTTGACCTTGACCTTTGACCTTCACTCAAATGGATCATTGCATCTGATGCGCATTAGCTATATGTAGATGGACATGTAATTTTATGGTGATATCTTAAGTATTCATTGAGTTATAACATGATTACAATAACCTCTCTCAAAAATATGAAAAATAAGAAAAAAAATAAGAAAAGTCTCAGCACATGATTATGAAGTTAATGTTCATTATTTTCAGTTATTGTTAATGATTTCATTTAAAATCTTCATCAGTACCACTCAGACAAACACAGATATTTCACCAAACTGACATTTTTCTCCACATATCGATGTCTCATGAACATATGAATGACATTTTAAGTTGTAAAACCCTACGATACTCAGAAATACTTTCCAAGGTATATATTTTCTTAAACACACAGGTGTGTGTGTGTGTGCCCAAGGAAAGTGTACACATTACAAAGCAGTGGCATAACACCCAATTTTGTGTATGTCTATTATCACCATGAATATGTAATGAATGTGCACCTTGAACATCAGATCCAAGTGTAAAAAATACAGCACACTCACACTTAAAGTTTCTTTTTGTTGTTACTGTTTCACCGTCATGTCAGATTAAAGTCTCTGCATCTGCTACATCCAGTATTATCCACCGTGTCCATAGTTTCATGTCCAACACGCAAAAAAAAAAAAAAAAAAAAAAGATTGAATATGCAAATCCAGTTTTCGTCATTTCTCAAAGTCTGTTTTATTTCAAGCCACTAATGTGTGAGTATTTTGTTGATATTGCATATTCAAAATAGCCTAAACTGATTAAAAAAAAAGCATAAAAAAATAAGCTGTTGTGCTGGTTTGTCGCCATTTTTGTGTCATCGTAGGGATAGAATTTGGAAAGATATCTGCAATAGCACTTTTTTATTAAGATAAAGACTCTGTTCTTGTACTTTTACCACTTTTTAATGTGAAAATATTTGAATATGCATGTGTGTACTTTTGCCACCTCTGCACAGTGGTGTTGGACAACACTCTGAGGAAGAAAAGAAACAAAAAAACAAAACAAAACAAATGTCGTTGGACTGTTATTTTCACCAGCACAACCATCTGATTCTGTTTTTCTTTGTCTTCTTCCTCTTTCAGGAGAGCCACAGTCCTCTGGCACAAACAGACACACACATAGACACACACCAAACTTTGGTCCTTTTGTGACACCCCTTCTTACCCCCCCCCCCCCCCCCCCCTCCCACCCCACCCCACCCCCAAAATCAACCCCCACACACCCCTGACGCAGAACCTCAGGAGGTAAGGGCCACGGTGTGTGTCTGTGTCTACGTGTTTGTGTGTGTACTTGCAGAGTCTGTCTCCCCCAGCAAAAGCGGACACGCCGTCTCCCCAGCTTCCGTTTTCCTCTGCACGCCCGCTGCTGGAGTATTCACGCTTCAGGCTGTTTTCTTTGAGAGAGAGAGAGAGAGAGAGAGAGAGAGAGAGAGAGAGAGATGGAGAGCAAGGAAGGAAAAAGAGAGAGAGAGAAAGACAGAGAGAGAGAGAGAGAGAGAGAGAGAGAGAGAGAGAGAGAGAGAGGGAGTATGAAAATATGCAAATGCCATTGTTGAAGTGTGGAGTGAAAAAAAAAAAAAAAAGAGGAGGGGGTGCACTCCTTTTACACCCCCTCACCTCCCTGCTGCCACCATCACCATTTCCACCTCCATTTACCCATGTACTTTCAGAGAGGGATGGATACATACAGTAAAAGAGGAGGAGGAGGGGGGGGGGGGGGGTAGGTGGATGGGCTCATAGGTCTGGTCAAAGACACACCAGGGGCAGATATTAAATATGTTCTGAAAAAACAACTATTGTCTGTTTCAATCACAGCCTTTTTTTTTTTGTTTTTTTGTAGAAAACCATCGAGAAATACAGAGACAGAGAGATGTACAGCTCTTGAGATAATGCGGTCCATCACACTAACCACAAAACCAGACTTCCACTGAGTCACACTGGTAACATACTGCAAAAAGCTACAGCACTACAGTCATGTGTGGATTTGACTAAACACAGTCTTGTCACTGGTGGACTGAGTCAAAACCAGCAGTTTGTACCTGAAGTATTCACAGGTAGAGCTGTAAACACAAGCTAAAAGCATTAGCGCGGCTAACTGGCTAACATTTCTCTATCTAATTCATACCAAAAAAAACAACAAAAAAAACCCCCAATTTTTTTTCCCTACATAAGGAAAAATATTGATTTATGATATATTTGATTTTAAAATAAAATGCTTTATAGATTGAATTAATGGGATTTCCCTGAATTTGATGAACTGCTAATCTTTATAGATAGCATTAGCCACAATATATTGGCTAAATATATCACAAACAGACATAAACTTTTAAGTTTTGTAAATAAAAATAAATTAAACATGCTTGTCTTTATATAAACTGCTACATAAACCCACCCTTCCCCCACTGCATGGCTTTTTCCAGAGACTTGAAAGCGGAGGTAATACACAAGCTTCTGTAAATGTAGACTGTGTGATACCAGACAGTCAGACACACCATTTTCAGACAAAATGTACCGTCAATAGTAGTCTGGAATAACTTACCCCTCCCAGTAAGAGTGTGTTCAACTTACAGCACTTTCAAAACTCATTTAAAACATATAAACCCAGTAGCACAGTAACTGATTTACATTTCATCACTCATACACTTTCTGTTAAATGGGATGTAAATATAGAGATGAATGCCCTGTGATCATCCTATGTCTATTTGATTTTTGTTTGTTTTGATAATGTCTATATCATTATGACAATTTCTTTGTATTTGTATTTAATTTATACTGAATAAGTACTCTATCAATTGGTGGCTGTTTCATGTCTTGTTCTGTCTTTACCTGCCTAAAGTGAATGCAGATGAAAAGCAGTTTTTTTTTTGTTTTTTTTTACTAATTATGGCATATTTACATGGGTGTGTATTTCATACAACAATGTTCATAAATATAAATATAAATATGCATGATCCCCATTAAATAAATCAACAAAATAAAAAATAACATTAGCTGCTATCACCTAGCTAGCTAAAAAAAATAGCTATTGTTAGCTAACTGGCAAATGCCATAATATGATGCATAGGTCTACTTTATGAATTAATGTTGATAACACTAATTTTCTTTAAATCCCCAAAACCTATGTAAATAAGAAATACTGGTGACAGGAAATGATGTTGCAGCTTTGACCTCATTGGAACAGAGCATGTGCAGAAGGGAGAGAATAGTTATTATTAATGCAAAAGTGGTCACTTCCACCTCCAAGAAGTTAACTTAATGGCTAAAATGTCTTCAAATGGCTTCAAAATAATCCAAAAAAACCAAAGCCCCCCCCTCCCCATATAGTTCACATATGATGTCTGCGGTTATGTAAAGTAACGACGTCATTCTTGGGACATTGTGTTGTTATGCACCCTGGTGCTAGCATTGGAAACGTGACCACTCCATAGAGGTTATTGCTGCTGGAACACAGCATGAAAAGGAATGAAAGACAAGGAAAGAAAGCAGAGATAGAGAGAAAATACACAAACCGACACACACTCCAAGAATAAAAGTGCATCCCTGTGAAAGTGGGAAGCCCATCTGTAAAGCCCTCACGCTCTCAGGAAGACTTTTTGAAGTGATTATGGAGACAGTTCAGATCAAAGGATTTGACAAGTCTGAGTGCACGCCAAATATGAGGCTGGGTAATCACACTCAAGCCCCTCCATACAAGATGGCAGTGGTCCCCCCAGCTGCTTTGCAAATGTAATGTGACACTTACGGATAAACAGATTATCAAGGAATGGATGGGGTGGGGTTTTGGGTGAAAGAACTGGGGAGAAAAAAAAAAAAAAATCGTCACGACTAGTAGAAATTAGCGAAGGGGATCTAGTTTATTTAATGAACTCTGGGGACGGGCAGTGTCAGAGAAACGATGATTAATTCTCCAGCGTTGATATCGGTCTAAATGATATAATTTGGCCACATTAGATGATGAGGCAGTATTTCTGGTGGTGGTACAGTAGACTCAGGGCTCTGCTTTTCCCTTTCTCTATTCCTTCACTAGTTATTATAGATTAATCCATAATCCTCACCACCTAAAGACATTTTTGTCAGTACAGCTCAGGGATAGAGCCGGTAGTTAAAAAGAAAAGAAGGAAAAAAAAAATAAAAAATCTGCAGCATGCTCGTGCTCATTTCCCCTCAGCATGATGTCACATTGTCACATTTCATAGTGAAAATACTTCTCTCAAATATGCTTTTCATCGGATGTTTTGGCAGAAATGAGGAGGAACTGATCAGTTTGTATAAAATGAAATGTTTTTACATCGTGTACAGTTCAGTATTTAAAGTGTCAAGTCAAATAATAACATTATTAAAGCTGATAATGTGTTGAATGACTGGTAAGTGTGAAAGTTTCTAAGTGTTTTATTTGTCTTTTTCTTGTAAATAAATGAACAGGTTTATGAGAAGGTGAATGACAACTTGTAGAGTTGTCTTGTGTAGTCTAACAACATGTTTTACTCTACTCTTGTATTTGACATATCTGCAATTTAAACCCAGGCAGTAGGGAAAAAAATGTCTGTTGTGTTTTCTTTATGTATGTATTGTCATACTGTAAAACTAAACTAAACTGTGCATAATAATGAGCGAACAACATATGTCACTTCTTATTCTACCTTTGTGACAATGTGTTTTCTAGTTAACTTACCAGGATTAAAAAAATATTGTATTTGTTTTAAAGGTACAGTATGCATCTGTTACATATAATAAGTATAATAATGTACCTAAACTGAATTTCTTATTTATTTATTTATTCAGAATTACACAGGAATAAAAAAAAGTCATGTAAACATGTGATGCTGCTAAAGATGGAAACATCAAAGTACCAGTACTTGATCTTAGAGGTACTTTATTTCATCATACCACTGTTAACTTTATGAATGCACATGCTTATTTGAGTCAATCGCACAATAAAATCCAATCAAATGAAACTGTCCCGTCTGTCATTTGTCTGCTGTAATGTTTCTATTAGTTACAGTCCATCTGCTGTTATTGAAGTGCTTCACTCCTAGTCAGCGAGTGTCCATTTGTCCAGTCAGAAGAGCGTGTGCTTCCTTTTTTTTTTTTTTTTTTTTCTCTCTCCTGAATTGTGTGTACGTTCTGAATGACCCTTGTAGAGGGACAAACGTCCCTTTGAGGGTGCAAGGACAGATGGACGGACAGGGCGACTCAGCGACAGACACAGAGGACTGAGGCTCCAGTGTCGCCGTCTCCACGTGGGCCTGAATCCCCTTTCATCTCCAAAAGTCATCCATTTCCTGCCCCCTTCACTTATCCCAACGCACAAAACCATGATACAGCACGACGGAGGGATTCATTAAGGAAAAGAAGCTTCTGGAAGGGTAACATGGAACATACGTACGCCCCCTTCCTCAGACGACTGTCTCTCCCAGCCAGTGTATTTCGAAGAAAATATTTTGGGTGTGTTTAATTTCCACAGCACAAATGCCAAAAAAAAAAAAAAAAAAAAAAAAAAAAAAAAAACCTGACAAGAACAGTTTTGGCTGTTGTCAGGAAGAAATACAAACTGTGCAAGTTGAGAAAAAGAAACCCCACGGAGAAGATAAAAATATCTCACCCCAAAAGAGAAAAGAGGGAGGAGAAAAAAACAAAAAAAAAAAAAAAAAAAAAAACCACAAGTGCAACGGCAGAGACACAGGTGAATTTGTCACAGCGACAAAATAGTGCTAAAATCAGATACTGAGTGGCATTGTAGGTTGGTTTGTGCATTCCAAACAGAGTAAAAAGCATGAATAATTACAGTGCTTTTTTCAGAATTACAAATCCAAACCCACTGGCCACGATAATATGTTCTCATTGTACACCTCTGCAGACTACACACATGTTTGAGCCAAAAATATATTGTGTTTGATATATGGATCATAGTGCTTTCAGCAGCCTGTAATAGAAATCCTGCTTTTTTTTTTTTTTTAAACTAATGTTACATGAACCTTTTTTTTTTTTTTTTTACATTCCTGTGAATTATTATTAATGTCACTTTTAATGCTATACTAGATTTTTTATGCACCCATTTGTGTCTTCGATACAGTCTAATATACTTTAATGCATTGTGTTGTATGGAGCTGACTGAACATATTTTGACCAAAATATTTGATTATGAAATAAGACCATGATGTAACACTTGTGTAGTGTACATAATAAGATTTGTCATTACATTTTGGAGATGAAAAAACTAAACCAAATACTTATAGACAACAGGACTTGTTGTAATACATGAAAAATGACCTACAGTGTATATAACAATATTTAAAGATTCGATATAAGTGCTTATATAGTTTGATAATAAACTGTTATAAATCAGTTATTGATAGAGTTGGGTACATCCTGTAGCCTACATGGATTTCTTTGTAGTCCAGTTGTATTGGGTCAAATCTGAGTTCATGAATATCTCTACAGCAGCAGCAGTTCCCAACAATAGTTAGTGTTAGCTTAGAAATGGACTGTATTTATATAGTGCACACATGTCTACTCTGTCCAAGTGCTTTTCTAGTTGTTTTATGTACAGTATGGGGTGGCCTTATAGAACCCGTTGGTGATGGAGTGAAGACTGATAATGTTTTGTTTTTTGTTTTTTTTATTTAAGTTAAGTTAATTTTTAATTTGTTAATTTTTTGGTTAGTTTTATGTCTTTTACATTTAATTTTGAAATTGTTTTATTTTTATTTAATGTTATTCTTTTTTAAATTATTTTTTTTTATTTAAACTTTTTTTTTAAAAAAAGTATGTATTTATTTTATTTATTATATTTTATTTAAAAAAAAACATAGAAGAAGATACAGTATACGCTCTGCCCCCCCCCCTCCCCGAACCTGTACTGTACTTAAGTAGAAGTACAGATTCAACTCCTTTACTTAAGTAAAAGTACAAAATTACAACTTCTCAATTTTAATAAAGTAACAAGTAAAACTGCATTTTTGTTGCTATGAATGAAATAATATGCATTTAATCAGGAAAAAACAGAAATTTTTTTAAAAAAGAATAAAAATAAATCAAAAATTTGATCTTTAAAACTGAGTTACTGTGTAGATGATGGGTTTTATTGGGTCATGATATTCAGTTTAGTGGGTATGGACAGGAGATTTAGGAAAAATTTAAAAAGTCATAAATAGGACATTTAAAAAAAAAAATTATGAGATTTTAAAAAATCTAAATTGTGAGAAGAAAGTCAAAATTATGAGATTAAACATCAAAATTATGTGGGAAAAGTTTTGAATTATGAGATTAAAAAGTCAAAATGAAATGATAAAAAGTCAAAATTATAATGTAATAACTCACAATTTCTGGTGCCACTAATTTACAACTTATTTTTCACACTGTCACATTTGTGTAATTTGAAAAAGTAATGAGTATAAAGTACAGATATTTATACAAAAATGTAGGTAGTAAAAGTAAAAAGTTGCCAGAAAACATAAAATAAATACTCAAGTAAAGTACAGATACCAAAAAAAAAATTACTTAAGTACAGTAAAGGAAGTACTTCTACTTAGTTCAGGGGTCTCAAACATACGGCCCAGGGGCCAAATGCGGCCTTCCGACAGTTCCAATGCGGCCCGAGGGATGGGGAGCATAATAACATATTACATGACTCCATGTTTTCTTCTCAGTTTTTATTTCCCTATAAATGATGACAAACTTCCAATTTGTCTCATTGTTTGACTGCAAAAAAATATAAAATTCCAAAAATATTTACATTTCCAAAGTATCCCATAACAATAAAATGTGAGTTACCTGAAAATTAGACACATTTTGAATCATTTTTTGCTTCTGTTACTAAAAGTTTTGTGTCTTTGTAGAACTGATCCATAATAAAACACATGGACTAATGATAAATTAAGGCAAAATATTTATTTTCCTTGTGAAATTTAACTTTTTAAAACATTTGGATAATTTCTATATTATAGTGGGTGTTTGTTTTTTTTTGCACTAAAACAATGACAAAAATATGGAGTTGTCATTATTTATAGGTTATTATGTTTTCTTTTTCCTGGTCCGGCCCATTGTTGATCAAATCAAGCCTGAAGGGAATGAGTTTGAGACCCTTGACTTAGTTACTTTAATGCAGAAAAGCTAAAGCGACACCTACAGTGTTCCCGAAATGAAAAGGTCTCGTAGCTCAACTCAACCGTCCTCTTCCTCCCTTGTTCGATGTGCCAACAAGAGATGTCAATTTGGTTGGTCAGTAGCCAGGGCAGACGCCTATTGATTGGCTGGTCATTAGGAGCGAGCGACCCAGCGGGAGTATCAAGCCTGACACTGTTAACACCGAGTGCCGCCGTGTCGACCGCTCTTTAACGAACGGCCATCAAACCGAGCAAGACCCGGTCATTGACCCAGTGGTTCCATGCAATCCCTTACTGCCAGGATAGAGTGTGAGTAAAGCGCTGTGGTGTGTGGTGCTATTGATCCCTGGATGAGACACTGGAGTCGCCGAGGGAAACTATATCGGAGACGAGTTTCTAAGTGATTTTCGAGCAGTGAAAGTGTCTTAAAAATGACACGAATGAGAGAAATAGTCCAGAAACAGGCAAGTCTCATATACAACACTGCTTTTTTTGGACCCTTAAGTGTGTATTTATACACTTTTCTTTTCCACTGTACTCCAAAGGTCTGTTTGAAATCTACAAATAAAGAGGGACATAAATGAAAATGCCCAAAATATGCTGTACTGTAGCAGCTGTTGAGCAACTAAATTAAATGAAGTCATGTTCTGCACAGAGTAAAGAACCCACAAACCAACTGATAGATTGACCTTTGACTTTTACTACTATACTACTACTACTTATACTACTCAGTATGTTTGTACTGAGCATAAACAGCATAAAAATCTACAGAAAAAAACTCATTGATAGCAAGTAAAATGTTAACCATCACCATAGACTACATAACCTAGACTCCACAAGCTTCTAATCCAACCAACAATACACTTTATGACAAAAATAATTCATGGTGTAATAAAAATCTATTTGTCATTGACTTTTTTTTTTGTCGTCCCAGAGCAGGAAGACAATAGAATAGTCTTTATTCTCAGTAAGTTTTACACACATGTTAACATGTATTGTGCACACTGAAATGTTTTCTCTGTATTTAACCCATCACTAGGAGCAGTGAGCTGGGGAGCAGATGGACGGGGTGTTAAGTGCCTTGCTCAAGGGCACATCAGCCAACAATGACTCTGCCAGAGCTGGAACACAAACCAACCACCATTCAGTAACAACTGAGCCACAGCCGCGCTATTGAGCTGCATTTTGTAATAAACATCCAAAATGTAATAACTTTTTGTCATAAATTTTACCGCATTATGTAATAAGTTAATTCTATTTTCCTTTTTGTGGTGTAGCATTAAAAAACTCAAGGAGCTGTTTGGGAAACATTCCAAGTTTGGCTGATAATTAGACATATTAGGACAATTTGAAATTATGAATATATTTTGGAAATAGAAATGTGGCAAAATTTATTACAAAATGCATTGGGGCAGTTTATTACAAAATGAAATTAAAAAAGTTATTACATTTTGTATGTTTATTACAAAATGCGGCTCAACACACCCCCAGGGAGGAAGAGGATGTGGTTAAAATCTTAAGACAGAAACTACATGTTTTACAGGCAATAACAGCATTTTGTTTAAGGTTAGCAAAAATACTAAGAAATTTGTGTTGCCTTAACTTTTACTGCACTAAAAAAAAAAGCTTACCACTTAGGTTATTATTACAGTTATTAGCCATAGTTATATTGGAATAAAACAGCACATGTTATGTTACGTTCATAACATGTATAAGTATATGCATATTTGAAGCAAATACTACATACATAAGAGTAGAACTGGGTATTATAGAGGTACTGATACTCAAAATAAACCCAGGTTTAATATCAGTTAAAGGGCAAAATCTGAGTTGATGTTTTAAGACACCCACTACATCTTGAAAACATAAAAAATATAAACCAATTTATTTCATTGTGGTTTATTTTCAACACTAAGTTTCAGCACAGCACATCTTTTCCTACTTACAGTCATGTGACAACATAAAAATTAAACCCAAATATCACAACATCATGAAAATAATAATAAATACTTCATTATATTACACCTATTACCAAACAACTTGAATCTGTAGCATTTGTTGCTGAATGTCCTTGACATTGGTATCATATAAGTATGAATTTTTACACTCAGCTACAATTGATTTTGAATTGTAAATGGTGAAAGCAGGTTGATTTAAGCTAGTGGCCTTAGCTGTATATGTACACAGTAAATTTTGCAGTGTTAATTTGGAGAAAATGGGACCAAATACACTCTAGAAGAAGTTAAATAAACTCTCTAAGTGTTGATTTAACACTGCAAAATTTACTGTGTATGTGTGTATATTTATATGTCACAGGATAATCTTGTATAAGGAATTAATATGACTTAATGTCATAATTTAACTCACACAATTCAAACTGACATTAGCATATTGTCATGTATGTTAATGCATATCATAAAGTTTGGATGTTTGTCTCTCTTTACATTTACATTTTTGCTTAGAAGTTGGAATCTCAAATCATCCTTTAAATGTAGCATCAGGGCTTCGACAAAACATTACAACAATGTTATTTATTAATCCATCTGCTTTTGTTAGCCTCTACTCCTGGACCAAACCTTCCCCATATGTTTAAATATCATCTTTACACTGACTGTTGTGCTTTAACTGATGCCAAACCTGCTCACTTACATTCTATATTTTTATACCACGGAGCGTCTTGCACTGTTATTTATGATCCCAGTGCAGCATGCTGTGAATTAACTCTGTATAGTATGCAGCAAAATGCAGCTCAACACGCTGTGTATATCAGGTATTTGACCATTTGGCTGATCAGACGTCTTCATAGCAAGAGTTGGCAGAAGTACAAGTCAACAAAAGCGGATTGGTTCAGCACCGCCGTGCCTTCTGGGGTGCCTGCACATAAATCTGTGTGTGTGTGTGTGTGTGTAAGCTTGTATGTGTGTGTGTGTTCCTGTGAAGAAACAGTCTTCTAGTGTATGACAGCTATCGCCTGCTTTGGCTCCACAGACTCACTGAAATATCATTAGCTGTACTTATCAGATTAGTTTGAGAAAGGGATTAGCATGATTGTGAAAGTTAGATGCAGAGTATTATAAGGGCAATTTCTCTTTGATTAAGTCAGGGTACATTTATAGTGCTTTACAGTGGTACGGCACTGTTAAAAAAGAAATACCATCACTCTGGTGACTGTAAAAAGATGACATTAGCTTATCTGTTTGACCTTCTATTATAGCAGCCGACTACTTTACTACAGTAAAAGTTTCCTTAAATTTGTTTGAAGCCTTTTTTTTTTTTTTTTTTTACATTTAAAAGAGCTTTTTTTTATTCATGAAAAAGCACAAATGTGTTTGCTTCAACAACCTTAGAAAATGTTGTTCGTTCTTGTATCACAAATCACATCTGTTAATCTAGATCAGATGGTTGTTAATCTAGTAAGAAATAAAATAAGTCAATCCCCAAGTTTATATAGTTGTGTAACATTTGTATTCAGTTGTGTACATAATGGAATTTGTGGTGGAATGACGTTGTCCATTTTGTTGCTTATTTTATTAATTTTGACTAGAACTGTTAAAGTGTCCGGAGTTAAAGGGTTAAAAACAAACAGAATAAAAGTAATAAAACATTAAAAAATAATCTTAAATTAGTATTTAAAAGGGATTTTAAGGGGGGTAGCTGAGTTCCAGAGGTTTTGGGCGGCTACAAAAAAGGCAGGTTTGGTGCTTGGGGCGAGGAAGTGGGTAGAAGAGGACCGGAGGCTGCAGGAGGGGTCATGAGGTATGGGGAGGGGGGGGGGGGTACCTGGTGTTGGAGGGCTTTATGGATGAAGAGGAGGATCTTAAATATAATTCTGTGTTTGATGGTGTTAGAGGACAGGGTTGAATCTTCATATTGAACCATTAAGCAGTTTTTTCCAATAAAAAAACATGTACTTGTCGCAAAATAAATAATCATATGAGCTAATTCAGACAAAGGTAACAAGAAATCACTAAATACATTTACAGGTACATGACATTTATAGCATTAGTTGGATTAAAACACATAGATAATATGGAATTAACCAAATTGATTAATTCCATATTACAGAATGTATATGTACTGAACAAATCAACCATTTTTTTCTGCGCGTTTACCTTTGTGTTGCTAACCTGCTAGCTTGTGTTCTGCGATGTCATACACCATCTATCGTAGTGACAACCACAACACTGTAAAGTTTTATAATATATATGTGTATTCCAAATGAGAATCCATTAAGCACCGTTTTCATATTGGTGAACATGGCCCCAAAAAAAAAAAAAAAAAAAAAAAAAAACACATTTTTTTGGGGAAGGACTGTGGTGATTCTGGTAAGAGATGGCGACGGCAAAGTGAACTGTCAGAGCTGAGGAAATATTTCATGACACTGGGGAAGTGAGCGACAAAAATAGCAAATAACTGCACAATGAAGACAGGCTGGGATGTCTGCGTGTGTGTGTGTGTGTGTGTGTGTGAACGCTGTCAGTGTGAGTGTGTGAGCGAGGAGAGTGGCGAGCTGTGATCAGAAAGTGAATGAGCCATTTCACTGGCTTCACTCCTCTGTGTCTCGGAGGGGGAAGCCCGAGCTGTGGACAGCAGTGGAAATGAGCTCGGCCGTGCAGTAAGTG
Organism: Siphamia tubifer; assembly: GCA_020466265.1. Taxonomy (NCBI): domain Eukaryota; kingdom Metazoa; phylum Chordata; class Actinopteri; order Kurtiformes; family Apogonidae; genus Siphamia; species Siphamia tubifer. The sequence continues at coordinate 15,023,874 of CM035784.1, forward strand.
TGGCGACCTCACGGCTAACCCCGCGCTGTTTCCACTGCTCTCCCCACTAAATGATGCCTACTGTATCCTGCCCAGGAGGAGGAGGAGGAGGAGGAGGAAGAGGAGGAGGGTGGAGGATTGAGTCCACACCCCCTTCCCCCCTTTTAGAAAAAAATTATGTCTTTGTCTTTATGTTTTTTTTTTTCATTACTGTTGATTTAAAATCTATTTAGTATTCTGTGTTTCATTGTTTCTATTGACAACTTATTGATTTTTAACGGGCTGTATTAGAGAAACCTTCAACTGTTTTTGCTTAAAACCACTTTTACACGATCCTTTTGGAATCTGATGGGTTACCGTGAGTTACCGACACATGGTGTGTCCCCTCCAATGGCTGTATTTCTCATTCATAAAAAACAACACAGAGATAAGAACGACTCAGAAAAAGCTTTAACAAAATCAAGCATAGATGAATTTGTCTCAAGCCTATATGTATGAATTGAAAAACAGTCTAAACCCAACATGTAAAATAATCAAACCTGTTCCTTCTCTTCCTCTTGGCCCTCCCGCTTTCCTGTCCTGACCCGCCTCTCTCCCTGTCTTTCCACTACAGAAACAAAACAAAACAAAATCAAGCATAGATTAATTTCTCTTATTTCCACTGACATAATGAGCTACGTAAGGTAAAGATCATTGTACACTGTACAACAAAATTTAAGCTCTGCATTTAACCCATTCCTTGGTGCCATTGGGGCACCCGTAAGGAGCAGTGGGCACCCATTGGGTGGCACCCAGGGACCCATCTCCTGCTGTAGAGCCACGGTAATGGTCAGAATCACCTGCCTGGAAGATTTTTACCCTAACAAACATGCTTTATATATATATATATATATATATATATATATATATATATATATATATATATATATATATATATATATATATACACACATACACTAGTAGGCCTATATATATATGAATTGTATTGTATTGTATTTGTTGTATTTATATTGAAACTTGCACTGTAATGGGGAGATGCTCCAATTTCATGATACATTTAATGCACAATGACAATAATATCTATTCTATGTTTTTCCGATGAGTGCATTTCTGAATTGCATGTAAATACATCAGATTTAATTATTGCACTTATGTGATTATTAACAATTATCATATTTGTATGGTTATATAAACAGATGATATGTAACGTTAGACTTGCAGACACAACAGAAACACAGGGCAAGTGTTGGACTATATTGTGGAGAAACATTTTAATTATCTGTAAAGGATTCAAAAAGGGCAACTATTAACTCATTTACGCTTTCATTTATACAGTTATGGTTTGGCTTTTTTTCCCCATCAATTTCTTGGTCATTTTAATGCCTGGTACACCTAAAGGTACATTTTTTTTGGACAAATATGAAGATAACAACAAAAATAGCTTATAAGTTTAATTTCAGAGATGATAACTATCCATGTTCCATGTTTTCTTGACAATAACCAACATCACTTCATTGTATTGAACTGACAAAACCAGTGCTTTTGTTTGTTTTAATCAGGAGTTACTGTAAATACTTGACTGTATAACCATTGTTTTCAATGACTTTTGATGGTCTAATAATTTTTTCCCATGACTACATTCAACTATGGTCCATTATCTTCCCCACCCCCCAATATGCTTTCAAGCAGATGTTACAGTAAATTAAGTAGAGATTATCAATTTAACTAGAGCACATAAAATACATTAAAAATTGAGTATGATGCAAAATACAATGAAACTAATTTTGCTGTTTGTCACCATTTTCACATTGTCCTTTTGCATATATTTTCTAGTTTCGTTCAAGTCGTCTGACGTTTCTTACTGTTATTAATTTAGACCATATAATACAAACTGGGTTGAGTCTGTGGAAACCATTTAGTTCTGATATTTTGTGAGTTTTTTTTTTTTTTTAATTTTGTCGTATGCCGCTGTGCACAAAATTCTCACATTTTCACATTGTATCTGAAGAAAATAGACTGAGAAATGAACATGTGTGCTCATTAAATCCCTGAAAACACTAGAAAGATGAAGGTGCCGAAGCCTTTAGCATAATACTGCATATTCAGTGTTGTGTTTGTCATAGAATACGTACTAGTATGAAGTTACAGTTACAATTTAAATAAGTGGTAACTGCACTGAAATCAACATTCTAGGCATCAACTTTTTTTTTTTTTGTATCCTGTACTCACTCTTTAATTTCTCCTGAGGGCTTGATTTCAAGCAAAGTAGAAACCAGCCTACACACAGCCCAGAAGATGCTGTTCTGATGTGCATTCAAGTTACATGTCAGGCAGTAAACTTTACACGACTGTTACTTCTGTTCCGACTTTTCCAGCTGTTTGATGCTGTGTGAAAAAAACAGAGAAGGTACGAAGTGGATTAGAAGGATTTAGTTACATGGTGTATTTCAGCAAATGAGAGAAAACAAAATGTTCCATCGCGGAGCTGTAAAACTCACATTCACACATTTTTATATTCATCCTTGTGTGTTTACTGGTTTTCGTTTTATTTGATGCAGTGGGAAATATAAGGTCGAGGAAAAATAGGTTCTTTTTTTTTTTTTTTCCTTTCTGCAGAGAAGATATCACAAGGCTTTGGTGTTTATTTCTCCTTTTTAGTTTACATCTATAGCACGTTATGCAGCAGTAATCTTATATACAATAATAATAATCTAATAAAAAATACTTCAAATTACATTGAAAAGCATGTGTTCTGTAATCTGTGGTGAAATATATTCTAAGAGGAGCCAGACAACACTGAACAAACACTGACTATATTATCATCTCCCTGGCTGCTTTTATTTTATTTTCTGAATTTTGTTGGCATATTTCAGCACAGCAGTTTGCTTAATATTTGTTTGGAAAATCCTCTCTCTCTCTGACAGCTGCCTCCAGTTCAGTATCATCCAATATGTACTGTTAACATTTCCTGCTGCAGGTTACACTCTGTTTTCTCCTCAACTGTCACGTTCCAGAGAGCGAGTTGCAGCATATTTACTTACTTCTGTCATACAATCTTTCATAATTGGCAGCTGTAATGTAAAGTTTTACAAGTATTACATTTGTTTTGTAGAGTGATTGATCTATCTTGACCATTAGAAATAGTCCGTAACTAGCTTTAGAAAGCTTATATTGTAATAATATTGGGTTTTTTTTCAGTGGTCTGGACTTTAATACCTTTATCCAGCCTATATTAGGTTATATTACCTTAATTTTACTGTTACATCATTTAGACTTCATAGAATATTCAAGCTATGCTACGTATCCTTTTAACATACAAACTTAACATAACTAACATGGATGTTAAAAACAACATTAATTTTGCGGAATATCTCAAAATGACCATAAATGCAATTTTAATAATTATTATGTCTTTGGTTTATCATTTATACATGTCTTTTTATTTATTTTTTTCATTTAGTCTTTTTATTTGGAATATGTCAAGCACAAAAACATTTGATCTTTCAAAAGCCAATAATTAATAAAATAACAAGACAAAGACAATATAGAATAAATAAAAAAATAAGAAGGGAAGTAACATATTCGAAAGGGAGTGGGAAGAAGTAAAAAAAAAACAAACAAAACTATTATCTCCCACCCCTATTGTAATTACAACTTACAAATATACAAAATGTTTAATAACAGGCAGAACATTGGTATATTGGCATTGCAGACATTTCAAAATGTTCCTACTTGTTCAGATTACTCACTTTTTTTGTGCGAAATTATAGTTTGTTTTAGTGTAAATACAGTAAAATGACATTTACAAAGAGTTGTCAGTATTTCTACGTTATTATGACAGTATCAAACTGAACCAACCCACTTTAGATTAAATTTGTCCATCCCATTCATCACAGACTAGACCATTTTGTCGGGCCAGATTTGGCCCCTGAGCCGCATGTTTGAGACCCCTGGTTGAGATGTCTCATATTGGATAAAGCAAATGGAGAGGTTTTAGTCTGTTATAATGTTGAGCGGCAATGCTGACTTTACAATAAAACCGAAAATATAAGTATCAATGTAATGATTTATGTCTTTTAATATTTGTATTCCTTAGGTTTTGAGTGTTTGCCCAGAAGACAGGTCAGCACAGCTTGAGAAATCACACACTAAACACATGTAAATAACCTTATATATCCTGCATATCTGACATTATTGCTGGTAAACACATAGACAAACAGTACAAAGGTATATGTTATTTATCCAAATCAACAATAGACAGCATTAAATAGCATTGTCCCAGGTTTAGTACCCTAAAATGTTGTTTTCCCATGGATTATAGACTTAAATGTAGAGGAAAATGTTTTTTTTTCTGAAAATATCTACATTAGTGCAGCATGAAAACACAAAACCAAAGGGACTGATAGGTTAATTTTCGTATTAGTGTCCCTGTCCATACTCAATAGCAGCTCTATATGCTAATGCTAATGCTAATGCTACTACTGTGTACTAGCTAATACAATGTAAGGCGCATTTTGGTTTGATAACATATCAAGAATATAGGTTTCTTTTGGGATAATGAAGTGATTTAACTTTGAATTTTAATCTACAGCAGTGGGTCATGATGGAATAGGACGCATGGAATAGGAAAAAAAAAATGTCAGTAAAAATGGTGTGGAATCTTTATGTCAAAATTAAAACAGGAAGAAAAAAGTGGTGGTTTCATTGGCCATAAAGTATTGTTACAAAGCTTTGCAACCCAGAACACCTTTCAGAATTGTCAGAGTAAATTTCTTCATCTCTGCAAACCATGAATACCTTCACTGTCATTATTTCAGAGCCCAAACCACGTTTTGTATAAATATGTCTGATGTATTCTGAGTATATTGTTGTCAGAGAGTCTGAAACACACATGGATAAAAAGACTTTTAGTGTTCTGAAGTAATAGAATATGGCTCTGACAACCATGTTTCTTAGTAAACATGGTTAAGTTGAGGAATTGACAACGTTTATTTATGTTTTGGGAAAAATATCAGGCTGGGATTAATACAACAGAATGTTTTTAATATTTAAACCAAACCATGGTCATTCCTGACTCTTTTAATTGGTAAAATGTATTAACTCCAAACTCAGATTTTGCCTTTTAAGTAAAAAAAAAAAAAAAAAAAGTAATGGAACCTTCCATCAAAACTTCCAATGGCATTAAATGTATCTGTAGTTTGCAGAAACATATTTCATCCTGGCCACTGGGTTGGTGTTGTGCTACATGATGTCTTTGGTGAACACACTAACAATTGGACCCTGGTGGCTTTGAGTATTCCACTACTGACGACCAAATATTGGTGTCACAACTGTCAATTTAATCCGTGACAGAACAAACACTTGACAAATTTATGAAACGAGCAGCAGCAAAGGTTTGAAGAGAGTGAAGAAGACGGGATAAATGAAGAGAAACAAGTGTGAAGATGTGTGGGGAATATTGAGGATGATGCAGAGTGAGAGTGGAGACAGATCCAGCCCTGTATCTCAGCAGAGAGAGCAATAAAGACGATGTAAGAGGGAGGAAAGGGAGAGAGGGAGTAGGAAACATCTCGCTCTGCTCTCAGCTAACCCCTCCTCACTGGGGAGCCAGCTGGGCAGATTGCATGTGAAACATAGGCTTTGATGGTTGCAGGTAGCAGCTTTTTTTTTTTTTTTTTTTGTTCCCCTTGCCTCCCCTCCCACCACCACCACCACCACCACCACCACCTCTGCTTCCCCATCCTCCCCCCTCCTCGCTGCCTCCTGGTTTCCTTTTCTGCAGAGCAACAGCGCGAACCACAGCGGCCCTTCAGCAGGCACAGGTGGTATTGCTCACTCCAATTTAGCTCAAACCCCTGACTTGAAAAAGCGTGGCTGTCATGGACAATCTGCGGCGCGAGATGGACCGCTGACTCTGGGACTACGGCGGGGCGAAAAGGTAGACTTTGGAAAACAGGCGGGAGGAATGGAGGGAACAGGGAGGAAAAAATGGGAACCCCCACCACCACCACCCACCACCCAACCCCTCGTCTGCTTAGCTCTTAGCATCCAGCAGAGGCACATGTTTGCAGTGAGCAGAGGTCAAGCGTGGCCAGCAGTTTATTTATCGCAGGGTAGCACTGGCTGTTATATATGGCACATATGGGGGGGGGGTCCAATCTGTTAGTACTGTCCTGCTGTCGCCCTGGAGGGGAAAAAAAGTGGCTGCTGACACCTGGTACAGCTGACAGAAGTGAACTTTTAAACCAGAATGCACCACATATAATATGTCCAAACTGGGGGTGTCCTGTATGAAGACCGAAAGTCACTTTGGAAAATCACTGTGGCCTTGCAGTAAGTGATATAATACATACATAATAATATAATACATATTAAACAAATAGCAGACATTTTGACTTCTGATTGCACATTATACAGTTTAAAAAACAAAGTTTAATTTAAAGGCTCCATGCATTTTGCTTTTCACAGAAGCCTACACACCTCCCCCTTCTTCAGTTATCTGTGCATTGTTTGAAACAATGGCATCAATGTGTGCAAACTTGTGCTTCTGGCTTCGGCAGGAGTTGCCATTGGTGTCTGATACTGTTGTGGATGGTGTTGGGAATGTTTCTTTGGAAGTGGAATAAGTAGTTTAACGGTTTTTATTCATTCGTTAAAGTAGTGCAGCTTGGCGTTTATTCTGACGTGGTCGAGAAGTGGAGAAAGAACACAGCAGTGCAGGCTTTCAGAAGGATTCTTATTGTACTGCTGTTGTATGGGCGGCAACAGTGATGTTCTCAGACATGATGAACGTCTAACTGGTTATAACTATAAATTATCCCTCAAATATAAGTCATTCCAGATGTTTGCAATGTTGAAATTTCAAATGTGAAGTCCATCCATTCATCCATTCATCCATCCATCCATCCACTAATAGCTGCCCTAGGAGCTACAATGTTGGGGGAAGTACAGACACTGAGTCCTTCTCTCTCTCTCTCTCTCTCTCTCTCTCTCTCTCTCATGTCTGTATTTGTAATTACTTAAACCTATCTAACATACCAAGTCTGTTCATGGCTAGTCACCCAGTGTCCCCTTTCCCCACACAACTCTCTCAGCAGTATCCACATAAGGAGCCATAGACAACAGGACCTGCAGTGACTCACATGTGTCCTATGCTAACCTGTGACCCCAGACCTCCTCCCTGACCCTCACCTTTCTGATGGATGGACCTGCCCCTCCTTCCTTCATATACAAATGGATGTTCATGGGAGTGGATCTCTCTAAGATTTCTATGTTTTTTTCTTGCCGAGAGGGAGGGTCTAAGGACATGGGATGCTGTGGTTGATTGTGTTTTTTTGTAAAGCCCTGTGAGACGACATTGTTGTGATTTGGGGGTTCTATAAATAAAATTGAAGTGAATTGAATTAATACACTTTTCCTTGTTATTAACTGAGAAACATTAACATATATTTTTTTTTATCTCCAGAAAACCCATTTTACTTGTATGTTTCCAGACTTGTCTTAACCATTCCCATATCGTGGCAATCTCTATGTGAACATATTGATTCTAAATGATCAATTACCTGACAAATTGTCTTTGGTCAAAACAAAGTAAAGTTATTTTCATGTCAATTTAGTCTTCCCCGCCACATGATCGGTGTCAAAACACGACACCAGAGAGCTAACATAAACAGCGTCAAGACAACAACATCTCTGCTCCACAACATGTGTTTTCACTACATAGCGAAACTTAATGTACTCAAGCTTTAACTCCACTTTTGACACCTCTATCACACAAAACAAACTCACTCATCAGGGGCCAAAAGTGACGTGATTTGGAAGCATTGATGCTGAAACAAAGTGTTGCTGCTCAACATGGAATCAAACCTGTGTTAACACTGTCGGTGTGAAGTGTTGTATAACAAAAAAATAAATAAATAAAAAATAAATAGGTATTGCATATGTTTCCAACTACGTCAAAGACAACAATTTATTGTTACAGTGTCTCGTGTCGTCATCTGAACTCGCTTTATTCTCACTAGTGTCATGGGGGTCACTGCGGGCCTAATTCATCTACAATGGTTGAAGGTGGGGTACATCCTATATTAGTCTCCAGTTCATCTCAGGGCTGAACATATATAGACAAACAATCACTCTCACGTTCACACTTATGGACAATTTAGATTAAACAATTACTGCAAAAACACCTAAAACAAATGTTTGAATAATCTGTGAACAAATATGAAGAACCTGAATTGTTTCAAGAGAAGTCAGTGTAATTTGAAGAATAATATGCCTGATATTAAATATTTTGTGCATTTGTAGACCTATTCTCATATGCACCTTATAATGAACATGTGTAAATGATAAATGGACGCATAATATTGTTAAAATTAGGCTTTTTTTTAAACTTTTTTTTATGTTATTCACATTATTTGAAAGGATTTAATTTAAATTTTTTCACTTATATAGAGAAAAGTACCCAGAGAAGTCCCACGCAGAGTGGTAACCACTGCACCACCCCGTTACAATGTAATACAAATAATATAAATTTACCTGCAGCACTTCAATAATCATGGTTTCATTCTTGACCACTTGGTTTATTCCTTGTTATCCACTTGCTTATTTATTTTGGTAATGTCTCCACCATCTTCCTGAAATGGGGGTTATATTGTTGAATATATGAAATTAACTTGTAGAAATTAGCATTGTGTTTTCTTAGATCAAAAGTTAATCCTTTTTTTTTGGTGATCTATGATTGAACAATGGCTTTATTTAATTGTGTTGACCTCACCCTCGGCTGTTTTTGATTAAATATGCAATGTGTATAACTTCTCTGGCTGCGAGGTCCACTTTATGTTAAGGTTTCACCATTACCTCCATTTAAAAATAAATAAATAAATAAAAATAAATAACTAAATATATATGAAAAAAATTACATAATTTGCAACAGGTCAAATTATTTTAATATATCTATAGGTTACGTATTACTTTTTTTTCCCCCAATTAATTGATCTCTAATGTAAATATATCAGTGCTGCACAGGAAAAAGTTTTGATCTAAGACCTATTTCAGATCCTCTTCTGTTCATTGCCCTGTATTAAATTGTCCCCTACTTCATAAAACACATCCTGATGTCATTCTACTACTTAACATGTGACTGTACAGAGCAAAGGAAGTAGGTGACGCTAAAATAGATTAGAAGTTGGCATTAGTTGGTGTTTCATTTGTCAGCACTTTAGCTGTGCTGTCCAGATCTGGGGATGTTAAATTAAAAAAAAAAAAAAAAAAAGATTTATGTCAAAAGACCTGGAGTTTAGACAGTACTTGAGATACTTCAAATTCTGATCTAATGTAAGTACTGTACAACACACACTATGGAAATTAATCACTGTATCTGAGTGAAATAAATCAACCCCACTCTGAAATTGGTGATGAAGATAAAGTAAATGGACAGACAAAAGACAGAGATAATGGACAAGTCTGCACTTGGCCAAGAACAACTAGCTTCACAACCAAGTCTGGACAGACTCCAAAAGTTCTTTAGTGCCAAAGAGTTCCAGAACAGATCAGATACCTCATATAAAGTGCAGTGTTTCGTCCAGGATGACACTAGATTTTAGACTCAATAGAAAAAAAAAAAAAAAAAAAAAAAATACGACACAGGCGGGGGAAAGTGTATGTTGTTGTGCGGCTTTGTTTGCAAAAACATATGAGGAAAAAGGTCCTGAAAATAAACCTCAAACATTTTTTAACCAAGAAGAGAGGTGAGGAAAACGGATTTCTGTTCAGAGGGGAGTGAAACGCAGATCTTATTTTACGCAAAAGGCACTGCAAGCTCCTCTTCTCTCTCGATTATCCTCTCCGTCTGCCTCACTCACTTTTTCTCTTTGTCTTTTTCTCACATATACACACACACAGAAATCAAACACACACACACACACACACACACACACACACACACACCTACACACCCATCTGTGGTATAATTGTCTTAAGTGCAGATGCTCTCTTCAGAGGTGCATTAACGGGTAATGCCTGCTTCTGAGGATCCCTGGGTGCCTGATATCCAGTGAGTAGACACAGAGAGCACCCAGCAGTGTCACGCAACTCACAAACAGCCAGGGATTTACACAAAAAAAACACACATGCATACAAACACACACACACACACACACACACACAAAGCAACAAAAACAGGAAGCACACGATTAAAATGAGCTCTGAGAGACTGAAAGCGTTTCTTCTTCGACAGCGTGCGTTTAAAGCCTTGTTGTTTTCGCCTGCAGCTACAGCCAGCTCAGATGATGTTGAGTTCCTTACAGAGGGCGAACCAAGCTGCTTTGGCTGCATGTTAATGTAGACTACAAATATCTGAAAAAGGAAAAAAAAAAAAAAAAAAAAAAAAAGAACCATGCAAGCTCACTATTGCTGTGTAGGGTTTAACGCCAGCTTTGGTTAAATCAGCTAATTTTGTTGTTTTGCTCAGAAACCACTGGATATACTTTACACAAAAGCAGCACTATTGTAATTTAATGATGTATATATTCATACATTTATAGATGTGACTTCTAAAACAGCATTCTTTCTTGCTTTCCACCACACACACACACACACACACACACACAATCTCACATGTTTTGTTCCGGTTCTATTCATATTTAGTCAGTTTTTTTTAGTTGTTTTTTTTTTTTTTTTTATTGTGTGTGGTATTTTTAGCTGCACAATCACAAAGGAACAATGGCTCAATAGCAAAAGTCACATGACCTCACATCAAGCGTATTATTTAGCAGAAAGAAGACGTTTGGAGCCCAGTGCACTGTTTCCCCAGTAATAAGCAGTGGAAGGATTTACAGATTTCAAAACAATAATTATATTACTATTATTAAGCCAAATGATGCTGATGTACTGAACAGCCACAGCATGGTTTCTTTTCTTTTCTTTTTTTTTTTTTTACATGTGCCAGGTCAGTACAAGTGACGTCAGTTAGTGGCAATAAAACATATAGACAGACTGAATTGACATTTTAAAGATTCAAAATGTTGAGACTACTTGGTAATAGCCTTACTTTTTTGTTTGGTGTTGTCATAGCTGTGGAAACTGCAATTTTAAGCTTTTACGCTTACATCAGGTAGTGTTACACATTGTTACTGCTGTAGAGGAGCAATAAAGAGATTGTGAGTGATTTATATATTTTTTTTCATATGAGATGTCAGCATTAGGGGGGAGTGGTGGCTCTCCTGACAGTGTCTGCATGGGAGCCATGGACGACAGGATCTGCAGTATCTCGCCTGTGCCGACCTGTGACCCCGGACCACCGCCCCTGCCTGTCTGAACCAGCCCCCCCTTCCTGCAATTATACATGGACGTTCATCTATAGCCTGTCCGTCCATGGGAGTGGATCTCTCCTTCAATGTGGTTCTCCTCAAGATTTCTTCTTTTTCCCCGCTGGGTTTTGAAGTTTTTTCTTGCCGAGAAGGAGGGTCTAAGGACAGGGGATGCCTGGGACTTTTCATGTATTTCTGTAGCTGATTGTGTTTTTGTAAAGCCCTCTGAGACGACTTTGTTGTGATTTAGGGCTTTATAAATAAAATTGAATTGAATTGAAATGTTGCACTTTTTAAATTCATCCCACGGCCCGCATTTGGAACCCTTGGTGGGCTGCATTTGGACCCCGGGCCGCATGTTTGAGATCCCTGACTTATAGAAAATTCCGTGTTGTTCGTGCTCTCTGTTCATGTCCAAATGTCTAATCTAAATAAATGAGTATTGAAATTAATAGAATACAAAATAAAATCTAAATATTTCTTCCTACAGAATTACCACCGTCATGGTATGAAATCAATCTGGTGATAGCCAAATAGGTGACAGCTGCCAAAAAAAATACACAAATTTGTCCTGCAAAACTGTTGTGCACCAAAATATAACTCACTGAATTTATGGTAGCACTGTAATCCCTGCTTAAATCATCCAGAACATTACACAAGAAATACTCATACCCCACTATACTGAATCATTACAATCACTTCATTAAAAAGATTCATTCACTGCATATTTCAGTGCTTGACCTGTACCTGCACTTGGATGCTAAGTGTTGCCAGACAGGCTGATTTACTGTACTCTGAAAAACAGTCCAAACTCTCATTCACATTTGAAGCTGTGGTAAAATACTCCACAAACCAAAAGTGTATCGAAAAAAGAAGCCAAAGTGTAAGTATCTTTAAGTGTAATTACCAATGCTGGCTTCAAAATAATAGATTTCCAGTGAACTTCTCTCTAAAAATACTGAATGAATATTTGTTTTTGCTTCCAGGAGTCACTCTGGTGTGTTATGTGATCTCTAATAGGATTTCTGGTGTTCGAGCTGAACCATCACCCCTTGCATTTCCGAAACTTTCTTCCTTCTTTAAAAAAAAATAAAATAAAAATAAAAATCTAACTATGCAACATAAAAATAAACACAGAGTAGTTCAAATGTTCAGACAAAGTGTTGTCAAACCTGTGGTTACCATGGATAATACATGAAGGTGAAGCAGCAACAGCAAGTTCGGCTCTAAACAGAATGTAACATTAAGTATTGTTGGTGGTTGTGATATGAACAGTACAGTATAGGATATGTACAGTAGCTGATACCTTCATACCTCAGGAGGATTGAAGGTAAATGGACCTTTATGGCGCTTTACATTAACCTCACATTCACCCATTCACACACACTCATACCCATACACCAGTAGGTTTCTAAGGTTCTTTCAGTCCTACTGGGAGCCTAACTCAGGGTTCAATGTCTTGCCCAAGGACACTTTGACATGTGGACAGTCAGAGCCAGGACACGAACCGGTGACCCTTCAGTCATTGGACAACCCACTCTACCATCTGAGCCACAGCCGTCCTGTATCAGCTGGAGCCAGCATGTCACAAACCAGACCCTAAAGGACCAAACCCAACAGGTACCAGGATCTTGTACGTTGGTATGGACACATCATCCGACTGCCCATAGAACACCCAACCAGGACCATCCTCCTGGACTTTAATCCGGTCCCTGCCCTGGCGACACCGTTGGCATGCCGGGGGAAAAGGGACCGTCCCTTCCAAGGCCTCTAACCCTAACACGGGGGAGAGAAAGAGCAGCGAGTCTGGTGAAGCTGCAAAGTCTGCTGCAGGAGCCGTGGCCACCTTTGACCCCCGGACCCATTCTGGCCAAGCCAGACCGAGAGGGAGGTCCCATAAGGAGATCCTCCCAGCACCGACCCAGACCCGCTGAAGTTGAATTCCTGGTAATATGATTACAATCGGGAATGAGGGTCATAACATCCAATGCAAGCTTTTTTCTGTGACAAAACAAAACAAAACAAAACAAAAAATAAATAAATAATATATATATATATATATATATATATATATATATATATATATATATATATATATATATATATATATATATATATATGTGTGTGTGTATGTGGCCTCACAAAGCATTTCTAAAAAAAATGCTAGTTTTGCCGATACCATGTTGATGAAAAGGCTCAAACAGAAAAATACCTCTTCTGTAAAATATCCACATTAGTGTCCACGGGGCATTAAATCTTTTTAAGTGATGTGCAGTGTATTATTTGTCTTACACTTGCTGAGTTGAATTGATATGTTGTATGTAGTATATACACTAGTGTTGATTCTGGCCATTACTTCAACAATCTCCCACTGTTTCAAGGCTTGACTTCAAAGATGCTCCCCCCCTTACTAGCCCTTTGGCTAAAACACACACACATCCATTGACTCCACAGCGCGCACACACACACACACACACACACACACACACACACACACACACACAGTCTTGAGAGACCAAAATGAGTTCAGTGACACTCATATCGTCCCTATCTGCATGGTTCCCCATCAGGTCAATACGCTTTCATGTGAGGAAAAAACAGCAGACTGTGCCTTTAATTAAAGAAGTGGCTGGCCACTGAGTTGTCCATCAGAGGCATCAGAAGTGAGAGAGAGAGAGAGAGAGAGAAAGAGAGAAAGAGAGAGAGTGAGACGGCCACTTTCATCCTCTGTCTTCAAACACTCTGCTGAAAATGGAGTTTTTAGCCACTCGGGCTAGTGGACGGCCCTCAGCGCGTGACGACTCGCACCCCGCGGTGTCAGCAGGGAGTCTGCTCAAAAGCACACACCCAACAAAGATAGGGACTCGCATACTGTACGCGTGCATGAGAGAGAGAAAAAAAAAAGCACTGCTCACATACTTACACATTCACAGCAAAGCAGTCAGTGTGGAAGCTCCAGGAGCATAATGACTGCTTCTGAAAAAAGACAGACAGCAAAAGAGCAGAATATTTCTTTCTGAAAACTGGACTCTTTTATGTAACAGCTCTTTATAGACCTATAAACTAAAGCAGCGAAAATGTGTGTGCGCACAAATGCAGTTAACTTTGGAGAGCTCTGAGTCATCTTTCCACTTTGACGGCGCAGCATTCGTACTTGTCTCTTAAATAGTAGAATGCGTTTGTGTGCGGCGGCGGCGGTGGCGGTGTGTGCGTGTGCGTCTGGGTGCTTACCTTGAAACAGATATCTCGAAAATACCTACGTAAACTCTCATCTATACTGAGGTGACAAATGAAATAGTGGCAGAGCAAGAGAGTTGAAGATAAATGGCACAACCCCGGCGTGGAGCAATTAAACCTCTCTCTATGCCCACATTATTCACTTCCTCCTCCTCCCGCTCCTCTCTCCAGGGGGTCTCAGACTCACTTTGTTTGTTTTAATTATTTTTCTGTATGCAAATGTGCCTTTCCTTCATAATTGCATGAGCTCCTTGTGTCTGATTTGGAGGATTCTGAGGGTTAGGTAGGGTGGGGTGTAGAAAGTTTGTGGGAAGAAAAAAAAAAAAAAAAAAAAGGGGGGGGGGCAAGAAAAGAAAGAGCCGGGTATCGATTCCATCTTTGGAGAAGTCATCAGCGACTAGCGGTAAGGTAATCAATCGTGCATGTACATTACGCCGCCTTCCCCTTTCCTTCATGTACTAGCAGCATGAGAAGTGTTAATGCTACCGTGCGACATCAATCACACACTGAGAGGCGGGTGGGGAGGTGGGGAGGTGGGAGGAAGCACCAGCGTCGGCGAAGAAGAGAAAGGCAAAAGGGAGCTGAACGTTTTCAAAACCTGGGGATAGTGGCTGCTGATTTTAGAAACATCACTTTCACCTCCAACAAGTGGACATTATAGAAAGGCTCAAACATCTAGGTACTAAAATCAACAGGAAATAGTCCTTTGACATGAGGCAAAGTTCCATATTTTTTAATCTGGGACTTCATTCCATTCACTTTAGCTTCACTATGACCATAAAAAAGTTCAATTACAATTATATATAGAAGCACTGAGGTACAATCACCTTTTATTTTTTGTTGTCAGTTTTCATTGTAAGTCAATCTGTGGCTAGTTTTTTGGGATGATATTAATTGTTTAGTCATGAAAATGGCAAAAACTAGTCACAAACTCCTTCTTTTTTTGGCTGAAAAACCCAAAGATCGAAAGTTTACAGTCATAAGGGGTGACCATGGTCATCCATTTTCAAGTTCTGCTCTTGTGTCCTTGGGCAAGACACTTTACCCTCACACTGGCGTATGAATGTTTGGAAGAGGTAAGAGGGACCGTAGGCCACACTTGTGTCAGTCTGGCCCAGGGCAACTGTGGATATATATGTAGTTTACCACCACCGGAGGGAGCATGTGAGAGTGAATGAATAATATAAATGTAATCCATTATTATTATTATTATTATTATTATTATGAAGGACGAAAGAAATAACACAAAACTTTACCACATTTAAGATGCTGCAGTCAAATAATCTATAAACCCCCCCAAAAAAGTCATATTTAAAATTATATATCTAACTGTCAGATTAATTCACTAGCTTAAGGTTCACTCTCCAATGTGGGCATGTATCTGTCAAAGTCCATTATTACTACTATGAATAAATGTTTCTTTACCTCTTTGCACAAGTGAAAATATACAACATGTATATATATATATTTTTTAAATCCTTCAATATGTAGACATCAGAGTTATTGACAGTTAAGTTGCAGTATTTCCTTGCTAATATTAAGTATTAAAGCTGAAGAGGCAGTTTGTGCTTCATTCTACTGCATTTCAAAGATGATGATTATATCTGCATAAAGGATGAAGGAATGCCTCATGAGCACAAAGAAAGCAGGACTGAACTGAACCTTTGAGCATAAGGTTGGCATTGTACCATCATTCAATAGCCTTTGGAAGCAAATAATGGAAGGATTTTTACTTGTTCTTTGCTTAAAATGGAAAAAATAAAATAAAATTCCATCCAAACATATTAGAGCCTTATCTGCATTAGGAAACCAACCTCAGCTGTAAAAAAAAACAAAAAAAAAACATCTCAGTTTGTTAAATATGGATGAATATTGACGTTTATACATTGAGAATGTAATGATCAGTTATAATTCCAATAATTTTCTAGCTTGTGAGACTGACAAAAAAAATCCATTTTATTTCTTTTCCTTTAAGAAATTTGTTAGAATTTGCCATTTTTACTGACAAATCAATGTGAAATAAATGGACACTAAGTAAAACTAAAATACTGGCGTTTACAAACCTCATTCATTCATTTACATATTTTCTGCTGTTTTCTTTGTTTCATCTCTTCCATCATTTTCACATATTACATCTGTTGCATGTTGGTATGTCACTTCATCGGCATCAAAATGTATAAGCCCTTCCATGGAAACATATTTTATTATTATATATTTTACTCAGAAAATCGTGTGAGCTCAATCTCATTGCAATTAATTTTATTAATCCATAATTTCGAGCAAAAATCATAGTATTAATGGAGTATTTTACACTAGACAGTCATTCACACCATCTTAAGTGAAGTTAAAAGAAACAGTTAAATGTTGTCAGGGACAGCAACAGGAATTATGGGAAATTAGGTTTTTAATTTAACAAAGACCAGGCCGTACACTAATGCTACCGGTGCCAGACAGAGGCTGCAAATCATCCTGACAGTGGACTCATCTGTTTCGGATAATTATCCAAAGGTTTAACAGTTAATTAGACAATGATATATTAATGTTTAAAAGTATTACACATTGTACAGTTAGTAGACACAAAAACATCACAGCAAGACACAGGATGAAAAAAAAAAAGAAGGTGCAACTAACTCTTTTTACTCTTACATTACTTCATTATCAATGACAATCCTTTTGTCTTCCATTCTGCAGTGTCCAAATACTTAGACACATAATGATATTATTTCTTCATTTTGTGAAAAACTATCACGACGTTATGACTTCTAAGTACTCCATTAACACAGAATAATCCACAGAATAAAGAAATTACACAAATTATCAGGAGATTTAGACCAAATTCATGGTGAATATCCAACCAATTAACCATCCTGCTATTAAGTGTTACTGTATCTCATCTAATTACCCTAAAATAACCAAAAGTGCTCCACATTCACACCCTTTGGAAATAAAAAATATGCCTGGTAATGCATTGACATATAGTATGTTCCTCTGATCTTAGCACCCGTCAATAAAATCATTATTTCTACTCTAAAAAAGCTGTATAATTGGATATAAATGATGTGTAAAGGGCACGAATATCACAAAGAATTACAAAAGTTGTGGTGATGTGATTAAATTAACCTGAATAAAGAAGACTTTGTGTACAGTCAAACCAATAATTTGCACCCTAAAGCCCAAAAACTAGATAGCAATACAAGACAAAACCATAAGAAATGCACAATCTAAAAAATAAATGTAACTTAATTATCTGTATTCATTAAATAAATGGAAATTATTCACCTATAACTTCTCTAGTTCCAATAACCAGCGCACATGATACTACCAAAGAACAAATAACTGTTGTGCATCATGTTCACATTCATATTGTGATGATGAAAAATCGATGAATAACAATATACACTATTTTAAACAAGAAAATGTAGAAAAAGAAAAAGAAAAAGGGCCCCTTGTAAGCGTTTTTCCCCCAGGGAAATGAGAATTCTTCTTTTCCATCTGTCCAAGCATCATTAGAATGGACATAATCTCAATGCAAACCCTTTTTTTAAGTACATATTCCAGCTAATATTGAGGCAGATTTACACTAGTTTGCATATTTCAGCAAAGGAAGACGGTTATTTTCCTCATAATATGACTTTTAGAATTTAAGAAAATTGTATCTTAAATATATATATATATATATATATATATATATATATATATATATATATATATATATATATATATATATATATATATTAAATATACTTTAATTCTTTTATTCAACTTTTAAGAAATACAGCAAAGCAAACTTCGCTTATTCTATGGAATTATTTTGACTTAATAATAGACAATCTGCCAAAATTTAAGGATACTTTTAAGGTTTCTTTCTAGTTAGAAATCTCGAAAAAAAAAAAAAAAAAAGCAATTTTTTTTCCAATTTTCCTTTTTTTTTTTTTTTTTTTTTGCATTAAAACCATTCAATTTGTTGTTATCCCAAAGAAGCTGAAGAGATGTTTTGGGGGCAGGTGTGTATGCATTGGGCGGCTGCACAGCCTTAATGAGCTATCCCATGAAAACAAAACAAAAAAAAAATAAATAAAAAAAAAAGATTGAGAGACATAAAGATACGGAGGGAAAGAGAGAGGGAGAGGAGGAGAGTACAGTGAGTTGGCTGTGTGCTCAAAGACAAGAGAACAAACCCCTCAAAGTCATTCGGCTAATCCATCTCGACAACACTGAAGCCTCTTCATATCGACCCCTCCCTCAGCTGTACACACAAACACACACATACACACATTTCACTTCTTTTGCTGACAACCCCCCCCCCCCCCCCCCCACCACCACCACCACACACACACACACACACACACACACACACACACCTCCTTCTCCTACCCCCAGCCCACTACTACACCAGCAGCAGCCCCTCTCCCACTGCTGAAAGGAAAGAGGGATGAAACATAGTACAGAAGGTGGAAGAAGGAGGAGGAAGAGGAGGAGGAGGAGGGTGGGGAAAGGGGAACAGCTGAGGTTCACCCCGTGGGCGATGTGGCGGCGTGGATGACTACTACAATAAGAAGTTACCTCCTACAGCTGATGGCTTCACTAACTGACCACCCACGTCTTGTGTTTTTTTTTTTTTTTCCCAGCCAGATGCACATAAGAGTAAATCATGGTGGGGAATCCTAAAACATTACGACTGTCGTTTAAAGTCTAATGAAATGGGCCGATAAAAAAAACTATTGGGAATTCCATATAGTGTCATTTAAACATTTACACTTCCTGTATAGGCCGGAAGTTAAGTAAACCTGTCCCAAATGGTCACATGACCACACATCGGAAGATATAAATCAATTTGTTCAAAATACAAATGTCAAATGTCAGATCTTAACCATTTATGTCTCATAATTTATCCACAGAGGAACCATATTTCAACATATTGTCCAACAAAAACATCCAAAACAAACAAAAAAAATGTCAAAATGTAGTCTATATGTTGTCCAAAACACATCAAAACATTAATAGTTAACATTAATAGTAAACATTAACGGTTTTTATCTTAATATTTTCATTTATAATATAAGCACACATCAAGTGCATTCAATTTACTTTATTAAGAAATTTAGGCAAAATTGAGTGGAAGTTTAAAGGGTTAAGCTTTGAATCTAACATTCTATAAATAGTAGGTAGTTGTCCTGGAAACTTACTGTCTATTATTTCAGCAAACCCATCCAAAAAATCCGAGTTATAGTCAGTTATGGTATATTATTCATTAATATACAGTGTTCCCTCATTTATCATGGGGGTTATGTTCTAAAAATAACCCACAATAGGCAAAATCCACAAAGTAGATGAATACGTTTTAAGGCTGTTTTCTCAGACAGACATTGATATTTTTTTCATATTTCTGTATTGTTTATACATTACCTTTTAGCGTGGCTTGAAATTTGGGCACCACTCCGCAAGGACCAATCAGGACGCAGAACACGGTGTACTTTCATACAACTGAAAAAAAGCAAAAAAAAAAAAAAAAACAAGCAAAAACTGTGAAACAGGGAGTCTGCGAAATACGTGCTAACACCGCTATCATGCTAATGGGGAATCACATTCATGATAACACACTCCAAGTTGATGAACCAGTAAAAAGAAACACATAAAAGGACCTTTGCCTTGTTCAAGAGTACTACGTCCACTCCAAATGTTCATATTATATGCTCTCTGCTTTGCTGCAGTTGACTTTTGAATTTTACAGTCCTGATTGAAAGATGATTTCTCTGTAGCACGTGAAAGGAAGGATATACTGTATATCCAAAATGATAAAATAACTTCAGTGAAAAATCACACTCTTAAATTGCTGTTTTAGCTCATTTACAGATCAAACCTTTTAAATGATGGAAGGAAAAGCAGCAATTTAACAAACTGAAATAGCTGGAGGGAGGGATATTTTTCATGTGTTTTTCGATAAAAACTTCTGCTAATGCCTGAAAAAAAATCCCGTATTTGTTAGCAATAGCAGGCAAAAGTGTACAGTGTACAATCCATCCATCCATCCATCCATCCATCCATCCATCCATCCATCCATCCATCCATCCATCCATCCATCCATCCATCCATCCATCCATCCATCCATCCATCCATCAGACCACATGATTCAGTTTAATCCTCACAAAACTTTAGCAGTTCCACAGAAAGTAAGAAAGTAAGACACAAATGGAGCAAAATTCAAGAAAAAAATACTAAAATAAAAAAGTAGAATGTAGAAAAATAAACAATGAGCAACAAAATGAACAAAAACTTTGCCTTACTTTGTTCATGTTACTTGTTATTTTGTCAGTTTATTATTCATTTTTGTTCATTTTATTGATGACTTTGGCCATTTTTCTTCATTTTATTGCTTATTTTAGCAATAAAATGCCAAAGTTTCAGGAGTTAAAGGGTTAAATTGAATCATATGGAAGAGGGAAATATCTGAATCATGTAGTATATTGGCCCTCGAGGACTGGGGATTTGGACACCCCTGCAATAGACAATCCACAAATAAGTTAACATCTCTTAAGCTATGTCATTTATTTTTTTAATCCACCTCTATTTAAAAAAAAAAATGCAATACATACATAAATCAAATCTATCCACATGACCTTGGTTTTATAAAATATATGGCTGGCATTCATTCTAAAACACACACACTGCAGATAATTCTGGAATAATGTGTTCTTTTTGGTTGTCTTAGAGTCATTTCTATATTATGGACAATTTTCCACAACAGTAGCATATGTCTAAACTAGTCTGTCCCCCAAATAATGTCTATGCTGATGTTGATCTACAGGTCATACACTGACCTATATACACCCATGTGGTATTTGATGGTTCAGGTGCAGGTTCATTAGACAAAGCAATTGGAATGTGACGCCATCAGTTTCTAGTCTGTTTGTTTTCCCAGTTCACACACAAACACATCTTTGTTTCGCAAAATATCCACATTTGTTTGAACAGGATATTATTTAACAGCCTTCTTCTCCATTTATGCAATTTCTACTTTGTCCAACCAAGCTATCCATCAAATAAAAGTGTAAAAAATGTGTGTGTTATTATTAGACTATATTTAAGCTTAGCTCATTTTCAGATTTTTGCTAACACATCCAGCCTTAGTGATGATGTAGTTAATGAGCTGTCAATCAAAACACGATCTGCCACATTTACACAGTCTGACAAATGGTCTAAACAGCAGAAGGAGCTGTTCTTGAGCTCGTTTTTTGCAACACTTTAGTGATTTTCTCAAGGATTTTTAAGACATTAAACTTTGATGTCACATCTGCATTTTTACTACTTCAAGCAAAATGTCCAGGGGCTTTTCACAAACACTCAATATAATATATATTTCTTTAAATTTTCAATTAAAAACAGCACTCAGTGAGATTCATGACCCCAACAGAGGGAGGTGAAGGCGACTGGAAGCTACAATCTGCTTTCTGCCTGGAGCCAGCGAGGTGTTTTTACTGGACCTCCCCTCCTACTTCGTTTCCCCTCATTTGTCTGAGTTCCCGCCCCAATGCTTGTCACTCAACTTGACGAGCTGTCAACCTTGAATCTGTGTCCACCCTGAGGCCGAGGGAAAACAGCCCATCCGCAATTAAAGCAATGTACACAAAAATATGGAGGCGGAATGGTCACCTGCGCTGCATTAGAAATGAATGAACTACACACTGGTGTTTGTGTAACAGATGTGGAAGAAATACAACTTCACTTACATAAAGGTAGATATACATGAAGGTGAGAAATACACTATTACTTAAGAAAAGTAAAAGTATGACCATTAAAGTATACTTTATCAACCATAAATGCATGCATTATGATGAACAGCTTTCAAAACTTTACATTAATTTGTTATGTGTCGTTTAGACTTTTAATTAAATACAAAATGATCCAATAATTTCAATTACTTATTGTAAAAAAAAAAGAGGGGTCATATGGGTGGTGATTAAAGTGCAGAATATAAAAAGAAGGCATAACTCAGATGTCCCAAAAAGGTGACCTATAAAAAAATAATAAAGGTATTAGTTCTTACAACACAGATAATATGTAAACAGACTGTATGGGCTTCCACTTCCACCTCACAGTAAGTATTTTCCAGGTTAAACACTGTTTCTTCTACTTTCCTGGCCTTTAGAAACAGGTACACATACCTTAATTCTACTTTTAGAGACCCTGACCATGGTTTTGAAGCAGACCCTGGATGTCTTAAATGGCAGCTCACTGTGATTCCTAAAGCTAATGTGTATTTGTTTGTATTATGATGGGTAAATGCTAATGCTGATTAACATAGGCAAGTAATGTTGGCTAATAACACTCATAGTTCAAGAGATAATATCAACTTTTATTATTTGTTTCAGTATTGAGTGGTCACTATATATATATATATATATATATATATATATATATATATATATATATATATATATATATATATATGGTTACCACTATTATTACTATTATTCCTACTATAATATATTTATATGTATTTATAAGTGATCTGTGCTGACAGGCTTTTTTTTTTAATTAGTATTATTACTCTTTTTAGTACATTTTATTATACTGATTTTTTAAATTATTATTATTATATATACATATATACATCTATCTATCTATCTATCTATCTATCTATCTATCTATCTATCTATCTATCTATCTATCTATCTATCTATCTATCTATCTATCTATCTATCTATCTATCTATCTATCTATCTATCTATCTATCTATCTATCTATCTATCTATCTATCTATCTATCTATCTATCTATCTAAATGGATGTGACCAGAAGGGTTAAGACATATGAAAGTAAGTTTAAACAAATCCAGGCAGTAATAATCTAATATCACATTGTTATTGGCAACTCACATTATTTGAGGTTTGTGTTACCAGATCTCATAAGAGTGAGGTCCAGCAGAAATGAGCCTCAAAATCAATTTCTCTTGATCTTTATCTAATCCCATTGCAATGATCTGGCACTGGTCTCCTAAAGGAACTAAACAACATGAAAACAGGAAATCTCATCACCTACAGTAACGGACCACAGTCCACTTTTCTTTGCGGCAGAAAAGAAAATACTTTGGACTATTTTTTGAGAGTCTGTCCGTCTTGTTCTTATGAATCTAATCTTTCATTATGGAGCATCTCTTCGCATAAAACACACTGAGGTGTTTCTTCTTTTTCCCCAATCACTGCAACTGCAAAAACAAATCTGTCACAAGTCGCCTATAAATGTAGTTTTCAACACAACTGCACATTTACTGTACAACTTGTCACATTATTCACGGTTGTTGATCAAAATCACCATGGCGACTAGAAAGCAGCGGGTCAGAGCAACATTCAGCCAAGTGTTTTATTTTATTTTAGTTTTTTTATTTTGTCACATACTCTCTCCCCCGGCAGCATCCTTCCTCTCAACTCAAACGGAGAGAGCGCCGCCAGAAAAGTCAATTTTTCCTGTCCAACCGTGGATTGGATGCATGTAGAGAGGGGGATTGTGGGAAAGGCAGGGCCAAAGCTCTGATGTTGTGTGGCCGTTGGCATCGTTTAGACGTTCGGCCCTCAGGACTGATGGCATTACTAAAGATTACTGCACTGTGCTTGGCAGCGGTGTGGGAGTTTTATTGTGTGTTTTTTTCCCATGTTGAGTGTGTATTATTGATGTGTGTGTTCGTTTTCCCGCCTGTATGTGTATGTGTATGTGTGTGTGTGTGTGTGTCCCCTCTGGACAGCTGGCGTGCCAAAGCCTGTTGAGCTGTTTGTCACACTTCTCTCACTCAGGAGTGCTCAAACTGCGTGTAGAGGCCTTTCATGGCTGACACGCTGAAAACTGTACTGACATGTACACACACAGATGCACAGTTTTCTATTTTTTATTTTAAGCAGCAATTCTCCACTGGAGAATCATTGCAACATTTTGGCTCTTACAGTCCTTATGATGTGGATACCAGCTGACAAATATGTGCTGTTATCCCATTGGTAACATGACAATATAACCCTAAACTGTTGAGTTGTGAATACTGGAACCAGTAGATACAGTCTCTACTAAGACATTAACAGACTAGTCACTCTTCTTGCACTAGTGTCCTCTTCTATTCTATTCTATTACATTCTATTTTACACTATCAAGTCATCCACAATTATGGTGCTCACTACCGTTTTGTTTAATTATTTATTTATTGAATCTCTTTTTCTTTTGTGCTGTTTTGGTTTTCTTCTCTTTTTTTCGATTTATTTATTTATTTCTATTGATGGACTGTTAGTAGTTGGGAATAACACACCACCTTACAATCTTTAACTGCAATAGCACCGCCTGTTAATTTCATTCCCTGTTCGTCCTGTCCAGTCTTTGTTTCCCCCACACATCACTGAGGTGTAGCACTTCCCTCTCTGGCTTATAATAGAGAGTTCCCAATAAAGGATGTCTGCTCAGCTTTCGGGGAGGACCGATGATAGTCACACACATGCACTAAATATTAAAATATTTGGCTGCAAGATTAAAAAAATGCATTGATCTCAAACAATGTTGACACCCTCTCTGTGGTGTTAAACAATGAGAACAAATGCAGACAAAAAAAACAAAGAAAAAAAACAGACTAGTCGACTTAAATTTGGAAGAGTTGACAAGTTGCATGTTATTCTTTCTGTCTCTCTCTCTCTCTCTCTCTCTCAGTCTCTCTTTTACTTCACCTTGCTTCACCTTAGATGACAAAAAACAGCACGGTCATCTGAAGAGGCATTCACTTGCTAATCTGCGTGTTACAAGCAGCATCCATTAGCTAACCTGAGTGAGCAGTAGCGAAAGTGCGCTCATTTTATCCAGACAGTGGTGTGCGTCTTATCGGCCGCTGAATTAAACGTTCTGCACTTAATATGAAAACTGGGGACGTGTGACAGATGTGTGGACAGTCCGGTTTTAGACCCGTGGGTCCAGACAAAATGTGGACATATGTTCACCCTACTGATGTTCAGTTAAATTTAACAGGAAACTCTTTGCTAACGTTAGCCTTTGTTTTGTTGCTGTTAAAATGCATATGCTTGTGTTTTGTCAGTGGACATTGTTAGGTTGCTGTGAACTTTAACACAAGTTGCTCATTGTTGGACAGACGTGTGTCCGTGTGTTGTTGTTGTTGTTTTTTTTTTAGCTGCGTGTCTGTGTTATTCCAGTTGACAATGTCATGACGTCATCACGACAAGTCGACGAGACTCCGACTTTATTGACAGATAAGTCGACGTGAAAAAAAACTAAAGTCGTTAATGCCCTAGTGTCTAAAAGCAAGCATCACATTAAATAAATAGGACATGGACACTAGCATTAGGATGGAGCAGAATGTACCAGTGATGTTAAAATCCAAGAGCCTCCTAAATCAAATAAACATCATCTCTCTCTCTCTCTCTTGTTCCTTAATGCATTTGTCCCAATCACTTGGGGTCCCCATAACACAGGCATATCTCCAAACTATTCCACAAAGGACCGGTGTGGCTGCAGGTTTTTGGTTCCCACAATGTAACATTTTTTGTTTACAAAGTATGTATTTGCTTTTGTAAATCTTCTGTATTTGACATGGGAGAGAAGACAAAATATTCTTTATCCTGTTTGAATGTATGGTGGTATGCAGAAAACTAAGATTTTCAAGTGTCTTGTAAACCCATTTGGGCTCGGCACTGTTGTGCAGGACACTTTAATATATTCAATCAATCAATCAATGTATAGTACAAGTCACTGTTAGGGGATTTTGGTCATGTCATGTTGGCTTTTAAGTTGAACATTCCATCATAAACATAAATTAAATGTTTAGATGAGAGTAATTTTCAACTCGGTAACTCCTTTTTATTCAATGGGGTCCAAACATTGGGTCATTACTAGTTTATTTAGCGTGTTTTGCCTCATTCTTCCTACTCTATCACTGCTAAAAGTGTTTCAGTCACTTATTTTAACCTGCTGAACTGTGTGTTTTCTGCTGCTGTAAAGTTATGATTCAGCACCAGATGCTCATTGGCTGACACATTACATTTTGTGTATCAACAGATTATGGACACTGGTGAAATTTTACCACGTTACATTATTCTATGCTGTGTCTATCATCTATAATTATTAGTCAAAGTTGATAACAGTACCAGAGCTATCCAAAACTGTCCTAATTAATAGAATACGTCACAAGAACTGACAAAAAAAAAGGCCATTTACATCCCATAATTGTCATAAACTGATGCTTGGTTATGAGCCTTTATGAGATACTACTATAGAGTCACATCTTATCTTATTTAGTATTGGCACAAATGTTAGAAAAAATGCATTGAGGCAGTTCTTTTCAGTTTTTATGTATGCTACTGAGGTATTTCCAGGAAAAATTCTACTGGCATAAAATTTTTATTGAAAAAAAACGACATTTGTGTCACTGCCAGAGTCTTGTCCCTATGGTGCAATATGTTCTTTGAAGTTGAAAATGGCCGACATGGACCATATGATATATCTTAATAGGAAAAGAGTGAAGCAGTTATGGCAAAAAAAAAAAAAAAAACAAACATAAGGATTCATGTCCCATTTTATACTATGCATTTTGCCTTTTTTAAAATTTTTAAATTTTTTTTTATTTTTAGTCTTTCATACTTTTCCCCAAAGCTTTGCCAAGTCATTCTTCTACCTAAACTGTTAATAAAACCATAACATTGTCTAGATGTCTGTCACGCCCCTGCGTCAAACTTAAAATCTGTTGTAAAGGTAGACGTGTGAGCCAATTAATGTCCTTGAAAACTTCTGTAGCCTCATTTCAGATTTAGATTCCAACTCAAGAACACTTTATTTATCCCCAAGGGGCAATTCAATTTGCAGACATGGGTCGGAGTAAAAGGACAGGACATTAGACACACATTCCACAATTCACACAGATGGGTCAAAGTACAGGATACAGTAGCTGAAGGGTCCAGACATAAAATACAGCGGTATCAAAGTGCAACAGTAACTATAAATAGATAAAACAGACAAACAATGTACCTAAATAAGCACTGTTAGTATCATTTAAAAGCCTGATGTCCACAATTTAGCCATGTAAAAGCTGCATGAATGGGGTATTTACTTATGTGCATACTTTAAATAGGAGGAATACATGTGAAAATGTCTTAAATGTGAATTAATATAGACTTAATTTGACTGAAAAAAGGAAAATATTGAATCAGCTTAAAACATTTTCTTCAAAATTTTATTACATAGGGTTAGGGTTAATTTAATTTAACTTGGTTCACTCAACTATTTTTTTTTATTTTGTTTTAATGTACTCTTTTCAGTGTTCAGACATGTGATCAAAAAAAAATCTTCAATGTTGAAGAAAACTAATTTCTTCACCAGTGTTTCTAGTCTTTGCCAATTCAACACTTGGACAGTGTCTATGTTCCCCAATTAGTCTTAATCTGTCCCACTAACGACATGAGCCCATTTACAAGGAAAAAAAAAAAATACGAGCCCAATCTAACAACATGTCTCTAGATTAACTGTGTGCACTTTTCTCCAAATGTCTTTTTATGTTTCAATATTTCGTCTTTTATTTATTGTTATAAGGTCCACATTTTTATGTCCATGGTGGCGGTAAAACTGGAATGGCTGATCAGTAAGCACTAGTGTCTCTTCATTATTATCTGACAGCAGTGTTGGATTTCCTCCATGAACCGCTGCCATTTGCCCCCCCACCCCCCCCCCACCCCCCCCCACCCCCCAAAAAGCGGCTCTGTGTCACAGTATGAGCTCCATCCCTAAAGCGTGACACACAGTTTACCTGTACAAAGTCTTGACATTTTACTGAAATCCTGCTGCAGCTTTTCAGAAAAGTGACACGCTGCTCTATTTCCACATATCAGGGGAAAAGGAGAAGCAGTGTGGCAAGTAGTCACTGAGTACATTTGTTAAGTAGCGCTATCACAACCATCATTCAAGGGAGTACAGTACAGTACAGGAGTGAAATTTACACACACACACACATATATATATATATATATATATATATATATATATATAAAGACATAGATCATAGCACAGAGCATAATCTGGGCATATATTATAAAAGATGTTACGTTGCATTTAAGTAATGAAATATTGGGTAAACATGTTAAACTTATTTTCATTTTTAGATATTTCATTCATATTAATTCTGTTGTAAAGGGCATACATCTGAAATTGAAATTCATTTAGATAATTTTTTTTTTTAACATTGTCTATTTTTATTCTGTTTTTTAATGTATATATTTCTATAAATCTCCAAAAGTTAGATGCATCCACAAACTGTTTTCTATACATTTGTGCTGATCTGTACAAACTGGGTATAACCTTACTGTATACGCCCACATGAAATACACATTAGTATGCATTTCAAGTTAGGATAATAAAGATTATATTAATCATTTTACACAATTCTTTTTATTTCCCTCCTCAGCTTTTAGCTTTTCCTAAATAATTTATCATATTTTATATATCATATCATCTGCATTTTGCAATTTTCAGTGAAAATTCATTTACTAAGTGTACTGTAGATGCTCATATATGCCAAGAGTAAGTCAAATGTAAATATACAATTAATTGTATGCACAAATAAGCATCTACAACCACTGTCATTTGTAAAGCTACATGGGTTTTACCAAATATGATCATATATTGTATGAGCATGATGAAAAACTGACTGTGTTTTAATGAAATTATTAACATATATTGATAGAATTAGTGATTTACAAGTTATTAAACATTGTTTGAGTAGACGGTATTAGTTGTCGGTGGTTGTTTAGGTCTTTGAAGGTTGGAAAGTACACTAGCAATAGCGCAAATCCTCAGTTACTACAGTTTGTTTGTAGCAGGTAGAAGTTATACTATGTAATTTACATTGTCCCTATCAAATAAACTTCATAAATAAATAAAAATACCAAAAAAGACCAGTCCTGCCCAAGAAAAATGTTCTTCTTTGGCTGTTGAAATGGTTACCAGTTCTAAAATAGGCTTCGAAGTGCTTTGGTGGAAAAGTATACTACTACTACTACTACTACTACTAATAATAATAATAAAAAACTTTATTTCTATAACACCTTTCATACAGTAGGTGTAGCCCAAAGTGCATCACAGTGATTAACTTTAAAATACATTAGATTATGATTACACACACAATTATACAAGTACAAGAATTAAAATAAAGTAAAAAAAAAAAAATCAATTATACATACATTTTAAGATTTACAAAGTGCACAATATAAAATGGGATTTGCGGGGGTTTGCATCAGACAGGGGTCAATCAAAATTGCAATAGTAAAAGTATGAATCTGTTGTTGTTCACTTGTTTGGAGGCATATCTTTATAACAGTAACTAGCTTTGAACTAATCTGCATACTAGTTCACTGCTTATACTTGAGAAAAAAGACTAATGGTGTCGTCTGATGGGTGCTTTGGTGTCCCTGTTATAAAGTGTAAAATGTAAAATGTGTGTATTCTGTGAAGAAAAATGGCTAAATGAATATGTAGAAGGATGTGTGTTCGCATTCATTTGTGCATGAACAATTCTCCAAGTACTAATTTGGTACTGCTAATCCTTTTTATATTCCCCTCCTACTCCCTGACACTGTGCGGCTGTGGATTGTACAGCTGGGACCCACAGAGCTTACTTACACTTTTTTTTTTTTTTTTTTTTTTTTTTTTATTGTATGATAGACCAACATTGTAGCTTGTTCTCACTCTGTACATGCAGGCAAATATGGGAAGTTATTAACAGCAGGTTTAGAAGATTTCTGGATATTGGAGTTCAAAATATAACATCTGTGATTATTATGGTTGTGTATGGGGGGGGGGGGTAAAAGGCTAAAACCTACATGTACTGTAATAAAGACATGTGCACAACATTTTTTTTAAAAGATATATTACTATCCTAATTGGGTGTAATTTATTTATTTATTTATTTTTTATTTTCTATATCTTTTGTACCATAGCCCAGCTGTGGTAATGGTGGAAAAAAATATTTATAGACTAGACTTTTGCGTTCCCATTCATTCGCAATAACTTTTGCGTTCCCTCGGAATACTTTCAGTGCAAGGAGCATCATATTCCAATATAATTCAATTGTTTTAGGTTATATTGGGCGGTGGTTTGTGTCTGTCCACATGTCGAAGTGTCGTCGGGCAAGACACTAAACCCTTAGTCTACCAGTAGGACTGACAGAACCTTAGTAAGCTACTGGTTTGTGAATGGGTGAATGTGAGGCTCATGTAAAGGTGGAAAATTGGAGTCCATTTACTTGGAGGATGGCCTACTGAAGATAAAAATGAGAACACTTTGTCATATTTAAAGCATACAGACTTTGTGAAAATGCAGATTTCCTTCCGCACTGATTGGTATTTCATTGATCTTTCACATTGGGGAACTATTTGTCTGCAAGATATTCTGTAGCAGCACAGACTTTTGCTGGTGAGGAACACATACAGAGGTATAGTTGAATGTGTATGAATTTATCAAAGCAATGCAACTGCAAAAAAAATGGAGATGGTACAGAGACAAGTGTGAACACAAATGTATAAACTGTGAGTGTGGATGGAGGAGATATGCAAGACGAAGACTCTGAGATGCACATCAAGGGATCGAGGTTGACAGCAGAAGGAGATGGAGGAAAGAATATGAAGGAAGTCAGAGGAAATGGGTGTAAGGAAAAAGGAGACGCGAGTGGATAAAATGAAGGATACACCAGAGAAGAGAAGGTACAAAAACAAAAAGGAAAAGCTAAGATGCTCAGAGAATAGATATGAAACTAAGTAAAAAAAAAAAGTATTTGACCCCTACAGGATGACTGGACTGGGATCGCCTCAAGGTTCTGGACTTCTCACATTTGAGATTGAACTTCACCAACAATATTTCCAAAGGCTCTAATGTCAGTGACCTTTGCCCCCATGGATACCACAACTGCTAGGTCTTTAAGTTTTCAACTGTTTGCTTAAAGCAATTTGCTCTTGTTTTGCACAGAAAACCACAAAACCAATTATTGTTGATACTTGTAAATATGGTATCATGGACGTCGCAGCCGTGGAGGATGGGAGTGTTGCGACACCCCCCCACTTTTCCAACCAGATGATTTCATACCCCCCACTTCTTTTTCTGAGAGAGTTGGTCTCACCTAGTTTTTATTTCAGGATAAATGGTTACTATCAGTCACAATCATGCCAAACAAACATCAATACCATTACAATATGTATGGTTTAAACTGTTTACCCGCCCATATTTAAATGAAGTGCACCTCAGTTCGCCGACCGAAATGTAAACAGGTGTTAGCAAACAGTCATCAACCAGTAAGTAATGAGAAATGTTGCCGTTGTTCAACTATGTTAACTAAACTATGTCCTGTTCTGTGACATATACCCTAAGCCAGTGGTTCTCAAACTTTTTTCAGTGATGTTTCCCCTGAGAAACATATTTTTAGTCATCTCCC
Source organism: Siphamia tubifer (assembly GCA_020466265.1). NCBI lineage: Eukaryota > Metazoa > Chordata > Actinopteri > Kurtiformes > Apogonidae > Siphamia > Siphamia tubifer. Next base: position 15,055,844 of record CM035784.1, read on the forward strand.
CTAACATGGGCAAAACATTTTTGTAAGAAAAAAGAAGTACAGTGTCTGTAAAATCAGTGTCAGGTTTTTTTTTTTTAATCCAAATTTATATCAGTTTTTTATCTCGTAATTTTTACTTCTCATCTAATCATTTTGATTTTTTTATCTCAGAATTTTGACTGAAAAAAACACATTTAAAAAAATAAATAAAAAATTGGCTATATATTTCTTTTTTAATACAAAAATGTAACCATTAATGGATAATTGTTCGTTAATTTTCCGACAATAGATTCTGAATATTTTACTTATGTGCCACAACCTCGAATGCCTCCACATTTTAAATGGCTGTGACGCCCCTGTATGGTATGGGACTTAAAACACAGCAGCCTTTTCAGCCAAATCTGAAAAGCTTAATTAAGCTGAACATAAAGCAAAACACTGCATGGTATTGATCTAGTATTTCTAGAAATAAGGTCAACTGAAGTCTACCTGTTTTTGAGGACCTGGTCTTCTTAGAAGGACAATATTCATTGGACAAAATTGGGTCTTAATGGAGATATTGTCCATTTTTAATAAGCTTTACTTCTGCTGCCTGCTGTGAACTCCCCCGTGGATCACAAGTATTAAAGCAAGCAGGAAAGCAAAGAGCAGCTATGGGAAGGGAAAAGGAATGAAGCTGTAGTGCAGACACCAAGGGCAGCAGGGATGGAAGGGCAGATGATAGGACAGGAAAGAAAAAAAAAAAAAAAGAAAAGGGAGTAAAAGAGAAATGACTGTCCTCACTCTGCCTTCAGATCCATAAGCTCCAGAGCAGTAAATTTCTTGCCATTTCATGGCCGTCAGCCGGGGCCAGTAAAAAAGACAGCACTGCCGCCGAGAAGAAAGACCCTGGAGGGCCGAGGTGAGCCTGAAGGACGAGCTGTCCCTCACACACACATACACACACACACACACACTTGCTCTTTTTCTCCCTAACACACACTTTCTCCCCTTCCGCTCTCTCATTTTTTTTTTTTTTGTCATCCTCGCACACACTTTCACGTCCCATCTCTTTCACACACACACACACTTCCTTCATCGTCTTCAACCCTCACACCCAATTTCTTGTCAATTTTTGCTCTTTTCCTCTCTCTACTCACACACACACTCACACACACGAACTCACACTCACATGCCATCCCTACCAGACATGGAAGACCCCCCGGTGTCCCTGAGTCCTGAGGCGCCTACATATCCCAGGGAGCCTTGCTGTGGGACCAGGAAGGGTCTTGGCCTCAGAGCCCAAAGTCCCATCCTTCATTTCCTCTCATTTCATAAAAGGACGAGCAGGAAATTCCCTGGGAAAGAAGGGTGAAAAAAAAAAAATCAGAGGATCACACAAATCAAGGGCAAGTGAGTTAAGATAAGGAGTGTGTGTGTGTCGTTCACATACTGTATGCAGTAAGAGAAAGAAGAAAAAGAGGGAGTGTGAGAGAGATAAAGCGTATTAAGGGTGTTTGGGAAGATGAGTGTATGACCCATAAAGATATAAAGAGGCCGGTGGTGTGGGCTTTCCGCAGGCTTTATCCATTAAACTCAGTCCCATGGCTCTAAAATGACAGATAATACACACTCTGACTGGTTGCGACAATTCCTCTGTCGGCCTCAGTGGGCAGTCGGTCAGTGCACATGAAGTGTTAAAACACCAGAGAGAGTCAAAAGCAGAAATATAGGAAATTAGGACAGAGTGGGACAAAGGAATTGGATTGATTTAAAGCCAAATTTTGTGGAAAACAAAACAGATGAGCCACTGATTACTGATTAGTGTGATAACAGAGGAAGGCTAAAATTAGACCGACATGACATTTGTGTGTGTGTTTTTTTTATTATTTAAAAGAGGAGAAAGTGTAGCATAGAAAAAAAAAAAAAAAAAAAAAAGATTCCAACCAGACACTCAGGTGGGAGCTCCAGTATCAACATCCTCACACTCTTAGGCTATTTCAATTTAATTTTCAAGGAATGGCAGTACTAAGGGAATCTACTCCCGGGGGGAAAAAAAGTAAATGCAAGCAAATGTTCTGTGCAGAGTTCAACTTTGGCTGTGAGTATAACCTACGAATACACACTGAACTCAACTCTGAGAAAATAGAGATCCAGTGGAATGTAGTCAAAAGTATTTAGTCACATGGTTTACATTTTTACACCTCACACGTGTCTATATACAGTCTGCTGGACAATCCTTTATTTAGTCACAATGATGCTTTAGGATACAATATTTAATCCAAGGCTGGGTGAATTTTCTTCAGATTTGTCACATGGACTCGAGGATGAAATAATAATAAATGTTTTTCTGGCTGAAGGCCAAGGTTGGTGTGAACTCATTTACATATTCTGGCCACAATTCCAGATTTCAGATTATGATGTATAACCTTGATTAACCTTGATAAGCATTTTTTTTTCTTGTTGTTGTTGCTTGAATTAAGCAAAACATTTTAAAACAAAGCAGTCAGAGACAACAGACCTCCGCCAAGGCTTGATATGGCATCATATGACGTCAAAATGTGACGTGATAGAGCCATATATGTTGACGCATCTGAGATGATGTGAATGCAAAAAAAAAACTGAGATTCTATCTGGTCTGAATCCTGAGATATTACCACTAATGTGTTTTAGTTGTTGACCTTTAGTGCGACCATAACCTTTGACCTTCATTGCTCAAAATCTAATGGGTTCTTCCTTGACCCATTATCTATCATTCCTGTAAGTTTCATCGAAATCCGATCCGATCTTTTTGCGCAATCCTGCCGACAGACAGACAAACAAACAAATTAAAAAGACAGACAGACAAACAGACCCGAATTTAATACCCCTTTGGCGGAGGTAAAAAAAACCAAGTCCAAATAAACTCAGTAAGATTTGTTGAAATAACATTTTCCCACATCTATTGTCTAAACATTTTCAAAGGCGTAAAACGAATAAAAAGGTCAAATATAGAGTGTGTTTTAATTAAAGTAGGTGTAAAAATCATCATGGTCTTATCTTAACCAAGTCAGGTCTCATGGGTTCAATGTATTTCATCCATTTTCCCCAGTGTTGTAGGAAACCATCCCTTTTTAAATTTAACAAGAAGGTGTATTTTAATTGTTGACTGATGGATTTACTATAAAACTATGACGCCTGTATGCTTTTTACAACCAGTGTCACATCAACATGACACTATTAACTCTGCTATTAACTCTCCGAATGTTCTACATATATGCAGCTTTTAGAATGATTACCCTTTGCCATTACAGAAACATGAGGATGGGTTGGAAGTGGGAGACGACTGCAGTCGAAGGTGACCGTTGTAAAAAAAAAAAAAAAAATATATATATATATATTTATTCCTGTTCATACAGTTTAACAAAGAATATGGGTCGTCCTGCAGACAGATGCAGCACAGGGTGAACAGGTGCCCCACAGGAGGTAGAGGTCTTCCAAAAAAGACGGAGGTGTGTGTCTGAGTGTGTGCCAGCAGGGCAGCGCGGGGGCCAGGCTGCCTGAATCCCCTGACAGCCACTTGTCACTCTCCACTCAGACCATCTGGGCCCTTTCCTCTGTCTTATCTCCACACACTCACACACAAAGACTCACACTGGGAGCTGGTGGTGACAGCGGTGATGGCGGGGGTTGGGAGGGCAACAGATGCCAGTTTCTCTATGTTTGTTTCCCTCCATGCGTTTCACCTTCCCACCTCTTTCCATCTATCTCCGTCTCCCTCCGTGCCCGCATCCATCCCTCTTTTTCCTTCCCACTTCCTGTCCTGTCCTGCTTCCTCCAAGTCTCCCCTCCGCCCCCCCCACACACACACACCCTTCTTTCCTTCTTTCATTCACTCCATCCTCCATCCATCCTGTCTCTGTCATGTTTCAGCCAGCTGGCATCTCACAGCCATCGCACACACTCGAGCGCTCGTGCCATATGTTCCGGCTGACCTCCACCGCTGCATTAGACCAGGGTGGAGTTTTTACACAAGCCGCCCTCGCCGGGAACTAAATGATTCATCAGGGACTAATAACTCTCTTGATGCAATATGTGGCGCAGTTGAAGCTCGGCAAAAAACCCGAATGCACCGCAAGGCAAGCTGCAACACACATCTGTACGCCGCTGAGGGGATCACGGTGGCTTCTGTGTCGCCTCAAGAAAATATGATGAGGAGTGATTGATTGAATAACGGCGACACACATGACAGAATGCACCCACAGCTAAAGCCATTTTTATTATTTTCCCACATGCTGTCATCCTTTCGTACAATAAAATGCTTCCACTGAACATTTCTGTGCCCTGTGATGAACTGAGAACACATCTAGTACTCCACCTTTACCCACTGGTAGGCAAGGCAGGCGTTAGCACCTCCATGACATTTCGGAGAGTCCCAAAATGATCTATACTTACACCAATGGAAATGACTGCAAGGGATCCCTGAATGTCCCAATCCTTAATAATGTCATGATATGACGCATCGCTAGGTCATGACCTTGATTTGAAGTCAATCATACAAATAGCTCTCGAGATATGAACAAAAGAGTGTTTAGTTTGAAGTTTGGTTTATTTATACAGGGACAGTGTACAATTTTACATTGACCACAAAGGAAAGATGCATTGAACCAGGCTATAGCAAAAATGCTAATTTCCACCTGTAGTCCCAGGACAGGTTGATGTTACAGTCTTAACACTGATTTTAACATGTAAATGGTAAGATGACCATGATTTACATTATCACAATTTACATAATTACATATTAAATTAATTTAATAGAAGAAATTCCTATAAACATTCCCACCCCTATAAATCCAATAAATACACGCTTACTTATTTAAATTTACTACAAACTTGATTTTCTAACAGCCACTTCTTAGTTAACTGTGCAAATTTTTTGTACGTAGTACATGATAAAATCTCTGTTGGTAGTGAGTTCCACTGAGCTATAGAAGTTACCGAGATTTTCAACTTTTGAGCACCGTCTTGTGGGCAATCTAGAAATGGTAAATTGTTCAAAATCAAATCAGTTCTTCCTCTCTGTGATACTCATTGATATAGAACAAATTGGATTTCTCATTAATCCAGCAGCAATGTTCGGACCAAAAACATAATATTCCCGAAACTAAGAATTCCTGGTAATCTGGAAAGTACTACCTCCCTATCAGGAACGTCTTGAGGGGAAATTTGGGGGTGATTTAGGTGGAAATGCATCTGGGTTTTTCAAAGTTGAGGGTAATACTCAATACTCTTGACCTCTGATTTTGTATAATTTGTCGACTTATAAACATAAAAAAACTAATGCTGGTAAAGACCTAACCTAATATGTGGTTTACCAAAAAAGATTCACAGATATCTCAACCAAACTGTGATCTTTTCCTAATCCTCCATAGTCCTGTATTCACGTAAACAGCGAAATATGATGATGTCACTTTCGCTTCTTAATTTGTCACCATCTGTAGATCTAGTTATGAAGACCTATCAGATGCCAGCAGTCTTCTGATCTTCTGCCACAATGATCACAAGCTCAAGAATAGGAATATATCTAATCTTGGGGCTCACTTAAAATCAAAGCTTTAAATTGTGAGTCAACAAGCACAAGAGTTGTCAGTTGAAACACTTATCATTTTGTCAGCTACACAGGTCCCACAGTTTTGGACCTTTTACAAAGAGGAAACATGTCTTGGAAAACAAACAAACAAACCACAAACAGTAACTGTAAAACTACCCATGGTGTAAATAAAAGAAAAGTAGGGCAATGTTCATGTAGTCTCAGTTACAGTGTTGTAACTGTCATGTAATAAGCATTTCCTGTAGATAGATAGATAGATAGATAGATAGATAGATAGATAGATAGATAGATAGATAGATAGATAGATAGATAGATAGATAGATAGATAGATAGATAGATAGATAGATAGATAGATAGATAGATAGATAGATAGATAGATAGATAGATAGATAGATAGATAGATAGATAGATAGATAGATAGATAGATAGATAGATAGATAGATAGATAGATAGATAGATAGATAGATAGAATTGGTCATTTCACAGAAAACATAGATGTATTGCAGAAATGAAATATCGATGCACAGTCAAGATGATTAAAAACAGATTAATTATGTGTCCATATGTGTTCTGTTCTGATAAAGGTGTGATATATAAACAGATCTTCTGGTTTTATGACAGGTATTTTCACAGATTGGCACATCTGTCTACATATATACCAACATTTCTATTCAAAACGCTGAAACACCACATTTCACTATTACCAAAGAGGGTATCAATAGGATTTAGTGTACGATATGATCACATATCAGTGTCAGTCCTCTAGTTAACAGGAAAAAAAAATATATGGTTAAAGAAAATAAAGAGAAATGCCGAGATATTTAAGTGAGTATTTTCTAATTTCTTAAAGAATCAACATTTTGATTACACAGATTGGACTGTACTTCAGTGGGGGAAGGAAAGGTCATGTGGTCTGATGAGTCCAGATTGACCCTTTTCTCGAGTGATGAATGCATCAGGGTAAGAAAAGAGGTGGATGAATCGTGCCTAGTGCCTATAGTACAAGCCTGTGGGGGCAGTGTTATGATCTGGGGTTGATTCAGTTAGTAAGTCCAAGGGCAGAAATGTTAGGTGAACAAATGAATGATATAAATTAAATGGCTGTTGAGTTATGGATTCTCCATCTGGCATTTTGGCATTTGGTCAGGATGATTCAACCACTTCTACTGATTCCTCTTTATGTAGAGGGATAGCAGCTCCACTGAGCCAGTGTTTGAAATCCAGGAGGATTTTTTTACTGGATTTCTCAGGATTGGTTAAAAATGTTCATCTACAATGAGAGGAACTATCACCCAGAACACATTGTCTCTACTATTAAGGAAAGACATTGGACAAAACCTAGGGTATGCATCATTTGGAAATTGTCAAATGGGCGTGTTGAGTAATAAACGTCCAAAATGTAATAACTTTTTCATTTAATTTTGTAATAAGATTATTACAAAATGCACTTGCAACTTTTTTATTCTGTAGAAAATGGAATAACATGGTGCATTACATTAAAAACAATTCTAAAGCACCGTTTCTTTGTTTGTTAATTGTATTTTACTTTCATTTGGGCATGCATTTTAGGTGGAATTTTCCAGAAAACCCCCTTGGGGCTTTAAGAGGTTAAACAAAGTGTCTTCTGCTTGTTTAGAGAGCTGCTGTGACCAGATAATTTATCCACTAAGATTCATTTTAAACAAATATGAAATTGCCTCAAAAGGCTAAACAATCAACAACATTAATATTTCCAAAATATATCTGTAATTTCTAAAACATAAATCACTTAGCATATTTTTCCAAACACTTCCTTGAGTTTTAATGCCACACCAACAGCCCTGTTGCTGCAAAATGTAATAAATTATTACATAATGCAGCAAAGTTGGTAGAGCGGGTCGTCCAATGACTGAAGGGTTTGCGGTTTGTGTCCCAGCTCTGGCTGTTCACATGTCGAAGTGTCATTGGGCAAGACACTGAACCCTGACTTAGTCTCCTAGTAGGACTGACAGAACTTTAGAAAGCTACTGGTGTGTGAGTGTGTGTGTGAATGGGTGAATGTGAGGCTAATGTAAAGCGCTTTAAGCACCATGAAGGTGGAAAAGACCATTTAGCAAATAAAATACTCCTGAAATAAAATATTTCTTAAAAAACAAAAAAAAAGTTAACAAAACTCACTCATTTAATCACAAAAATGGCAGTGGTATGAATCATTTTGATGACTGTATGTATATGTGGTTACTATAATAACATGTTTTTGTCCATATTGCTTAGCACAGCACAAACTTTAATTCCAGTTTTACAGGTAACAATGTTGTGCTAGGCACTGCTCCAGGTTTGCACAATATAGGTGAACTGTACTGTAATGAAGTAAAACCAACAGTAATAACACTGTGTTCATAAAAAAAAAGGAAAAAGCGTATTAGACAAGATAGGATAAAACAGGAAATATTAGATTACAGGGCTGAGAAGTATCTAGCCGGTGCCTAGTTAACATTACAATTGGGTCAGAGGATTCTTGGGTCAAAGCAAAACTAATCAGCCTCCTCCTCCTCCTCCTTCTCCTCCTCCTCTTCTTCCTCCTCCTTATACCTCCCCTGAGTCCACTCGTCTTTGCTGTTTTGAGTACTCATACACCTCTCTCCTGCACGTCCTCTTCCTCTCCCCTTCAGGGAGGACAGCCCATCACCATTCTACACACATCACCAGTCCCAGCCACAAGTGACAGCATCACACACACACTCACACACACATGAATCCATGATCTGTCCACACACACACACACACACACACACACACACATACTCTTCATCCGTCACATTTACATTTCAAACTGCCTGTGCTTCCACCAACACATCCATTATTTACAAGCCTCTGGCCAAAGAGGAGAGCACCGTATCCACACTCCCCAGGTAGTGTGTGGATGTGTCTGACTGTGTGTGTGTGTGTGTGTGTGTTTGTGTGGAAGGGACTCCAGTCTACTGCTTCCCTCAGCAGCTTGCAATTATATTTCCAAAACTTCATAAAGTAAATTCGCCTTGCTTTTCTCATTCCGCTCTCGTTTCCGCTTTTTGCCGCTACTCGTCCCCGTTGATCTTTTAAAAGTCGATTACAGGCCGTTTGGTAGCGTCAGCGCCGTCACAAACATGGAATATCGACAGAAATAAAAACTGGGTTTGGCTTGCTCCGTCTTGGGATGATTCCAAAAACTGAACTGGGTGGACTTGTGAGTAAAAATGATTTATCCAAACCCTGGTTCTGAAGCAGGGGCATGTTTGGAATGCACTAAATCACAAACTCAAATATCTAGGTCTGCTTTTTAAGCCACAGATATGTATAGTTGATGTGTCAAATTCAACAGAAAACAGATCCATTTTGCAAACACCTCCTTTATTTTTTCCCAGCCTCTCCACCTCCTGATGTCTCCTCACACCTCTCCCATATGATGTGAGAGCTCAGAACGACATGTTGACTTTGATTTGTGAACTGATGATTTGATACTGTATCATACTGCTCATTTAATCTGATAACAAGTGTACACCATATATATATATATATATATATATATACATATTACATCTTGAATTTTTTGCACAAAAATGTCATGTTTTATGTCAATTCTTCCTTGTTTTTTGTCTTATTGATCATGTCATTGACTACATTTACTGCTGAATACGACTTCATTTGTAAAATATTCAACAACACAATGAAACACATGAGTGCAAAAAAGGTCACTTCTCCCTCTCACTTTGATCTGTTGAACATAAAGTGGTGAGGCCAGTAGGAGAAACACTATTTTGGGCTAACGGCTATGTAAAAGGCAGTGAGGGTGGCCTAGTTAAAGTACTCATAATGGATTACATTAGGCTATAAACACACTATGCTCCTGCCAGTCCACTGATTTCTCCGCCTGTGAGACAGTAAATGGACAATGAGGAGGCTTCTTTTTTTTTTTTTTTTTTTTTGCTGAACCAGGGTAAGTTTGACCTGTAGTTAAAGCAAAGCCTTCTGGGTCCTCACTCAGCACCTTGGCTCTGAGGTGTGAAACAGACGTGGGCTCTCATTGTGTTGATTTGTGCTCGAGTTGCAATGGTGATTCAATTATACTTGAGTCACATATAAAAATATTTCTGAGTTTATTCGCAGCTCCTAGTAGAGTGTGAGTCAGGACTGACTTCTGTTTATTTACCCTCAAAGACTTACTGTAGAGAAACCACACCGCTGTATTTATTTGCTTTTCCAACCTATTCTCGTAGTCGGCATCAAGTGCCATGCATCATCTGATTCAAGAGAACCTTAGGGCATATTTTTTATTTATTTGTATTTTTTTTAACTTTTTATTAAGATGTTTTCAGTTTTCCACAAAACAAAATATTCTCTGATATAGGACCTGAAGAATTAAAATACAAGGAAATAATAGAAATAGAACAATAGAAACACCACAATCCATGGGGGGAAAAATCACATGAAAAATAGATATTTGTTTGTACCAATGAGAATTACAGTCAAATAATATCAATAATAAAGAGAGAGAAAGAGAGAGAGAGAGAGAGAGAGAGAGAGAGAGAGAGAGAGAGAGAGAGAGAGAGAGAGAGAGAGAGAGGAGAGAGAGAGAGAGAGAGAGAGAGAGAGTTAGACTGCCAGTCAAGATTTGGATTTGGGACACATCATCAGTAGTATACCCTACAACACTTGGGGCAACACTTGTTCTTCTTTTGTTTGTGGATTAAAGTTCAGAAAACGTTGTCAGCTGATCCTCTCTGATTTTGCTTTCTACTTTCAGTACACAAAATATCAACATTACATCAACCAAACAATGATTCATGCTTGAAATGTTGTTTTAAGGTACAAGATGTCTTTAACATCTTTACAAGAGGATCACCTGGTGCATATTTGTTCAATTATACCTTATCATTTTTGCTTTTATTTGTACTTCAAAGCAATTTTGGATATGTATCGCACCACACTGATGCATATCACATCCTATGAACGTTGGTACACACTGTATTTATCGTGCTGCAGTACTATTGTAGTTTTGTTGTAGTACAAATTGTAGTATTGTAGTATTGTTCTACATTAGAATTGTCCAAACTATTCCACACAGCGCTGGCGTGGCTGCAACTGTGAACTCTTGGTTGGTCATTATTTGCAGGCCGTCATTGTAAATAAGAATCTGTTCTTAATGACTTGCCTGGTTAAAAATAATTAAATAAATAAATAAAAGTTGGAAGAAAAACTTGCAGCCTTTGTCGAATAGTTTGGACATGTCTGTTCTATTTGGATAAAATCATCTGATTTATGAAACAATACAAATTTTATACATTTTGAAAGTCATCCACTGATCCCACCCGTCTCTCTGGATCATCTCCAAACTATGAATTCATATCATAGTCAAGCTTGATAGGCTACTATTAGAGCCCAAATACACAAACAAATATACCAACAACTACAGTAAGACAAGTGGGTTTAGCAAAACATCACGCCAATATCTAAAGTACATTTTATCGAGATCAGTTTGATCAATTTTCTGCTTTTATCTCGTCGAAAAAGAACAAAATCAGTTTGTTCAATGAAATATCATGTTGTTTGCAGAAATGCATACAATGGCAACATTTCATATCAGTGACAAAGTTGCTCCATTATCTCCCACCCACCAAAACACAAACCACACTGTAAGAACTGTGAGCACAAAACACATACTAACACACCCACCTCTGCCCACACACACCAAACAAACAGCCGATAAACACCATTTACTTATTCCTTCGCATCTATTTTTTCTTTTCTTTTTAAACTTAGAATAGCACATTCGCCACGTTACGCAGCTACTGTCTGGTGATACTTTTATTTACTGTGGATATTTGTTTGATTGTGATAACTGAATGCACAGCAGTGGTGATTCGCCGGTGTTCTGTCAAAATGGGCATCCCGTCAATTCAGGCCAGATGTGCAATTGACTTGGACGCTGGATGTAATTAATACTTTGAAAGTATATTTATTTTTTATCGTGCCTTAGACCAGTACGTGTTTAAGCAATCACATGCGTACGATTGATTGGATATTGATGTTAGTAAGTGTTAAGTAAGTTTTGTACGATATGAACGTTATGCACTGGGTGTTATTGTTCACATTAATTCAACGGACGCAAACAATAGCTTACCTTTTGAGTAGCTAACTCTAAATACAATATTAGAAAAATTAAATATTACAAAAGTCTACCTATAATGCGAGTATCACTGTATACGATATCAATAGTAATGTTTCCAAATGCAAAGTAACATATTTTGATGGAATAATTTTTAGAGATTATTGTTAATTTTGGTTGCTGGTAGCTCATTTTGAAGGGGATGCCTGTTTTGACAGAACACTTGGTTTGATTAATTCGAGGCCTGTCAATATATGTGGTGACTGCAGACTGCATCATGTCAGAACCAGTGATTTCAAAGCCTAAAGGTGAAGAGCTTCAGTCTGAAAGCATCCAAAAGCATTCGCTATGGACGCCTTCCTTCACCACTGACATGCACCAAAGGCTTTTTTTTTTTGTTGTTGTTTTTTTTTTTTTTTTTTGTGAGATAGCTGGCCAAGCATCTTGGCATGGACCCTTGTGGTTGGCTGCTGCCATGGCGATGAAACGGTGTGATGTTTTCTCCAACAGACCCCATGATCATTGGTCTGGTACACAACAACAACAACATACCTTGGCCAGATTTTCCATTTCGATGCTCGACCAGGCTTTGAAGTGCACCTCTTCTCTTCTCTTCTCTTCTTTTCTCTTCTCTATCTCTATATCTATCACTTCCAACATATTCCTCCCTCACTTTTGTGTGTTTCTTACCTACTTTCTCACCCGGCCAGATGAGCAGAAACCGAAATAGCGAGAAGCACATATTTCTACGTCTAAAACATCACAAAAATGTCACAACATTGGTGATGCTAAGTGTTAGACATCTCACATTGCCTTTAAGCCTCACCATCACCATCCGTGGAGTGCAGTCTGTTCATTCACACCTCTGAAACACTCATAGAAGGTGTGATAAGTTCTCAGAGTTACGCATCAAAGAGTTTATCCTGTTGGTCAACTTACCTGAGAACTGTTCAGCACAAATTTTCTGTCACCAGCTGTGTTTTTATTAGTGTTTCAATTAGTCCATTAAAAAAAAGAGACTACTGCTTAATTATGCTCAATGCTGCCGACTGTTTCCATGTGTCGATGTGCATGTTACATGATAAAAAAAAAAAGTTGCTTGGACCCAAGAATGAAACACCCGTTTAAAGCTGTTGTCAAAAAAGGTGAGCACTTCAATTGTGAAATATCGCCTCAGCACAAAGCATGGAGGCCTGATGATGACAAACCAACATCCTTAAAATACACATGACAAACAAAAAGTGTCATAGAATAATGAACAAAGAAGCAAACAGCTGCTAACTACAGTAATTTCCACAATCATCCACTGAAACTGTTGAAGCCCGATTGGATTAATACACTGAAATAATGTAGGCAACAGATATATGGACCCACATATGTACAGTATTGGAGCAGCCATGGCTCAGTTGGTAAAGAGGGTCGTCCAAGAACTGAAGGGTTGGTGGTTTGAATCCCACTCTGTCCTAGTCAGACTGTTAAATGGTAAATGGACTGTACTTATATACTGCTTTTCTTTCATGGTGCTCAAAGAGCTTTACATTAGCCTCACATTCACCCATTCATACACACACACACTCATACAATAGTAGGTTTCTAAGGTTCTGCCAGTCCTACTGGGAGCCTGAGGTCAGTTGCCCAAGGACGCTTCAGTCATTGGACGACCTGCTGCACCAACAGCCGCCCCGGACACTGTTGTGTCCTTGGGCAAGACACTTCACCCACCTTGTCTTCAGTGCCACTCACACTGGTGTATGAATGTTTGGTGGTTGGAACAAAATGGCAGCCATGCTTCTGTCAGTCTGCCCAAGGGCAACTGTGGCTACAAATGTAGTTTACCACCATCAGAGGGTGCATGTGATAGTGAATGAATGATGGGTCACTAATTTGAAGTGCTTTGAGTGGCCAAAAAAACACTATATAAATCCAATCCATTATTATTATTATTATTATTATTATTATTATTATTATTATTGGTAAAATAGTAAAACTTTTCATTTATTTATTTTAGAAATGACTGTGGTTTTACGTGCTCTGTTTTATGTTCAGTTCATTTAACATTTTATGGAAAAAAGTTACTTTTTCTTTTAGTTTTTAACCTTTAAGACTTTCTGAACATCAATGATCATTCATTCATTCATTCATTCATTCATTCATTCATCTTCTGAAGCCACTTTACCCTGGATGAGTCACCAGTTCATTGAAAAGAAAATAAAAATAAAAAGCTGACTGTGTTTTTCTCATTTCTCGTCTAAATATCTCATCACACTGAGACAGAATCACCACGGTTTTGCTTAATTTAAATTTGTTTTGCTAAATTCAATAGTTTAATTCAGCAAAAAAAACAAAAAAAATCCTCAACAAAAAACAAAATATAGAGAAACAATCACTCTCCTATTCACATCTAAGGGCAATTTAAATTAACAGATTATCCTATTACAGTAATGCATGTTTTTGGATGGTGGGATGGAGCGGACTACCTGTAGAGAACCTACTCAAACATGGGGAGAACATGCAAACACCACATCGAAAGGTCTACTGCACTACAGTGTCAAAAAAAAAAAAAAATCCATGATTGATAATATATGTAAAAAAATGTTTTCTTCTGACAATCATGGAAAATGTGCAAAAGTGTGAATGTGTTTCCTTTAGCCAAGACTAATTTATCACCTAAAATTATTGATCATTAACAATACAGTCAAATCCTAATCAAACTTTGTGTCCATATCACCCAGACCTAGTTCAAACATAGCTCAAATATAACCTTAATCCCAGTCTTAAACTGAGTCTATGGTGACGTAGTGGATGATAATCTGATTCACTTAATTACATCTTTACTTGCTTGACAGCTCTAGTTGTCATGCAGTTTTGCACTGTGGGCAAACATGTCATTTGGCTGCCACTGATGAAACTTAATGGGTAAACCCACTAGAGGGCTAATGATCCAGAACCTGAAACCCTCACGTTCCACTAAAGCACACCTGGCTGCTGCGACCGAAAGAGGTCAGTCACTTTCAAACGTGGGCGGCAGTTCAGCCAAACCTCCCCCCCACCCTCCCCCTCCTTTTTTTTTTTTTTACAGTACAAATTACCACAAAAAAGAAAAATGGTTTCCAGGCAGGTGAAAACACATGGAGTCGATTCAGATGTATTTTGTCATCTACGGAGGGTCCTAATCTCCTGCAACATGTGTGGGCCATACGCTGCTGGTGTCAGTGTTTGGGACATCCTCTTGGCATGGCTACAGTCGGCCTTTTGCACAGCACCTGGTTGTCCTGCTCACTCTGCTCCTGTGTGTCTATGTCGGCATATGTGTGTTGATCCAAATTAAAAGCCCGTGGCACCTGGTCATCTTTAAATGCACACAGCTGCTGAGTGAAAATATAAAAAGGAAAAACAAGTGGGCACCGACACTGGGCTGCATGTGGTGTTTGTGTCTGCGTATATGAAGTTGCGTAGCCCTGGCATCTGCATGCCCCCCCCCCCCCCCCAATCCCCATCCCCCATGACAACAAGGTGGCCCAGTTATCCACACTTAAGCCTGATTTGCAACAAACTCTGACTTGTGGCACGCACACCCGGTTCAAAGCAGATTCTAGCTAAATAATACGCAACACACCTGTTACCTGTTTGCACGCACATTACATCAACAGCCCCATTCTGTGCATTAAGTGACTTTAAACTAGTGTTATTCACACTTTGCCAGCAGCTTTCCACTCTGCTATTAACACCAGTTTAATGTCATCATTGGAAAAGGTCTTATTATGCATCTTATTATGTGTCGGGCACTCTTGAAATGAGAAATTAGTAAAGACGTACCAATTACTTTTTTATTTTTTTACTTCATAAATGTGGTTTTGGTCAGTGCCAATTTTTTTTATTTTTTTTTTAAAAAATCTACCAATTTCAGATTTTTTGGGTTATTTTTCTTTCTGTGTCCATGTTTGTGAAAGCTAACCTCCCAGTCGCGCTCTTTAATTTTCACCACATTTTCCTCCAATGTTTTCCCCTATATGTCTGCTATTTGATTTATTTATTTTTTTCCTCTGGGTCTATCCTTCTTGAAAGTTTCTTCAGCTGAACATTCACCATTGAACAAGCTGCAAACACCTCCAGTGCAACTTCAATGACAGGTTTCTAAGTTTTAGACCAGGACCAGCCTCAGCTTGGGTTATTTTTATTAACTGTGTATGCAATGTTAATAACATTTTAACCTGGAGCATTACTTGGAGCATGAAGGTCTTGTTTGATTTTGCCCAGTAGTCCATTAAAAATCATTGTGACAGAATTACCACTAAGTTAAATTTAAACAAGCTATATTTTTGCCCAACCACGTATTATGCTAACATTAAAAATACTACTACAATAAGCTCACAAAGTATCATCACACAGTGGGAGTCTGGAGTTAAATTGGCTAAATCAGTCCAATGTCCATTAAAGACCTACATAAACGAGTATTACATCATTAAAGGTCGAATGAGATTGTAATTGATTGTAATTTTATAGACTGTGAGCTCTAAATATGGAGTAGATTCATCCTATGCATCATGGAAATAAGATTGCTGGGGATTCTCAAATGCTTAAAGACCTTTTCATATGAAGTCTAAAAAAAAAAATAAATAAAAAAAAATCCCTCCAAACCTCTGACAATTGTCTCTACAAAACCTTCGTGGAATAACTGCAAATGGAATCTAGTCAGAATTCATCCAGATAGTCAGTCTGTAAGTAGTAAGTTAAAACAAACATAAGCTGACTATGGTCTAGGGCAAGAACAGAACATCACTTTCAATTCTGATACACGTCACAGAATAAAATGCTTTTGATATAAAGGTATTAGAGTGAACAATTAATTTAATCAAGCTGTCCTTATAATGATTTTTTATTTAAGTATGGAAATAAAATAGCTTTTGAGCCACATTCACCAAGGTCATAAAATAGTCTGAAACATTTCCAACCAGCAGAAACATAAAGATACTTTTACTACCTGTCCTGTGAGAAAAAAAAGGAAAAGTAACATGAGTTCAGAAACTTTTATTTTTTTTTTTTGTTAGTTGTCTCTACTTTGTTGTAAATCACACTGTAGGTTTGACAAAATAAAGGTATATCTATTTTTTTGTTGTATTAGTTTAGCTTGTATAAATGCTAGTTGTTGTCTTACATTAAAGTTAATTAAGACTGTGTATTTGTACTTAATTTAACTTCATTAGGTATCGATATTACACATAAAAATAAAACAATTAAATTTTTTTAGCTACAATACTTTCCCTCATAGATGCAGTGTGTACAGTATCTTCTTCCTTGTTAAACACTCATCAGTTTAATAAAGATCGTAAAAGTTGGATTGTGTTTCAGTAATAAAATGAGTCTATTTATATATTAAAAACTGTTTTATTCTTGATTCCTTGTGTGCTGCTTTTTCTTTATGCTGCTTCAACCATAATTTTCCAATCTTCCTATGGGATTAATAAAATTCTATCTAATCTAATCTAATCCAGAATGAATAGAGGCAGATGTATTTACCCATCATGCCTAGTGCCTACAGTACAAGCATGTGGGGGCAGTGTTATGAAGGTCCAGCTGATCCAGTTGTAATCAACAACATTATGTGAACAACAACAAAAAAAAAAGTACAAATAAATGTGTTAATGCATTATCTTATGGAAATGATGCCACAGGGAATGTGTGATCAAAGCTAAATGTTAATTAAGACTAAGGATAATTAAGGTGTCAGACTATACAAAGCTCCCTGTGATGAAGTGTGGCCACTGATTGGTCCATGTGATTGTCATCCAAACATCTCCTGATGCTTAATGAACGAAGGAACTGAGGCTGCCACAATAAATCCCTGGTCCTCGGACTGAACCCCTACCCAGTATCATCATCCCATTAGTGGTAGACGCCGTTCATTCTAAGGGTCTCACAAAGAAACTGAATTAGATTTACTTGAATATGTGATTTTTTGTAAAGACTTTGTAAAGTGCTTTGGGCACAATGAAGGTGTAAAAAATACTATATATATGCAATACCTGTTAACTTTTTTCTTTTAGCCATTTCTCAGGCTGTTTTGTGATGATCTATTTAAACAATGGTACAGTGGTACCTCTATTTAAGAAATAAATTAATTCCAGAAGTGGTTCTGAACTGTGAATTTTTCTGTAAATAGTCACATTTTACATATAAAATGCCTGATTTGTTCCAAAGTCCCAAATACTACCCCTCAAACCATTTAAAAATTATATATATTAAAAAAAAATACAAATTTTGTATGAAATATGTGTTAAAAGTGCGTGGGGCATGTGCATCATGGGGGTAGTAGGCTATGGCATGGCTCGTGGACATTTTTCCGTGGGTTTTTGCCAGCGTGTCTTTTATTTGTGCTGGTGGACTGGTGACTGGCTCCTCCTTTTTTCGTCGTTTCCCATTTTACTTCTGTTGGTGGCCTGGGAGTCACTTTCTTTAGGTTCGTGGTGGGTGGTGGGTGGCAGGTGCGTGCTGTGGTGGGGTTTCAGTGGTCGTACGCGTGTATGGTTGAATGAAGGTCAAAGGCTCATGAAAAGCATCATGGGTAGCTCCCTCTCAGCCAATGTGATGCTACGTACAGTACATACATAACGTGTTTACGTAGATTACGTAGTTATTTTTTCGGAAATAGAATATTTCGTATTCAGAGAATACGAAATAAGAAAAAATTTAGGTTTTTCGTTACTTGGAATATTCGTTAGCTGGGTCTTTCGTAAGTAGAGGTACCACTGCATATATGTATGTATGATATTGATTGACCTACAGTGTGATGACATACTACAGTGGAAATAAGGTTGGTACATTTTTTACCTCAAGTCAAGATGTGTTTAATCTTTTACGTGGCAAGATGCTAATTCCTTTATAGACTTAGTTCACTTGTGCATTGCGAAATCGGAACCCAAACAAGCCAAATATCACAAAACAACAAAGTAAACTTTTCCTCTGCGGTCTAAACTCAAGTCTGCAGGTGTGATTGCATGTCTTCCTTTCATTGAAATTTAATCCAATTTCCTAAAATCTGCAGCCGGTGATGAACATTCACAGTGTGTCTACAATTCACCGAGCTTTTGTCACATCAGTCAACAAGGCCCCGCGACTACAGGCTGTTTACAAAGCGAAGCCTCCTCTCCTCTCTGTCAAGTCGCGCTACGACTGGAGGGGGAGCGCGTGAATCAAAGCTCGCCGAACACACGTCATCCTTTGAGGGGGTCTTTGAAATCTGGCCCTCATCCGCGCACGGGAGCGCATCACGCCACATTAGACAGTTTGTGGAATAAATATTTGACGGCCGGCAATATCAGAAGACACAGAGAAACCTCCTAGCACGCAGCTGTTCTCTCCCCCACCCCACCACCATGCCTCCCAATCACCCCCCCCCATTCTTTATCCTACCCTCCTCGCCCTGCCTGCCTGGCTCCTGCAGACAGAGAGCTGGTTTAAAGCTCAATTGTGCATTTTGCAGATAAAGTAGCAAAACTACTAGAGGCGGTGTTGTGAGCGCTCGTTGCCAGGGCAACACTGGTAGGGAGACCTGGTTCTCCATTACTACTTAATTTAGGTGCTCTAATTGCATTCTGCACAATCTGTGGCCACAATGTTATGCAGAGGAGGAAAAAAGTTCGGGCGGGGAGGAAGGGGGTGACGGTCTTCAGTAAAGCCCTGCCTGGGAGGGAAAATAAAATGCCTCACAAACTGAACACGGGGGCAAATGGCTTTGAAATTCTCTTTATTGCTGTTTGCGGTGATAAAATGTTTCGTTTAAAGATGAACCGAAACATTAAATTTCAATTTCGCACAATTCCCCAAGAGGGCATTATCATGTTGTGTCTAATTTTTTTTTCAGGACAGAGGCTGAGTCGTCCATAATGTTGAAAGTCATCAACTGTTCGCAAGTGGGGGGAAAAAAAAAAAAAAAAAAAAAAAAAAGGGAAAAGAGAAAATATTATCTGGTGAATGAATGAGGAGACAGAATCTTTGTTTGGTGTGTGAGGGAGAGAAAGAGATAGAAAGAAGGGGTAAAATTGCTCTAATTGTTCAAGTCTCCAGCCTTTGAGCTCTTCTTTTCCTTCAAAGGACACATATACACACACACACACACACACACACACACACACACACACACACACACACACACACACTGTCCCTTTGAACCTCCACAAGGGCCATGGCCCCTGAGAGAAAAGCTGGCCCGCGATGCTTTTCTTCGGCCGGGGGTTTGAAATGATTGGTAACTGTTGAGCCAGTGTTTTCAGGTCCCTGACCCCCAGTACTGAAGTGCTACAGACACTAGATACAACATAGCCCCAATTATCCTGCACTCTCCTTCAGCCACTTCACAAAAACCAGTGGACAGCCGCCTCAACTGCACTGCAAAAATTTTTTTTTAAAAAATCACACTGCTCTTAACAGCTGATAACGTGTATGGGCCAAAACACCAGCGAAAACTCTTAAGAGCGAAAATAATCATGTTGCTTGGTACTTATCAACGCTACAGTAATGATTAAGAAAAACAACTTTAATATCAGCATCATCTTTAACCTACAAAGACAGACACCAGTGATCAAAAGCATCTACTCATCTAAAATATTTGGTACTTTTAAAACTCCTAAACCCATCAATACGTGCAAATAATTCAAGTAAAAATGCAGTTTATTTTTTTCTTGGACGTTCAGATTCATTGACCATGGAACCATTGACGTCTTCTGGATCGACCTATCAATCCAGTCACAGTGGTTATAAATGTTTAGTTAATGATATTTTTGAACTAGATGAGCTTCATATTTTGATTTCAAAGCTCTAATTTTACACAGATTTAGTAAACACACACGATTAAATGTTGTAAAATGTTGTAAAATACAGATTCATTTGGAAGTTGCCACAAAATACCTTTAGTTGTTAAAGGGTTAAATTGCAACCTGTAAAAAATTGCGCTCAAATCTTATTGCTTGAACAATAGTTAAAGGCTTTTCTTCCTGTTGCTTGTATTTTTATGCTATTTTTGGATTTAACCACCACCACCACAGCAGTTAAATAAAGACATAATACTAGAGTCCTGCACCGTTTTGACATACCGCAACCGCCCGTACCCGTCATGTTTAAACTCGTATACGACCCTTTTTCCGACGAAAAAAAAAATTAACCCGATATCCGACCCGAACCCGAAAGAAAATGTCAGATAGCCAAACTTAAATACAAACATTTATTGCCACGAATATACTGAACAGTGACATAGCCAAGACAGAGTCAAATAAAAATGTTGTTAGCCTATGAACCGCAAATTAGACCCGCGATCACCCATGTCCGACCCGAACCGAACCTGTATCCGACACAGCACAACATTTTTCACCCGTTTTGTGAAAATTTGCGGTTCACCCACGGGTCACCCACGGGTACCCGAATCCGTGCAGGACTCTGCATAATACACATATTGAGTATTGAGTTATTAAATGTCCACACCGGTACTCCCGTTTCTGTGGCTTATTTCATTCATAAAACCCCAATACTCTTTAGGAACAATAAGGTTGAGTATAAACATTCCATTAACGTGCTCACCCCACGCCAAACTGAACCAGATCACAGGTGCCAGTTAAGGCTAATTAAGGGTACCAACTACGCACCGCACATGCCCAGTACCACACTGTAACCAAATGAACAAATGAAAATAACCTAAATAAACCAATATCCATACATTTAACACATATTAATGAATATTTGTGCTCCAGTATATCTTATTTCTACATATTGCCCAGTCCAACTATTGCATATCTTTGTCTTTTATTGTGGATTAATTTGGACTAATCATAATTACATAGAATTGATTTTTAATCTATATTAATCATATTTCATTTTGCATGAGCAAACAGACTCAGTATATGCATTTAACAGTACAGTATATGCACTTAACATGTAAACCACTGTTCTGTCTTGGTTTTTATGTCCTCATATTTTCATCCAAAGAGCCAACGTGCTGTTTAGGGAATGTTCGGTCTCCAGGGGTTGGTTCTGCTGTTTGTTACTACCAAAGAAACTGCCCATTTATGCATACGCAACACTAAACTTCCCTACATGTGTTGCCAGACATTCAGAGTAGATTCATGGTTTAACTATTAAAATTTTAAATCAAATTAATCATGGTGATGGATTAATCTGCGTTAATTTTTCTTCCATCTGATAGTACTACCACTTCTGCACTACTTTACTGATATTAATTATCCATTTGAATTCCATTAGCACTAAAACTACTGACTGAATGACTGACACAGTTAACTTTAAATGTATTTGGGAGTATTGTGGATGAGTTGATCCACAACCATCATTAAATGCAGTTGTCTTGAAAAGTTAAAGTCAATTTGTGGATGTCACAAAGAGAGCACATTAAATTAATGAGGAATCAATACATTGGACAGATTTGTGCTGTCAGATGGCAGTGGCAAAAAAACAACAACAAAAAAAACATTTTATACAAGGTGTAATAAACAGAAGAAGCAGAGGTCATGAGCTAGAAACAAAAACCAATTGCTAATAATAGCTATAATAAAAGCTCAGTTTTGTTGTTACTTAAGTGTCAAGACATAAAATAAAAACTCATGCATTGCAGCACCATGTTGGATAAACCATAATATAAGTTTATATAGCCTTAGAAAAAAACGTTTGTGCTGCAGTTGGAGGTTGAAATGCTGTTGGTGCGTGTGATGGGATGTCTGCGTTTGGAGTTTTTGGTAGATGTGTGGAGGGGGTGGCTGCCAGTTTTGACCCCTGCCACTTTCTCCGACCTGTCCTTTGTGTCTTCTTGGGCTAATCCCCCCACCCTCCGCCCCCCCGTGTACCCTCACCCCCCACCAACAAAAGGACCTTAGGGATGAGGAGGTGGATGGGTGGGGGGTGGGGTGGGGTGGAGGGGTGCAACTCTTTTATGACTTCTTTGCCATTTTTCTTCCCCCTCCCTCTTTCCATTTGGTTTTCAGGCCCATTCGTTCCTGCCTCGTCCTCGGGAGTCGGGGGCCACCATTTATATCGTTGCCTGGGAATTAAGGCCCCGTGGCCCCTTTTGTTGCGAGGTGGGCTGGGGCAGCGGTGGCTGGGGCAGGGGGTGAGGGGCAGGGGTGGCCTGCCCTTTGTTCCAGTCAGTAGAGTGGGCTTCAGTTCCCACAGACCTGGGGGCTGACGGGGGTCCCTGGCCCCCGCAGCATGACAGCGATGAGGTAATGTTTACAAAACCATGGGCCCTCACACATACAGGGTCCATGCATCTAGATGGGTCTGCACTGGTACTGATAGAAACCCACCACAACAGGTGTGTGAGATGGAAAAGCAGCAGAAACACCTGATACACACACACACACACACACACACACACACAGTAAGAAAACTGTACAAAAATAATTCTAAACTCCAGAATTTTGGGGTATGTCTCTGGTAAATCAGGTCACCTATCGATATACTTATTCTCAGGAGGAAAGAATTTGTCTCAAGTTTTTGTCATTAAAAAAAAAAAAAAAAATCAGATGCTGTAGGATGTTGGTTTCAAAGTCAGAACAAATGTTTGACCTTTAAAGTTTTCAATGAAAAACTGCAAACGCTAACTTTAAAAAAAAAAAAAAAAAAGCTGTTTAATACATTTCTTTCTGTGTATATCTAGTATACAGAAGCACTGTGAAAAACAAAGTTTATATAAAAGGTTATCGTCTGTGCATGATAAGAATGAAGCCTTGTCAAATCCCAACTCCCATTTAATCTGTTTTTAAAGGACAATTTTAGGGACAATTTTTCAACAACATTCCTCCTCACAGACAGACACTAAAAGATCTGAAGGTGATCGTTCATTTCACAAGATTGACTTTGACCACTATCCTTATAAAGAACACTGGGGACACATAAAAGTGCACTTATATTGGCATGACTTTTGGCCCATTTATTATGACCACATCAGTGTAGAAACATTCTGAAAAGTTGGACCAAATGTGAAATGGACCACATCCAAAAAGCTTAAGTGCACCGGATCATCAAAAAACTGTTTTAGGGTTGGGGTTATATCTAGGATGTTTCAGACTCACAAACTATATCTACTGCTTCTCAGCCTCCAGAGCAGATCACCACCACCCTAGACAGTTTTTGTGTTTCTATCTAAAGTAGTGCATGTCAGAAGCATCACATTACCAGCTTGGAACTCTGTTACATAGATTGGAGTCAAAGATCGACCTTTGCATGCTCACCGGTAACAATTTTTGGATCTGCCCTGAAGTTTTTTGTGGGATTTATAGTTCTATTTTTTTTGTCTTGTGACTCTGCCCTGTTCCCTAGTTGCTGTGCTGATCACCTTCCAACAGACAATCACCCAAACAGTAACTCGTCCATCAGCTAATATCTATTTTAATAAATAAATCTGATAAAAGCATGTATCTGTGTTACGGTTTTGCATCTGGGTCCTGTTTGTTTCTCAATCCGTGTAATCAATAACTAAATAAAAACATAAAATCATTGCCTCCTCTCAGTACATAAGTTCCAAGGCTTCAAAAAAATATCCTTTTAATAGACTGTCACTCATTCCTTGTCCCATCACTGTACCTTTCTTACAGTTTGAGCCTGATGAATCCTGGCATTTTCCAATATGTATGCTCTCTATCAACCTGATGATTGTTTTTAAGGAATTAAAATCAAGTGCTGAAACATAATAATTGCTGTAGTCGATATCCAATAGAAGACTGGGAACTGTTGGCTGAGTTAAATCCAAGTGGTAACTTTGCTGTTTGGCCAGGCTATGTCTTGACTCAAAGTAATTCATCCCCCCCCCCCCACCCCCCCCACAAGCAATTAAAACTACTTAACTACACAATCTATTTTATCTATGAATGAAGCTTAACAATCAAACAAAAATAACAGGGTTTCTACACATTTCTGACAAACAAATATAATGCCTTTTAAGACCATTTTAAGACCTTTAAGTATAAAAAATAAGACCACCACCACCACGGAACAAATACATACAGTAAAAAAAAATAGTTAAAAACTTAAGTTCAAAGCATATGATCTGCAGAACCCACAGTATTTCTGCCTTTAGCATAGCGGTTCGGGTGTAATGCAGCTAAACACTGAAGACAAAGCTAGTGTTGCACTTGTATTAGTGAGCGTTAGCGTGAACATTAGCATGGGGACTGTTGTTGCCTGACAAGCAGCAGAGTGTGTCTGCTTTTCCCCTTTACAGCCCATTGTTCCTAACATGATGTCTTTACCAAATACTTTACATAGCGCTTTTTGATTACCTCCTCAAACACACTCATCACTGAATTTACACTTCTCTGTCTTGGTTCATGTTCACGTATGCCTGTGACAACGACTTCTTCTTCGTCTGTTCTACTCAATGATGTACAGTAAATGCTGGCTAAAATGCATTATTAGACACATAATGGCTCTATGATAGAGCTTCCATCTACTTTTTCTGCATCTTGATAACAAACGATGCTAGCTAAATAAATAAGTAGTGTGGAAAAAAATCCAGACATAGGTTTTTCATTAATCATAGGCTACCCAGATGCAATTTAATACCTCCTAAGTGAAATGTAATGCCATATTTAAAAAAAAAATAGCAAAATATAATGCTTTTTAAAACACATATTCTAAATAAGAGTTTTTAAGAACAGTTAAAACTGCATACATACATTAAGCCAAGATTCTATGAACAGGAAATTGCCAAAAACTATGACAGAATAACTGGAGGAAAACAAACAAATACAACAGAGTCCAGGAGTGATGAGGATGGATGATGAGTGCCCCAGTGTTTGGAGGGAGATAAACAGTTATTGTCTCCTGTTTGTAGCCTCAGAAGACGAAGAAACTGCTGATACTATGTGTGTCATCCTATCTAACATACACACACCTTGCTATATGAACACACTCCTCCTTCCAACTCCCCAAATATTTAAAAGCTGGTGAGCTGTTGATGCCTGCAGCTCTGACAAGCTAGAGTTCAGTCAGAGTTACAGAGATATCTTGTGTTTTGCTGTGTGTGCACGTGCAAAATTATGTATGTGTGTGTTCAAAGACTAGAGGAAAAACCGGGCATAACCACCAACACACACACACACACACACACACACACATATGCATTTATCCATATGATGGTGACAAACTCGGCTACCAGAAAGGGAAGCAAAACATACCGCCGCCTACACAAGTACATGCTGAAACACACACTTCAATGCATCACTGCTTACTGTAAACACTACCCTTACTTTCTTTTTTATTTTTCAAGAAGCACCGACTTGTTCACACACACACACACACACACACACACACACACACACACACACACACACACACAGTTCACAATATGAGTGATATAAGTGCTACAGGAATAGTCTAACTGTTAGCTATAATTGCTGTGTTGGCGTTATAGGACAGACATGATTTCATCCTCATCAACATTATAGTAATTAGTACTTTTTTCCCTTTTTATTTTACTTTTGAGGGTGAGGTCAGAACTATAAAGAGCCGTAGTTCATCTTCACTCTCTTTGGACCAGTCTTTTTACTGCCTCTGGACATACAGCTGTAGTGTTTTTTTTTATGGGTTTCTACAATACATGACTCTTGAACAATGTAACCATCACAAAGTTTTAGGTGTGAGCACCTTTTTCAGAAGTCATGTTTTATCGTAGCGTGCAGTTCAAACATCTGCAAGTAACAGATACAGTTGGCAGTGGTTGCAAAAGAGACGAAGGGGAGTAAGTGAAGAAAAAAGTACATGCTACTGTATAGTTATGGATTGTTTTAAAAATGACACGGGAAAAAGTGATCAGACTAATAAAGGAATCAATCAGAATATGTATACTTGTACTGTAAACTTTGTAACACATTTATTATGGTAATTAAGTCCTCTGTTAATAAGATATTAGGGCTGAAACAAGCTAATTCATAAGGTTTTCTTCATTTATAAAAAAAAAAAAAAAATCTTAGAAGAGTTTCAAAACTTTCCTGAAATAGCCATCACCGCTTTTGTTCCAGCTACATTAAATAGTCAGTCCAAAAAGTCAGTCAGATACTGAACTATTGGCTTCAAAAGAAGTAGTCCAGAAACCCCTGGGTGTCCACTTCTTTTATACAGTCTATGGTCTGGAGACATAAATCCAATTTATCCGTAAACAACAATGGGGACAGTCGATCTTAAAGCTCTGTTTGAGAAACAAACCTTATTTGCCTGCATTCTCTGAATACAACCTGGAGGAATAACACAAAGTGTCTTGAAAAAAACAATGCACAATTTTCAAACCAAATTAGATACTGAAATGTCAATATAACATTTGTCTTTGACTGTGAATCTAAGTGCATACCTTCAATGACAAACCAAAAGTGACAACAATATCTGTCCATGCAAAACGGGCCAACTTAAGCTAACAACACTGCTGCATTGCAAATGGAACAACACGTATCATGTAGGGATGTGACATTAGAGGAACAAAACATCTTCCTGGTACAAACAGCTAAAAAAAAGGTGCTTTGAAAACTGCCTCAAAATGCAAGACACACTTGGCCTGTTTACATGAGAGTTTTTATTCCTGTTTAATTCCGAATAAAAGTTAATTCCGCTTTAAGATGACCGTGTAAACACCTAATTCCAGTTGGAAATCTTAATTATGAATTAAAGTTCCTTCCGAATAAATTCCGATGTTAATTCCAATTAAGATAATTCATGTCACATGTAAACAGTTAATTCCACTTTAACATTATTCCTGTCTTTCTTTGCATGCTCCTGGTCTTGCCGTGATGACGCACATTATCTGCGCTGCTGGCATTAGCGTTGGAACATTTTACAAGATGTCTGTACGAAGCAAGCGTTGGAGTCACGGTGAAGTTAAGTATTTGATTGGAGAATTGGAAGACTTAAATATAATGGAAAGAGTGTTCAACAAAACAGGAAGTGGACGTGATTGTTTTCTGCTGGTGGACGTCACATGGGCATTCTGTCCAATCAGAACCCTCTGTACCCCTAGGTCTTAATTAGTGCAGAATACACCTGTTTTCCATGTAAATGCTTCTTCAGAATTAACATGTCCATGTAAACACGAAGGAAATAGCGTTAATTCCGAATTACTTTTAGATAAAATTACTTTTTGAAATGATTTGGAATAAAAAAAAAAAAAAAAACACCATGCAAACTGGAGATCAAGCTGAATCCTATTTCACCCCTTAGCCCTACCCCTAGCCAGACCTATAAGGGGTAGGGCTTGAAAAGCAACCCCAATGAATCGGGACACCCCTTCAACACTCACCTACGTCATCAGTTCGCTCCGCCAGTTGTTACGTAACCAAAAAGAACCGACAGCTACGACAAGTGCAATTTTGTCAAACTTTATACAATACAGCCGCTATCACATTTTAAAAACAGTTAATTACGACGAAAATACTAAATTTGTGTACTTGTTTCGTAGATGCCGCCATTTTTTTTTTTAAAAGATTCGCATCGTATTCTGGGAAACTTGTGAATTGAGACACCCCTAACCCTATACGTGGACACACAAAATGGAGGTTAAGGGGTGAAATGGGATTCAACTTAACTATTTAAGTACAACACACACATTTCCTGCCAAGAATAATCTGGTATTTGTCGTCGATAAAGGCTGTTCTGAACGTGTGTAACAACCATCAGCGTCACACATGAAGACTGAAACCTACTGTCCCATAGGAGGATTGCCTTCAGCTCCTCGTGTGCTAGATGCTCGATAGCGGGCGACTACAATGGCCGCTATTGTTAAGTCTAATCCATAACACTGATATGATGCTAATGAAGGGATGTGTAATCATTATCCACAGCCCGGGTCGTGTTTTTGCACTCTGAGAGGATTTGTGTGCGAATCCTGGGATCGGGGTTAATCTTGTTTCAGTTTCAGGTCAACTTTGACACAGTGCTGCTGTTCAACTGGACTGTTTGGTGTGCGGTTAGAGCTTTATCTCCCAGTGTACGTCTGCGTATGAGTGTTTGTGCAGGGGCAAGTATTGGAGCATAGATTTACAAGTGTTTTAATGTATTTTCAAGAGTTTTTTTTTTTTTTTTTTTTACTGTCTGGTCATACTGGCTGATTTTTTCCCCCCCACACGTCTACTCATAGTAACTAAAAGAAAAGAGAAAATAATTTCTACTGTGGACTAATGTTAGATTATCATTCCTAATCAATAAATACATTTCAATTCTCTTCCCACTTCAAAACTCTGATTCATATTCATTACAGGGAGCGTTTTCATCCATCACAATTTCATCAAGTCATTTTTGTCTTTTGTATCTGTATTTTATCATCATTTTGGACCAATATTATCACAATATTGACAACGTGAAATAAAGTAAAAACTAGTTCACATTTTCCAATTACGCAAATTTCGGTAACTCTATATAATACCTACACACAATTGACTATGTATTAACTATTTATTACCCATTTATAAATGCTTGTTCATTGTGTATTAACCATTTGTTACCTATTTGTTAATGTCTTGTAAAGGTTCATACTAGTGTAAATGTAAAATTAGATTATTTTTAACCAACAGGAGCAGTGTTTACAACTGTTTCTTTGTTTACCTGTGAAGCAGAGATACAAACACAACTACACCTGTTTATCTTTGGAAGATACTAGTATGAACCTTGACAAGACATTAACAAATACTTAACAAACGGTTAATACATAATGAACAACCCATTTATAAATGGGTAATAAATAGCTAATACATAGTCAATTGTGTGTAGGTATTATAAAGTCTTACCCAAATTCCTATTCTGTCCTATTATATATGTTTCATGATGAATCAAAAATGTCTTATGCATCTCTGTAAATCAGACTCATTATATGTCAATGATAAACCCACTATATTTTGGAGCTAAAATGGAGTAAAGCCCAAAATCTTTTTTTTTTCCCCTTTTTCTCATGTTGTGAACGTACATGATCGGACACTAGCCTCATCATTTGTGACTGGCCTTAATTTTACTCTTTCTTTAAGAAACCCCATGACCCTGTGACCTCACCTGTATATCTTCTCCATATACAAAAACACATTAATTAAATCCAACTATGGAGGCCTGAACCTTTTCATTCAGTCATTACACAATCACATGGGAAATCTGTCTTCCACAGACCCAGATAGCAATTTCTACAGTCACGCTTGTTGAAAATGGACTAAAACACAATGCAGTTGGGTTTTGTCTTTCAGGCCAGCGACATATTACCTGAGCACCTTTTATCTCTTTCCAAAACTCTGTCAAAACACAGACTGTGAGAAATCCTCTGGCGGCTCGGCCTCTATGTCATGTGCTAATAGGCCCAACACTCTCGCCGCTACAAAGGGACAATTGCGGCAATTTCCTTTTTCCCTTAATCATCTTCTTTTTTTTTTTTTTTTTTTTTCATGATAAGGATGTAACTAACTGCGGAGGTGAAGTTACATTCTAATAAAGTCAGACGGTTAATAATGTAATCTTAAATTACGCCGTAATTACTGCCTCTTAGTCACTGGGGGATGCTCTGTAATTCAATCACTGGCCCCTGCGATACTGTACAACAAAAAAAAAAAAAAAAAAAAAAAAAAAGAGGAGCGTTATCAGGGCTATTTTACCGTGGAAATGAATAGCCCTACCCACCACTGCTCCCGCTTGGGGTAATTAGACAGCACAGTCTCTGGCTGCACACAAGCCCAGACGCTTAGTTATCAGTGAGGAGGCCGCATTCATCAGGGCTTTTAGAACCTGTAGGGAAATACATGTGTGTGCCACGATGTCTGTTTGCATTTGTTGCATGCATTCTCTGTAGGTATATATTGTGCGTGTGTGGGAAATCAGGTGAAAATGTGCAGATCTGCCAAAGCTGCGTCTTCTTTTCTAACTCCGTAAATCTCTCCCCACAGTCCTCCTTAACCCCTAAACCTCCTTAGATGAGAATGAAATGTTCCTCTCTCCGTGGATGCACAGACAAGAGGAATTGTTTTTCAACTGGGCACACACACACACACACACATACACATACATAACACATACACACACACACATAAATGCCACAGGACCCAAACCCAATTTGTCATTTATTTTCAAGAGGGTGATTTCTTTAGAGGCACTGCTTGCTAGATATTATGTGGCAGGGAAAATCTAATGCCCCTCAATAGGTTTTCCCCAGGAAAAAGGAGAAATTAGATTTGCGAACTGGGAACTTCATTTGGCAGGAGTGGCTCAGACTCGGAGAGGAGGAAAACCTGCGAAGGGAGTTGCAACGAAAGGGGGGGGGGGGGGGGGTTGAAAATCCATACTACAGTGCTGAATCAGCAGTCCTTGTTCTTCTATCCATCAGCACAGTGGATTCCCTCACCATCACCCCCCCCCCCCCCCAAAAAAAAAGACAGAGCTGTTAGCGTTGTTTCCCTCTCTTGGCATGTGGACTCCCCCAAAAACACATCATTCAAAAAATTGTGTTTCATCCTAATTTGTTCTCATGCAAATTTGGTTTATACTTTGCAAACAAGTTGAGACACTTACCATGTACGAGACGACTTTGGAAGGACTTTGAAAAGATTCACATCTTAAAAAAAATATATATAAGCCTTGGATGGTGAATGAAAAACTACAGCCAAATTTTTTTTTTGTTTGTTTTTTTTTTTTGTTTGAGTTGAAGCTGATCTTAACAGAGCAGGAAGAAGCAGGCTAGATCATCACATTTGGGGACGAAATGAATACAACTCAGGCTTGGTGGCAGATTCATTTGATGTCTTGGCTTTTAACTAAATGAGAAAGACTCGTGATTTTATTCCAACTGTGGAAATGAAAATTGTGTTTGGTTTACAGCAGACGTAAAGCTATCTAAGAACAAAAAATTAACACCCAGAATGCTTACTAACAAGAAAAAAAAAAACACTCAAAATGTTCTATACAACAATAAATAGAGCCACAGTCATATCTTATAATGGGTTATATACAGAGGTGGAAGTAACTAAGTATTTTAAGTACAGTTTTTTGGTATCTGTACTTTACTGGAGTATTTATTTTTCTGGAAACTTTTTACTTTTACTTTATATATATATATATATATATATATATATATATATATATATATATATATATATATATATATATATATATATATATATATATATATACATATAGATTGTCAGAATAGACTCATTACTTTTTCAAACTAGACAAATGTGACAGTATGAAAAATAAGTTGGAAATCAAAAATTGTGACTTACTATATCAGAATTTTGACTTTTTATCCAATAATTATCTATTTCTTATCCTCATAATTTTGACTTCAATTTCATTTTGACTTTTTATATCATAATCATGACTTTTTTTCCTCATAATTATGACTTTTTATCCTCAGAATTTTGACTTCAATCACATAATTTTGACTGTTTATCTCATAATTCGAGAGTATTTTTTCACACAAGTAGCAGTACTTCTACTTAAGTACAGAATGTGAGTACTTTTACCACCTCTGATTATAAGGGCGACTCCTGGTGAGTGCTTTAGAAATTAGACTGTGAGGTCAAAGGTCACATTGTCCTCCATCTTTCTATCATCTTGGTCAGACTAAAGTTTGGCTTCTTTACTTCGTGATGTTCTGATCAATCCCAAAATTCAAGCAGTGCCATTGAAATTAGCATGACCTCACAATCTTAACAAATCAAAAGTTTTATGCAAATGTCAGCAATCATAACAAGTCTTATATGCAAAACACACAACTAACTCACTTCTTGGAAATACTTGTGAATGTACTGATGAGTAGACTTTTCTTGTATTTTGTTTTTTTCATGGACACTAAACAGATTTTTCTTTTCTGCTTTGTGGAATAAAAACATCGTCATTTGCAAATAAAACAGATTTAACTTGAATTTTTTTCCGTCTGCAGAACACTCAACAGTCCATTTTTAGTCTCACTGGTACAACTCTCCCAGTTTCAAAAAAGGACATTTGCACATAGCAGGTTTTTAGAAAAACTACTGTGAAATTAACAATTTTAGGCTGCACCCAGTCCAAAATTGCAAAAGAAATGTGCTTTATACCAACTTCAATGATTACTCCATGATACACCTCAAGGCTCTAAGCATTTCTATAACTGGATACATCAAATACTGACATATGACTGTAATTTACTAAGAAAACAACTGTCCAAACATCATGATGTGTGAAACTGCATGTATATATATATATATATATATATATATATATATATATATATATATATATATATATATATATATATATATGTATAATATATATCATTTATATATAAAATCTCTATACATATTATTGAATGAGGCCCAGTCTGAGTGTCTTGGAGTAATGTTACACAGGGTAAAAGCTAGCTTAGCCGTGCTAGATGAAGGAAATCTTATGCGTTATCGTAATAATCTAGTTATGCTTAATGTAACTTTTGGCTACATTTTCCTAAAACTGGCACGGTGAAGTATTGACTCAGAGGGTGGGTGTAACAAAGTGATGCTGCAAACCGGAAACAACCATAAAAGAAGAACAACAACAGGCGGTGATTTCCTGTTATCAAAGATGAGTGAAGAATGTGACAAAATGTTAGCCATGTTTAAATTCTTTTTACAGAAGAACAGTCGTTTAGCTCCATAATCCACCATTTTGTTTAGTCATTCGTAACTTTTTCCACTGTGAACTTTCCAGCATCAAACTACGTCATCCGAAAGATTACGCTGATTGGTTGTAGTACCATCCTATTGGATACAGAGGGATTTGAAAGACAACCTTTTAACTCCGCCTCCCCTGACCATAAAGCACGACTAGACCTATACATGTAATGAATGGGGATAACGCACTAGGCTACGTTATACCAGCTTCAATGATTACTCCATGCTACACCTCAAGGCTCTAAGCCAGGGATGTCCAAATCCAGTCCTCGAGGGCCAGTGTCCTACATGTTTTAGATATTTCCCTCTTCCATATGATTCACTTTAACCCTTTAACTCCTGAAAGTTTAGCAGTTCCACAGTGAAAACAATTAAAATAAGCAACAAAACAAACAGAAATGACCAAAGTCATCAATTAAATGAACAAAAATGAATAATAAACTGACAAAATAACAAGTAACATGGAGAAAGTGAGACACAAATGGAGGAAAATTAAAGAATAAAATGCAAAGTAAAATGTAGAAAAAGAAACAATGAGCAACAAAATGAACAAAAACTTTGTGCTTTACTTTGTTCATGTTACTAATTATTTTGTTCGTGTATTATTCATTTTGGATCATTTTATTGATGAATTTAGTCATTTTTGTTCATTTTGTTGCTTATTTTTAATTATTTTACTGTGGAACTGTTAACATTTCAGGAGTTAAAGGGTTAAACTGAATCATATGGAAGAGGGAAATATCTTAAACATGTAGGACACTGGCCCTCGAGGACTATATATATATATATATATATATATATATATATATATAAATATAAATAAATAAAATCTCTGTACATATTATTGAATGAGGCCCAGTCTTGAGTGTCTTGGTGTAATGTCACACAGGCTAAAAGCAGCAGACAACGTCCCCATTGAAAGTGGAGGTAAACAGGGAAGGTACCCTCTGACCCCACCCCCCCAGAGAGAGAGACCACTGAAGAAGACAGAGAGATAAAATAGATGACAGTCCCCCAGTGAAGGGGCCAGGTGCAAGGGCACTGCGAGAACAGGAAAAAAAAAAAAAAAAAAAAAAAAGCAGGTGGCGATTGTGTGGGTGTTCCAATTTATCGGGGATGGGAGTGGAGAAGATGAGGTCTGGATGGAGTTTAAGTTTCACGGGTGACCGCAACCTGCTTACCCCCAGACAGCTTCTTCTTCCAACATAAAAACAAATAGATTTTCATGTCAGGCTGTCAGTGGCGTGACACAAATACGCACCTTCCTAACACATCCGTGCATGGGCAGTCACGGTGGCGAACCCAGGGTTCATTGAAGAAACATGCGATGTGGTGGAGGCATGATAAATCTGACACCGGTGCTCTTATTTTAAAAGCTGACAGGAAACAGTCACCCAAGTGTCGATGCCTGATCAGATGGATGACTCCCCAAACAGGCAGAAGCACACGGACTAGATGCACATACAGTAATGTCATGGTGTGAACACATACAGCCTCAACAATGATGGGAAATGACCACGGATCCAGAAGCGCAGATTATGTGCGGTGGATGAGGATAATGTGAAGATTACATTCCTCGGCTATGACAGGATTATGTGACAACACAGTGAATTGGATACACCGTTTTCATGTGTTTGCCATGTGGAAAGGTTTGACAATGAATTGGTTTGGGAAACTAGAACAAAGTTAGCGTTCATAAACAGGCTTCCAAGAATAACTTTACTGTTTCTACAACACAAAGATGTATTTAGGCACCTGGGACATGGCTGTATTTGATGTTTTTTGGATTGAAATACATTTGGAGGCATTGATCGTGGAAACAAATTGTCTGTAAATACTATTATCATTGCATATAACTGCACATGTCACTTTAAATTAATAACACCTTGTCTGTTTAATTTCACTATTTGCACCTTCATTGTCTATTTATTGTCTCCTCAACCACCTGCTGTTTATAGTTATATTCATATCCCCAAAAGTTGGAGCGTCTGGGATGTAATGGTTTTGCATGTGCTGCGTCCACCGCCACCGCGTAAAGAATTTTGTGTTAATGCTAGATGGATTTGTCCCGAAGTCAGTGTGCTAATGCTCTCGGGTAGATACATAAAGTGTTTAGATTTTGGAGGTCAAAACTTTCAAGATGGCTAACTTTGGTCTGGCCCATAACTTTTGAACAGGTGGATGGATTGCGACCAAATTGGGTGTGCTATGAAGTCTAGTTTTGTTGAAATATCACTTCGGATATGTTGTGGCACAAGCTAGTGATGAGTCAGAAATAAAGTTGTGTTGATAGTTTTCTAATGCAAGTTAATAGTAGACTCTAATATTACATAGTGTTTGATGCTTAACACTTCACAATAAATGTTTTGGTTCTAATCCATTCCAGAAAATTCATCTTGAATTGGTAAAATCCACACACTACAGGGTCAAAAAAATCTTAGACACACCCCTTCTTGCCCTGCTGGATGGCATAAGGAGTGAATCAGTTCCCAAAACTGCCTAATTTTCTAATTTTGTGGACAGTCATTTACCTAAACTGAATGACTCTCAGTTTGAGTTTGATCCAAACCAAAATTGTAGGTATAAAACCTCTCCTTTATTACCATCCAAAGCAAATAACCAAACCAGACCACTGTCTACATTACACCGGTAAAGTTTGCCTTCTGTACTTTCTAGCAGAAACATTCATTTTATGGCTCTGACAGTTTTTTGCGACTAATTATTGGAAAATATGACAACACGAATGACAGAAAGAGCAGTTTCAACAGTATTGTTTTTAATCCTGTCCAAGGAATTGTCTATGTTTAAGTCTTTAAGTAAATGTGTTTGGATATTCAGCTAGCCTGGTTGAAGGGACAGTGTGGCTTCCTGTCAGTTTATCCACATTTCATAGTCATTTAAGGGGCTTTAAGGGACATAGATAGGCAATGGGTAATGAGAGTAGAAAGTAGAAATGCCCAAAGCATGGATATTGTTGTTCATGGTCACCATTTGCTACAGGGTCTATCCCAGAAACACAAGTCTTATGTGAATTGATTTTTCACACTCACTATTACACCTTACTCCACCCTCCAGGCCATGACAAAACCATGATATACAGTATGTCAGCTCAGGGATTTATAATTTAAGTAACAGTAACAGACTGTTATTGGTACATTGTCACTCTTTACTGCTCTGTAACAATGGGAAATGTCAGTACGTATGTTTTTTGCCATGTATCACAGTGTTTCACTTCTCTCATGTTCTTTGCAGGTGAGATTATTGATTATTCAGTTGCCTGTAACATTAGAGATGCGCTGTTGAAACCATGCACCCGCTGGCGGTGCGGATCAACCACGGATCGGGTGGATGACGCAATGAAAAATAATATTT
The DNA here is from genome assembly GCA_020466265.1 of Siphamia tubifer. Lineage (NCBI taxonomy): Eukaryota > Metazoa > Chordata > Actinopteri > Kurtiformes > Apogonidae > Siphamia > Siphamia tubifer. The sequence continues at coordinate 15,092,526 of CM035784.1, forward strand.
TCATTCAATTCGGGTGGGTTGCGGTTGAATCACTCAAATAAAAAAATAAAAAATTACATATCATTCTAAAGGTAAATGTATGTATGAAAATGGCACTAAAATACTTTTCAATCAGACAATAGCCTGTTAATCTTGTCATTGGCTGGATCCTGTCACAGTACACATAAATGAACATTTCTGTAAATGTGTCAGTGTTAGCATAAAAATGCTAGTTTTTAACCGTTGTCCCCGGGTCAGATGTAATATGTCAGCATCCATAAAATGTAAAATATTTTAAAAGATAAGGATATAGCCGCTGGCATTCACGTTGTGCGGTGGACAGAGGTGGTCAAAGTACTTACATTTTGTAGAAGTACAGATACTTGTGTGAAAAAATACTCAGGTAAGAAAAGAAGTATTGATTCAACTTCTTTACTTAAGTAAAAAAAAGTACAATTTTATAATTGCAATGAAGTACAAAAGTAAAAAGTAAAACTGCATTTTTTTTTCCATGAATAAAATACTTACTTAACCAGGAAAAATCTGAAAAGTTTCAAAAGTATCTAAAAAGAAGCATATAAAAGTGAGTTACTGTGTAGAGAATGTGTTTGATAGGGTCACTCTACTGAAATTTAGGAAAAATGTGAAACAAAAAGTCACAATTGAGATAAAAAGTCATTATGAGATTGTTTTTTAAAATTACAAATGACATTTAAAAAATGCATAATGTTAGAAAAAGTCAAAATTATGAGATAAAATGTTAACATTGTGAAATAAAAGGTCAAAATTATGAGATAAAAAGTCAAAATTGTGAGACAATAATTTGAAAATTTCTCTCCTCCACTGATTTGAGTTTATTCTGAGAATGCAAAGAGTAAAAAGTACAGATATTTATGCAAAAATGTAGTGAGTAAAAGTTAAAAGTTGCCACAAAAAATAATACTCAAGTAAAGTAGAGGTGGCCTACCTAAAAAATCTACTTAAGTACAGTAACAAAGTACTTTTACTTAGTTACTTTCCACCTCTGGCGTTGGGTGGAGGTAATTTTGGAATCGCTATAAGTTACAGATTTATTTTTTTTCAACAAAGGCTCCAGTTTACAGGCAACTACTGAACTACATTGTCTGAAAAAGACAATATGCATAGTCCTAATAACCGAGGCATCTTCATTAAACCTAAAAACTAATCAGCGGATGGCGGGCGGGTTCAGTTCTGAAAATTGGCGGGAAAATCGTTCATGCAACTGTACATGCTAATATGCTAATCACTAACTGTGTTTATAACACAATACCATTAGTGTATAGTACTGCTGCGTTGGTGGCCCAAGTGGGATTTGAACCCCTGAATGTTGTATTTTTTTAATATTTATACTTCTATGCCTGATTGAACAGATTTTTGGGACTGTCTAACCCTGGCAGTGTTGTGTTTCTTTTCCATCAGGTTACACTGTGGAAATGTGTGTCTTGTTCTGTGTCGTGTTGGATGGGACTCTCCTCTGCAGCAGCCAGCAGACTGTGTGTTTAGATTGGAGGATTAAACTCAGTCTAGTCTTTCAGATTCTGACCACAGTGTAGTCTTAGGCCAAGACCCACATTTAACTTTCTTCTCTGAGGCAACTCGCAACAGTCTCACCACAGAAACTATAAATCAAGACTGCAAGGTTGTTGATATTTTTCCATTTGCAGTTGTTTCATAAGGTCAGAACTTTTCACTTTTTTAAACTTTTTTAACAATTACAAAGTTTAGCAATGGTATGTATACTTAATGGAAAACAAGCCAAATGTCCAAGACTTAAAAGCTGCAACTTACCTACTGGATGGACACCAATCAAAATGGAACGAGTCATTGATCACGGTTAAATAAGAAACATCTGCAATCCTAGTCTTTGACACAGGTTGAGTTTCACTTTGGACTAATTTAAAAAAAAAAAAAAAAGACTTGTTTCCATTTCCCTTGGATCAAAGAAGTAGTTTTGTTTGGTTGTAATGGAAGTTCAAGGTACAAAAACAGTGGTAAGGTCATATGATGATATAAACGTAAGGATATTGAAAGAAGCTACAAAGTATTTTCTGATTTAATGAGTTTGCTTCATGCACCAAAACTTCACTTCTGTTTTCAGATTTGATAAGAAACGGCATAACCCATATCGACATTAAATTCAGCTTCAGTCAGTAGGTAGAATCAATGGTTTAAGACTGAGTTCTAGGAGCATTCTTTGGACATGTATATGGTCCATAAAGAATATGTTTTTTTTTTCATAATGTCAAACACCACAACTCTCAGCTAATTTCTATTGTCAATATTTCTATTGAGTGGGACACAAAGCAATAAGCAAACCGTTTTTCAGACTGGGGTATAGATACAATGCCCAAAAGAAAGGTCCAGGCTTTAAACCTTAGTGACAAATATATTAAGATCAACAGGGTGTTAAATATGAGCAAATACATTTCTAGTGTTGTAGTACTCAAAGTTGGTCATCATATTGATCAGAGTAAAGAAATGTAGCAAAAATATAAGTGGTATGAAATGATAATGAATGTTGACGATCTGGCTCTGTGCCAGTGATATATACTTTTTAATAATATGATGCTAAATTTAACTGATATGTCTATATTATACCATGTCAACCACAGATGAACTTGTCATACCACCCTTCAGGGCCGGTTCTGGTCAATTTGGTACCCTAGGCGAGCACCCCTTTTTCCTTTTTGTGGAAGTAGAAATTAGCATCTGTCAAAATTATGCAATAAAAAGTACAAAATATTCAATTAACAGGCCAAATTTTGAGATAAAAGACAAAAGTTTATAAAAAATGTCTAAATTATGCAATAAAAAGGACCAAATTATGAGATAAAAAGTCAAAAGTATGTAAAAAAAAAGTCCAAATTATGCAATAAAAAGGCCAAATTATGCGATAGAGTCAAAATTATGTAATAAAAAGGCCAAATTATGCAATAAACAGCCAAAATTATGTGACAAAAAGTCAAAATTATGAGATAAAAAGTTAAAATTCCCAGTCACTAAGCACAACCAGAATTAATCCATAGATAAGGTGCACTGTGAGAAAATTAAAGTATTTTAAGTGCGTCTTATAGTCCAGAAAATACAGTATCTTAATATTCTAATTCTGCGGTGCCCCCAAGATATCTGATGCCCTAGGCGACTGCCTAGTCTGCCTATGCCTAACACCGGCCCTGCCGCCCTTCTTGACCTTCTCCCATTCTTGTTACAGTGTGATCTTAGCTCTGATGTGTGAAGTGTGGGTGCTTTTTGGCTCAACTGAACAGCTAGCCAACAGTTTGTCATATAATTTCGGCTAAAACATGAACATGTCCATAATGTTCTTGTTTTACATCCAACTTGGCCTAAACTCTTGGTCTTATCTCAGTCTTAACACACTGTGGTTTTAGCAGTGACTTGGTCTTGACTTCAATGCCAATGTCTAAATTTCAATGTCAGCCTATTGTATTAAAAGTTGTTTAAGTCTTCTATTGAATTTTTGTGCAAAGAAGATTGTCTAAATTACTTGTTCAGGGGTTATTAACTTAAATTTTATCAGCTGCTTGTGGATCAGGGAAATCAGAGGAATATTAGTGTTAATTAACCATGCAAAAAACCTCTCCTGTAAAATTGTGAAACACTTTGTAATAAGCACCAGAGAGACGCTCATTGTGTCAGCTACAATTTGTCTGTGATTTAGATTTAAGCCAATACATTGTAGTAAAAAAATAAAGTCAGTGTGTGTTTTTTTTTTTTTTTTTTTTTTTTTACGATTGACAGCTGGACTGATGTGATAAATCCTCCATGTCAGGTTCAGCAGTGTGAAACAAACAGCATTTGACCCACGTCTGCTTTATATAGTGTGTACACCTGTCAGGCTAATAGTATAAAACAGGATTGACTCCCCGACTTGATGAAAATCACTTGTTTTATGGCCTGTGCTGCCATTGCTCCTGGTGCTGAAACCACCAGAGTAAAAACCACAACTGCATCATCCTCCCGAGCTCCCTATTACACACAAACACCTCGTAAAACATCCAAATCAATTTGTTTTAAAAACACGTTTCTCACAACCCAATTGGGTGGTTTTAGAGATATATGATGTTCCTTCAGCTACAAAGAAGGAAAAATTGCCGGCGCTCGGTGAGCCCATTTGTCCAGCTTGATGATGCGGTGGCCCTGTCACCGCTGCTGCCATTAAGGAAGAAGAAACCAAAAAAAAAAAAAAGAAAAAGCATAAAGGCTAGGGGGGCCGTCACCCCTACATCTTGCAGCCCAACAGCCCGCCGGACCGCCTGCCTCGCTGTATGCCGTGACCAACACCGAGCGTAGGGGGCATAAATCAAGATAATTCTCTGCATGCCTTGAACTCTGACCCTGCCACAATTCACACCAACATCAGATGGGACGGAGTAAGGGAGGGGGGGGTTGATGAGGAAATGAAGCAGTGGGGGTAAAAAAAAAAAAAAAAAAAAAAAAAAAAAGATAAAGGCGAGTCCGGCTTGCAGAAATGGTGGTTGAGGTAATGAAGAACCTGTGTGTGTGTGTGTATACGCATGTTTATGTGTGCGCGGCTGAGTACGTGCATGTGTCCGTTGCGATTAGTCACCACCGTCCAGATTGAGGCGGCCGTCCCATCTAAACGCTCTGTCTTTATGAGCCATTAATCTTCGACTCGGGCCATTTTCATTACCGCCAAACCCCGCTTTGGAGCCACCAGCTGCATGATACTGCATAGTGGAAATTAATAACCCACCCATCTCTGCCTTACAATTTGCCCCCCCCCCACACACAAGCCTCCCCCCTCCTCCCAAACACACCTCTCCATCACTGCCCCGTCTGCTCAGGACCTTGCATATGATGGAAGACACAAGAAGATGAGTTTCCACGACACTTTTTTTTTTTGTTGTTACTATTTGTGTCCCTGCGTTTCTGTCTGGCAAGCTTTCAGTTTTATTGAGTCTTTCTCCTGCCCCCCCCCCCATTGCTATGGCATACACACCCTTTCTCCTTGGCTGCCATTTGAAAAACTAAAAACAAACAATTCATCCCGAGCATTTTAATTGATGTGATGCAGTCACAAGTGTGGAAGAAGAGACAGAAATAAGGAGTAGAACTAAAACCATGCAAAGACAAGGCAGTCAGAGACACCAGACCTCTGCCAAGGCTGGATATGGTGTCAAAACATGACGTGATGGACCCATCTGATGTCCAAAGGTGAGACGATGTGAATCCTGAGATATTACCACTGATGTGTTTTAACTGTTAACCTTTCGTATGACCTTGACCTTTGACCTTCATTGCTCAAAATCTAATGGGTACATCCTTGACCCATTGTCTATCATTCCTGAAAGTGTCATCAAAATCCGTTCAGAACTTTTTGTGTAATCCTGCTGAAAGACAGACAAACGGACCTCCTTGGCGGAGGTAAAAAGACAAGGTGAGCCAAGCTGAAGGCCTCAAAGTCCAGACTGAAGTGCACTTTGCTCACATTTCATCTTTATACTTGACTCAGAGTCTGATATTGGTTGGTAGTATTTTCCATTTCCTTGGAGAGAAAAATGTCAAAACAGATTTTGTTGCCACGGTTGCAATAAAACACTTGATTGTGCAACATGAGGACCTTTGGTTGAACCATATTGTCTATGAATAACTTTATTTTAACTTGAGCTATTACAGCTAATTTCTCCTCCTGGTTTTGTTCTTCCTTCGCTTTGTCGCATACACAAGTATAACCTGCTTTAAAAGTCCTGTATTTTACTTTGTATTCAACAAACTCAAATCCTTTGTCTAGAAACTCAAACAATTCTCCTTAAATTCCATACCCAGGAGTCCTCTTGCAGAAGCTCGACCAGTAGGGAGGCCCAGAGAGCCTTTTGAGTGGACTACAGACGAGATATGGCGTGATGTGACAGCGATGACACCCAATAAAGAGGAACAGCATTACGTCAAATTAATAGCCCTCATAGGCGAATGGGAGGCACAGGAAATTAGCGAGGTGCTGGTGGTGCTGCTAAAACAATGATAAAGCACAAAGAGTGTTCAACAAAAAAAAAAAAGGAGGCTGCGGCGATGCACTTGATGTCCGTTTATGAAACACATTCATTATGAGGCTCCGCATGAGTTGTCTGCAGGAGTGACCAGTAAAGTAAAGGGAGTGACACTGTGACAAAATTGAAAGTTGGAAATTGTTTTTCTGCCATGGCGTGCCATCAGAGGGGAGCCGTTCTCATTTCCTGTTGAGAAGTGCAGTGCATTGTGGGCAAAATATATATAGTTTTGTGATATAAATCGCTGCTGGTCATCCATCACTGTATATAAGAAACAACAGTCAGAAGAAGCAACTTTCTTGAACTAACTTTGTATTTAGTGCATTTTCCACGACTGAAATTGGGTTTAGAATCCCAAAATGCGAAAATAAAATCGAAAAATCTGCATATCTGCTCTTCGGTTGAGGTAATTTTCTGCTCGCTGAATTCAGCAAAGTGTGAAAAACACCAATTTCAATTCAACTTTTCTATAAGAAGATATTTAATCAATACAATATAAAGTTTGAAATGGACCATGCCTCAACTGACCTCCATTTTATCCTGATCCTTCAAAGCATCAGGATTCCTCTAAACACAAATCAATACAAACAATATTCAGACATATAAGAGACTCTAAATGAACTCCACAGATTATGCTATTCCACGGCCTCTTGCATCCTTCAGTCGCTTTGCATAATGAGATAAACAGTGCAATACAAGGCCCTGGCGACCCGCGCACTGCCTCGGCCAGCCTGTGTTTGTGTAGGAGAAGAGGTAAAGTCAGGCGTTTTGACCTGCCTCTGTTTTCAACCTGGCAGAGTTGATAGACGAGCTGCAGTCTCTTGAGACTTGTATCAGTTTGTTTATTTCAGAGAACATGATATTTTCTGCTTAACACATCACTTCTCTGAAATATGCACCACCATTAATAGTGGTTAGTCAATTAAGTTGTGGTACTGTGGCACATCATTTCCATAAAACACAGAGAAAAAAAAACAACAACCTTTTTTTCTTTGTTTTTTTTGTGAAAACAGTTCAAGCATGAGCTAAATATGTAGTTTCCTGTCCCTATTTATTACATGTATAGGTCTAGGGACACTTCATAGGCACGGGTGGTTGGGCTAAAACGTTAGATTAGATTAGATTAGATGACATTATTCGTGCCCAGAGGTAGATTTCATTTGCAGTCGTACAAAACATATTAAACATTTAGGGCACATAGCATACAAGCATTTCACATTGAACATAAATACCAAGTGCATCTTATTAAAAAAACATGGTGTCACATAAGTTGACAGAGATAAAAGATTAGGTTAAAATATAAATTAAAACTATTGTGTGATTTATAAATATATACTGAGGGAGTATATAAAACAATACAAATGCTAAAACAGGAAAAAAAAAATGTGGTAAAATACATTAAAAGTGCCATCACATTCTATGTTTAGAGGTTATAACAGCTAAAAGGTTGTCTTTCAAATCCTCTGTATGCAATAGGACAGGACTACAACCAATCAGCGTAATCTTTAGGATTACACAGTTAGAGCGCCGGAAAGTTCACAGAAGAATCCGGAGAAAGTTAGGAATGACTGAACAAAATGGTGGATTATGGAGTGTAATGACTGTTGACGCTTCTGTAAAAATAAATTGTTTTCTCACATTCTTCACTCACATTTGCTCAAAGGAAATCACCACCCATTGCTCTTCTTATCCAAGTCCAAATCGTTGCAGCGTCACTTTCTTATGCCCGCCCTCTAACTCTATACTTGACCGCGATTCTTCGGCCAGTTTCAGGGAAATCTAGCCAAAAGTTGCTAGTTGCTGCTGGTCGGACTCTAGTGCAGCTAGGCTAGTAGTTTCCATCTAGTTACAACAGTAGGAATAAAATGTTGTATCTGAAAAACGTCTGCAAATAATTTCAGTGTAATTTGGTGAAGAAAGAGATTTTGCAAACTTTACACGATATAAAATTCTCAACAGCTAACATTTGATAGCATTAAGTAAAGGCTGTAGTTTGACTTTAATGTAAGACACACAAGTCATTAATAAGGGTAAATGCCTAGAAATTACAGAACAATTACATATGAAAGTTAAAACATGGTGTGAATAATATAGTATTTCCTGTATATACCAATATGCCATTGGGTGTTTTCTACTGTTATGAATATGTTTCAGTTCTTTAACTCCAACTGATCCAGTGAGTAGCTTCTCATTTCTTAAACACCCATCAGTTTGATAGACAGCATACGGACTAGACTGTGTTTCAGTAGAAATCTGGTTTGATGAGTCCATATTAACCCTGGATGAGATCCCATTCACATCTATGTTTAATTTTACTACACTAAACCAAACTTTGTTATCCTTCCTGAAACCTAATAAACTATAAAAATATCTAAACCTTATATAAATTGTTTAATAATGATATAGTTTCTGTCAACCACAGCTGTTATACAATACATTATCCTCTCAAAATTCCAATATTTATTAACACACATAGAAATATTGACATGGAATGTGTTTTTTTTTTGGTTGAGGAGTTTTTTTTATGTGCAGAATCATACAATGGCAACATTTTATTGTGGTGAAAACGTTGGCAGCCTCTTTACTCCTCTGGTTTCTGAGAAATGGTATTATCAAAGTTAACTTTATGTGACATAGAATAATGTCATAAATAATATTGCCGCCAAACCAGTAATGACAGAGCACTTTAAAGTAAAAACATTATATTTCACAAGCGCCTCAAGTCAATGCGTTCATTATGCTAAACGTTTTTCTGCTTCTCTGACTTCTTTGTAGCTTGTACACAACAAGCTCATAAACCAAGGAGACAGAGGAGGTGCTTGTCTCCGCCTGATGATGTCATCGACCTTACCGCGGACAACCTCAGATGCACTTTCTTCAATTACATCACGTGCCACACCTCGTGGTTGGTCCATTTTTCTCCACTCTGTCCATGAATCAGTCCACACCATAAGCTTTTATCCAAACAACAACCGTCGACCCTGGACCAAATTCACCAATAACATGTTTTGTGGGCGGGTGGATTTCAAAAAAAAAAAAAAAAAAAAAAAAAAAGGGAGGGTGGGGAGATTCATGGTGGTGGGGGTGCTTCAGGTTGGGTTGGGTTTAGATGCAGAGAAAGTTCAGTATGCCTTCAGGCGTCAGAGTATTGGATTTGAACTCACGACCTCTCGGGTGTCGCAGTTCTAGACCCTGTGTGTTGGTGCGATTGGCCCAGAGCCGCTCCGAACTGGATGTGGGTTCACAGAGTTCGGGGTCCCGGCCCATGGAGCTAGCTGGTCTGCAGGGAACTGGGGAGTGCCAAGGTCTGCCCCCCCACCCCCCCCACCTCATCATTCCTCCCCCCCTCAGGCTATCAACAATCGGCTTCAACTGGAGAGCGATGTGGCAATAGAAAGCAAAGCTAGGTTTTTGTTTTTTTTATAACTCCTCTCTTCCTCTCTAGTTTCTCTCTGGCACTGAGAGGCTGCAGGGAAGGTGTTTGTGCTTCACAGTGGCTTCAAGTAAGGGACCTATTGTTCTCTTCCCAGAGGCTCTCAAATCAATACCTCATCTCTCCCTCTTTTTCCCCTCAGTGTCTCTCCACAACAAGGCACGGCGGAGCAAAAAGGCCCATCGACTACACAGGACTCACTTTCATGCTTCACGCCACTGAAGAAGAGAAAGACAGAGACAGAAAGAGGGGAAGTAAGAAAGACCAAGGGGAAGAGAAAGTGGCTGGGAGGAGGGAGGAAGAGGGAGGAGGTCGCTGCGGGGGCTGGTGCTATAAAGACACCAGATGAAGATGGCGACCCTGGGGTCACTGTTCTGCTTAGCACCACACACAGCCGGGCTATCTATAGCTGTCGATTCCAGCCAGATTCATCGGAGTATCTTAAAGGACGTAAGAGACGTTGATCGTCGGAGGCGTTCATATCATCAAGCTAGCAACATCAGAGCAAACGCTAACTGTAGCTCACCCTGGTTAAAAGGTCGAAGTTTTTTAATATTCGATTGAACTACGACGAGGATTCCAAATGCTTCACTAAAGATCCCAAAGGGAATGTGTTCTCTCGCCGGTTAGTGTGTTTGGTGCTGGTCCCGAAAACATCCCAAATGAAGATGTTGGAACCAGATGAGTCAAGAGAGTTCATGTTTCATGAGCTCTGGCAGATGCATCTGGTCCAAGTCCTGTTCAAACAGATTTCCACCAAGCTAAGGCTGAGTCAAACTGATCACAACTGTTCATGTGATATATGGTGGGTTTGACACAATGACCGATAGTGGAACAACCAAAAATGATGCCACTGATGTCAACTGTCTGCTCAGTCTTCCCAAAAAGTGAATTTTTGACAGAGGTGTTGTGATTTTCTGTATCATTTTGTTCCTTTGATTAGTTCTAAGTCATGACAATAGTGTCTGTAAAGGGGAGGGGTTTCTCTACAGTATTAGGACTAAGTGAAAGAAAAAGAAAAAAATAGGGCTGTCATAATTTTGACTTTTTATCTCATAATTCAACTTTTTTCCTCGTAATTTTGACTTGTTGTCTGTCAATTTAGACTATTTTATCTCATAATTATTATTTTTTTAATCTCCTAACTGAGTACCATGACCCAAAAGGCTTCATTTTTTTTTAAATATCTGATATTTTTCTGTTTTTTTCTGCTTAAATAAGTATTATTTCATCCAACACAAAAAAGAAGCAGTTTTAATTTTTACTTTATTACAAGTGAGAAGTTGTACTTTTTTTTTTTTTTTAACTTTTACTTCAATAAAAGACTAGTAGCTGTACTTCTACTTCAGTACAGAATGTGAGTACTTTTACCACCTCTGCTATAGTTTGTTTGGGAAAGAACTACTTTCTCCAAATGGACTCAGTGTGATTGTTCTCTCCACATTATACTACATCAACTTGTCGCAAGTTGCCTTTGTTTGTTTCCATTCAACCAAAGATTTAAAGCTCTGTCAACGTTCCAAGAAACCTTAATATATCACACTATACCAGGGTTTGTGTAGCCACCTGTCCAACCACACCAGGAACATACATCTAATGAAGGTACTTTAAATTCATGCAACATGGAACATTGTTGTTGAAAACTGCCAATGGTCTACTATGAACTCACCCAAAAATGAGAGCAATGTGTTGTGGGTGTGGGTTCATTTTTACACAAATAAATGCTGTCAAGGGGGAAAACCTGTGTGAATGAACCATACAACACAGAGTAGGTCCAATAACAGCTTTAGACACAATGTTTTATATCTTGCTCTTCACATGTGCGTACAATCTGCAAATGCCACCTGTTGCTACAAATGAAATTAAAAAAAAAAAATCCTTATTTCTCATTCAATTCGATGGTGTCTTTACCTCCTTAGTATATTGTTTGTAATCAAAGACAGTTGGTTTAAAAATCTGACATACTTTCATGAAAGCAGACAGTTCTTTCTCTCTCTCTCTCTCTCTCTCTCGCATGTGTATTTGTCATTTTTAGAACCTATCTTACATGCCAAGTCGGTTCATGGCTAGCCACCTGCTGTCCCCTTTCACTCTTAGCAGTGTCCGCGTGGGGAGCCATGGACGACAGGATCTGCGGTGACTTGCTTGTGTTGACCTATGACCCCCGGACCTCCTCCCTCACTTGTGTGATGGATGGTCAATTGAGTTTTTGTAAAACCCTGTGAGACGACTTTGTTATAATTTGGGGCTTTATAAATAAAACTGAATTGAAAGCAGCAAGTTAATCAACTTTTTTATAAAATAAATTATGGCAAAATGTAGAAATGTCATCCTAGTTTTAAAAAGACATCACACTGTCTTTTTATGTGCACACAGTTTTTACAACAAATAATTATTTCCAACATTTCACATGTGCTCACTTTTGATTTTACATCCTGATTTCATCATATTAAATACTGGATCTCCCATTTCACCCAATGAACCCATCTCTAGAAAACATGGGGGTATCAGTCTGTGATGTCATGTGCACGTGTGGAAGTGATAGGGACAAAACGTCAGCGGCAAAAACAGTTTATCAATTGATTTGATATTGGCTGATACCGACCATATAATTGGACCCAGCTCCAGTTCCTTAAGACCAGTTTCTTCACAACCAGCTGACTAAGACATTCTTTTTTCTTCTCAGTTGCCAAGTCTACCAAAAAAAAAAGAAATCAAACCCCTTTTCGCTTCTGGCTACATTTTAACCCTTTTGATTCCTGATCTGGCATCAAAAGTTGTCATGTTGGGCCAGCAGTGAAATTCGAGAAGCGTAATGTGTGATTTTTTTTTATTTTTTTTTTCTCTCTCTCCTCTTCTTCTGTGCTTTACTTTCTGTATCAGTGCACATTTTTCACAGCTGTACAGCGGATTACGTCTCCCTCAAATGTGAAAGAAAATGTAATTCGGCTTTCCGCAGGGGTAACGTCTTTATAGCTTTTCCTACACAGGTGTCTCTGTGTGAGCGAGAGAGATAGAGATAGAGGAGGAGAGAGAGGGAGCGAAAGATGCCTTAATGGAGTTATGCAAATAGAGGCAGCCCCATAATCCCCTGGATAAGTATTCCACCAGAGATGTGGACTGTACAGCTGTGTACAACGGGGATCCATGCCGCGCATTTCTTTTCTGCCAATACACAGAAAGCTCTGATACAAATATATACCTCCATATATGTAGTGTGAATTAAATTCACCCCCTCAACACCACCCTACACTTCTTCCCTTACTATCATTCTCCTTCTGTTTTTCAGCTGCCACTTCCATCAGCGAATATCTATCCCTGCCAATAAACTTACCACCGCTGACTGTAGGCGTGCATCCAGAGTTTACACAGCAATACAACACACTGCGGTGCATGTAAATCCATACATGCATATACACACACACACACACACACACACACACACACATGCTACAGTACAGTACAGTACGTGTGTCTTTGTTTATTTATAATGTTGCTAGTGTGGGAGTTTGTTTACATGTCTATGGGTTACGGCATATGATCCTCTTCATTCGATACACACATTGTAGTGCGGGATTTTTCATGCTCCGCAGCTTCCAGGTTGAGATTTATGCGCAAGCGTGTGTGGTTTTTTTTATTTATTTTTTTTATGGTGCTTTATGGTTTTCTACTGTATGTGTGTTGACGCACGTTGCTTTATTTTATGCTTGAGTGTCTCCGTTGATGAACGTGTCCTCGAGGCCGATTACACATGGCGTAATGTGTATATATATGTGCAATTAAACTTGTGAATTAAGGAGGATTTTATGCAGTGTGTCAGTATGTGAAGGTAATGTATAGCCAGATGCACGAGTAGCTAGTAGCGCCTGTGTGTTATCTATTGTCTGTTGTGTTCTACGACTGATCAAAACAACCCAGTGACCTCTGAATATGTAGAAGGAAGTACGGAGAAGGTTGCAGAGAAGCCTTACTCCTACCCTCCAGACTATCTACTAATATCAATCCACCCCCCACCCACCGGTGACTCACACACCCAGCGTGAGTGTAGGACTCTACAAACCCCCTGCTGCTTGTTTAGAGCAACAACAGAGGGAGACAGTAGGATCACAAAAAAAGGATCTGGCAGGGAGAGGAGACAGTGGGAGAGAGAAAAAGAGGAGGGGAGAGATGATGGCGAGGACAGACGCTGGATACCTTCTGGTTTTCATGTTACAATAAAAAGCCAATCAGTCTCTTCTCGAAATATGGCAATGCGCCCAAGAGTGTGTTAGCACCCCTGTCTATGGAGGCTACAGGGAACAGATATGATTAAACCTGTTGCACTCACTACTGGAGTTTATTGGAGTAATCACATTGTGGTTAATTAAGACATGGTGATGTGTGAAAACTCCAAGTTGGGGCAAACATTTGAACTATTACCCAGGAAAATAGATTAGCTGGTTAGCATCACATTTATGAGTGAGTTAGTTTTGGGGTACAGTAGGGGGAGTTCCCCTCTTTTCCATCTTTTGATAATTATCATGTGGTTTTTTTTTTGGAACCACAATACAAAAATTAAAAATTTGAACGTAAAAATACATTTTAGTTTAGTCACCACAGACACATTCTGATCCTATTTACCCAGTTCAAAAAAAAAAAGAAAAAAATGAAGCTTGCTTTCTTTCCTTAACTCCACCATAACATCACTATTGTATGACGCTGCAAAACATAGGATTATATGTATTTCTTGTTTTAATGTTAAACATCAACATTGGGATTAGCAGCACCAGTGTGTAAATGTGTCTTTCTGCTGCACATAAGAGTAAATAATTGCATTTTTGTGCTTAAATATCGAAACCGTAGACATAGACATGTACACATTAAACAAGAACCACACACCACAAACTACGCACGAAGGCATAAATATATATACTGAGCATGTTTATAGACACTCACTGGAACAGAGCCCTGAGCGGCATCCACCTGACACTCCTCCAATCCCATTAAGATGTATTTAAGGATGTCTAATGGAAATTGATCAGTGATTAAGATCATTTCAGGTTAATCCAATTAATCAATGCCTCCTGATTAGGACGGTAGTAAAAAAAAAAAAAAAAAAAAAAAAAAAAACAGGCAAAGGCTTCATCGCAGGCTGCTTTGGTCCTGGTGGTCCATGCCGACACACTTGACTCTACTCTGCCAGTGGCATTTAGTGGAGAATTTTAAACAGATGTGTCACCTTCAGGTCTGTTTAGGCCTCTGTTTTACATACTGGATGGGAGAAAATCTGTGCAAGATGTTGATGTAAGATAGATGGAGGGATGAGGTAACTGAGGTGCATTTAGAGACAGTGGGGAAAAAGCACTCAGCGAGATGGCATGGCTTGTCTATAATGAACTCCCCTCAGCTTTCTTGTCATTTACTTCACAAACAGATTAGTGTCACAAATACGTCCTGATTTTACTAGGAACTGTCACGACGCTTGATGAGTTCATTTAACCTTGGTAATCAGCGACCCAAGCTCTTTGTGCCGAATGTGTTTAGACTGTAAACTTTTCACCTCTTTTCCACCAACACTGAAGCTAACATTGAGTCATTTGGAGCAAAACATGAACTAGATCATGGATAATTCATTCGCAGTTTGACCTTCAGTGTTGACTGATTTTTACTCTCACTGAGTTGTCTAGTGCAATACGTTACCAAATTCTTTTTATAGTGTGTGAATCACAAATAGTTATGTGATATTAATAGTGTGAACTACGACTATGATAGATTTTTTTAAAGGCCGATGTGATGATGGACAAATCAAATGGTCAACTCATTGGGCGATATTATCATTTTGCTGAGAAAGAAACTCAAGGTTGTGGAAAATGTGATAAATAACTCTAGTACTGAACATCAAAATGGTGGTTTTTAGATGTAAGTTTTATTTTTGGACATATTTTCAATTAATGTCAGTTATTTTAGCTGAGAAACCTTGGTCAAGCAATAATGATGCTATTGGTATGTGTTACCATTCATTTTGGAACAGAGGGTTAAGATTAATGTGCGGAAATAAATTGAGAACAGAATGTGATCAACACATTTCTGTCATATCATATCAAAGGTTGTTTTTTTTTTCTCCAGGATTTGATCTAAAGATCCACTTAAGACTGAACCCAGGATGAGAGATTGAATCTTAAATAAACTATGGTGAACTGCTACTTTAAAGTTAACTACAGATTATTCTACGGTCCTCTAGAATGTTGCGACAGATCCCATTTACTTTGAATGGACGTTCCCAGCGTTCTGCGGACGGATTTTTTTCAATAACCACCCGCTGCGCCATTAACGCCCGCTGCCAATGGCAACAAGTTTTGTTACTTCAGATTCATGGTACTACCATATCACTCCACAGGTAGTTCGGACACTTTGAAAGTAAATATTAGCAACATTAGAACGACTACTTTATCCAGTCTGTTAGAGTAGGGCCTCTGTAGGCCTACGTCTACGGAGTTTTTAGCAGATCAGAGGCAGCAGCGGCTAACAAAGTAGCCTATATATTGCCAGTGGAGTGTTGCTTAGGAACAACAATAACCTTCCAACTGGACTATTTTTTCTCGACAGAGCCATCATCTATATGAACAAATTCTTAATTATTTTGACAAACAATTGTCTGTCTTTTCTCAAAATAAGCAGTAATAAGCTGTAATAACCCGTAGACTAAGCGGGATAATGTATTGCCCACACGTGACTATTGAAACATATTTATATAGTCACGCGTGAGCAATACATTATCCCTTACTCTATTGATTGTTTTGTGGGTTATTTCTGTGCATACTGTGGTAAATATTAAAACAAAACTAAAAACTAAATAATAAAAAATAACACTAAATAAAGTTAATTGATGTAACCTATGACTAACTTACCAATGCTTAGTTTCGCAGAGGATAGAGCTGAAAAATGTGAAAATAATGCCTAAGTGTCATCCTAAATATTGTTTGGTGCACTCATAGCTCAACCTAAAGTACAAATTGTGACGACATTAGCAGACGTGACATACTCTAAAGCATATAGAATGGATGGGCACAACAACAATTTTACAAAAATATGAGGAATAAAGATAATGCACAGTGGTGGTTGTGTAACTATGGCTTTACTCCAAGTCCTTTCTCCACTGTGTTTTGAAGTAGTGTCATTTTATACATTTTTTAAAATGGGCAGAAAAAACAAAGCTGCCAAAAGAGCTGATTTGAACTTTGACTTCTGCTCATTTAACTCTATCTCTTAATGTGTCACTATTTCATATCTGCAACCGACAATGTGATGGTTTCAGTACCTTCTAGTATCACTGACAGTATAATTTGGCAAGAACTGGCATTACACTGTAGATTTTGCAGTGTTAATTTGGAGACAATGGGACCAAATACACTCTAGAAGAAGTTAAATCAACTCTCTAAGTGTTGATTTAACACTGCAAAATTTACTGTGTACTTTTGATTTTATGACTCAATCAACTGGACCACAGTCAACTCAGTTCCAATGGTTGCAACTTTTTTTTTTTTCCAGAGGTAAATGAAACACAGCATGATGCTTTGTGCACTGAGATCTGTTGGCAACACATCCTTGGTTAGAGTATTTGCTAATAAACGTGTGGATCAGTTCATTATAAGATACTAATGTTCCACGTGTCCTAAATGGAATCATTTCAACAACAAGAGCCAGAGTTGGGTAAAAAAAAAAAAAAAAAAAAAAAAAAAAAAAAAGTGGATTATTACTGCTACTGTGGACTTAATTATTTGATGTGGATGTGGAAAATACCCCAAAATAAAACATAAATATATTTAAAAAAAAATCAAGATTACAGTTGAGGCTCATACTTTAAATTGAACAAATAAATGTCTATTTCTTGACCCAGTGATTTCCTTTGATTTTATGCTTTATCTGGATCACAGGTCAAAGTTTAGAGTCAGAAAATGCTACACATATCTTCAACAAGACATTAAACCACATGTTTCATATTTTGATCAATAATGTCCTTGCGCAAAAAAAAAAAAAAAAAAAAAAGAAAACTCTTGAGGGTTCCCATTGCCTTTGGAAGTGGAATGTGTTACACTGTGGTTATTGTTATGCCCAAAGCATGTAAGAGTGGTTTGCTGAAGTGCAAACCTGACCCTGGGTCAGTGTGAAAAGCGGAGTTCGGGGGCCGTTTGGTCATTTGGTGGGTCACTGAGAGAGTAGAAACCGATCGGCAGTGCTTGATAAGAGTCTTTTTTTTTTTTTCCACTATGAGAACCTTGAAAAAGCAGACATTATCTGTGCTGTGACTGGCGAATGTGAACGGTGAAAGTACAAATGTGGGCCTGAGCCCTGTTGGAGTCGAGGACAGACAGAATTTATAGGCCAATTTTATGAGAAGCTGTTGGAGAGCGGTGGGAGCTACCAGACGTCACTTTCTCTTTCAATCTGCCACGGCGCACACACAGACGTTCATAAATTTCTTTCTCACACATCTCAGAGTAAAACAACATTCATACCTTAACTTGAAAGATGACACACCTGGGTTGGGCAGTAGGTCACTCAGAGACAAAAACAGAGTAAATAACCGTATCCACACCCTGTAAATCTCACATGTTAGACGCAATCGTGACCTTAAATCGACTTGAGCTGTGACACTGTCACCGATTCCCACATATTAGATTGAAATGCAGCGCTGGTACATATCACTTGATTGAATCCTTGATGTCATTCTTTTGGTCGCAGCCCAAAGTGTGTTAACGTGAGTCAGAATGTGAAGCCACTGGCCCATCATGAGCCTAGCTTTTAAGCTAACGCTCACGTTACCGCTGATGCCAATCTGCCTGATGATCTCACAAGTCATTCACCAACAAGATGAAATGCTGATAAAGCGTAACTGATTCTTATCCAAGCCAAATGGAGATAGCGATATTATATTTGGAGGCAACTTAATCAATACCTGCCTTTACAATGTTTTCTGAATTATTGTAGTTTCCTGAGTAACCTGTTTTTATCCCTGTACTTTTGGTTTTTAGACTTGTTTTTATTCTGTTTGTTAAGCGCCTTGAGAGTTTTTGAAAAGCCCTGATAAATACAATTTATTATTATTATTATGTTCAATGCTTAAGTCATGTCTGTGTCACAGAACCCCAGGAATATTTGTCATTTTACTTTCCCTGTTCTCTAAATTCTTGGGAATACTGTATATTCATGAGCCCTATACCTTATTGGTTAATTCACACCATATAATTGTATTTTTTTTTTTAAATAAACTCTTTATTTTACAAGTACTTTTGCACAAATTGAGGATATTTCACCTATAAAATATTTATTTTGCATGAGTGTCAGTCTTTCAAACCTTTCATAATGTGAATAAAAGCATAAATATGTAATTAAAACAAGCATACATAATAAAGTCATCGTACAAAGTCATCGACAAACAACTACGCTGTCAGGAATATGAGAAGTTTGAGTCATATGAATCAAACACTGTGTGGACTATGTGTGTCTTTTATACCTGGACACTGGACATAGACCCAGAGGACCTGGATTAAACAGACTGAAGACACACAGACCTGAGCTGACATTGAATCATTACTATTTCTGTTAAATTACCTGTTGTGAATACATAAAATATTTCATTAAACAAGAGTCACAAAGGTACATCGCCAGTGGTGTGAATAATTTTGAGCCAAAAATATTCACCCACAAATGTTTCATAGTTTTATGTTTTTTTTATGATGCCTCCACGTGTAAAGACTTTAACACCAAGCAAATTTAGATTTGATTTATACCTGATGTTAATTGTCAAAATACACCCACACTCTACAGTAGCTCCTACAAATTCCTCCAAGTCTTCAAAGTCAAATGAAAAGGTTAGTTAGGGCTGTCACAGCTTTCAAAGTTTGGTTTTATGTAGAATAATTTTGAATAGATATGATAACAAAAAGGTTCACAGTGTATGTAATTATGCTTAAATAAATCCAGAGTTGCCCTGAACCTAGATATAACTTTTAATAGCTAAACCTAAAAGTTAGCATTGTCGTAGCATTGCAGGAGTAGGTGAAAAATAATGATATTAAATACTTTTTTTTGCTCATAAATGTTTAAAAAATAAGCTCAAATAATCCTTCCTCACATTTGGGTTTGATAATTTACACTTTTAAAACACTATAGAGGAGTAATTCAAGAAGTTACTTATGTTAAAAAGTGTGAATATAATATTAATGTAAGGTGCCCATACAAACAACAAACTGAGATTAGAATATGATCAGATTCTGACCAAATTACTGCAAAAATATTACTACAATAAGTCCACGGTTTGACAAAAATGCTATCACTAGAGGTTTTTCTTTCCAAAAATGATAGATGTGTAGCCTGGCAAGCCTGACTATGATATGAATTCATAAACTGGAGACGATCCATAGGCTAAAAATAAGCATACGGTTGGGATTAACGGCTGTCTTTTAAACTGCTCTGCACGTAATAGACCAGTGCTATGACCAATCAGAGCAACGGACAGTGTGACATATACAGAGCAATGAAAACAAGGCTAAACTTGCGTCTATCTCATTTTAACATCCTATAAGCTAGGCTAATTAACGTTAACACACTGGTAACAGTGCATGTACGTCTTATACTTGTACATCTTCAACCCTGTCATCATTGTGCTAAACCCGCCGTAGAATTTCGCTACGCAATTGGAGCGTTGTCATTGGGCCGGTAAAATTTTCCTGGTCTTGGCTGAGGCTCTATGGAGCATCGCTAGACCAACGATTCAGGCAAAAATATTTTTTTGCCACTAGAGGCGGGATAGTTTACTAGGCTGATCTAAAACATCCAACTAAAACTCGAAATATAGCAAAATGCAAAATTTGGAATTTTGTATATATACGCAACACACACACATAGACAGTATATTCATATTCTTTAGTTTTGAATATATTTAAAATAAATTGATATTGCAGTAGAAATAGCAGGAGATAAATAAATCACCTCTAATATGTTTTGCAGACAGAAAAGAGATTCCAACAACTTGTAAGGTTTTTCTAGGTTGTGTCTTTGAAGGCTGCTTTGTTAAATAGCATACTGCAGACTGTGTGAAACTAAATGATTATGGATTTTTAATTTGGACATATTTCCCCACAGAGACAGAGTGAAAGAGAATGGGAGGTAAATGTGGGATGGGTGGGTGGGTGGGGGGGGGGGGTCCACACAGAGAAGGGGTAGTAAAGGGCAGTCGTGGGTAGAATGGAAAATAGAGAAGGGAAAACAGGAAATGGCAGAGGGAAGCTTGGTTAAAAATTTGGTGGCTAATTAACTTCTTTGCATGACCTTTCTGGGTCGTAAAACATACAAAACAAAAGACTATCTCTGGCATTTTAGGGTGTGAAATATTTAAGAGTTGTGGCCAGCAACAACAGAATGCACATATTTAGACGTGTGTCATGGAAAAGCACTTTGTTTGGGTGTGTATGCAGGTGACAAGTGTGTGCCCTGACACACACACACACACACACACACACACACACACACACACACACACAAGTGGGTATTTTTCCTGTTTTTCTCCACTTAACCCTGACTCTTCACTCATGTTTAAAGGGCTTTATTCTGCTAAATTGTGGGTAAAAAAGGGCAAACTGTACTCATCCTCTCTCGCTGTTAGGGGAAGAAACCAAAAAAAACAAAAAAAAAACCCAAAAAAAACAAAAAAAAGGGTGAATGACAGTGCGCGACAAAGCACCCGACTGAATTATTCACCTCCTCCATAAACATTTCCCGCTGCCACCTGAAAGAAAAGGGCTTCCTCATCTGAGTTATGACAGTAAACTGGTTTCGGCAGTGGGTCTTTTCAGGAATAATAGGCCTTTATGGGCTAAGTTATAGCACAAGGAGGATTCTCCCTGACAATTCCTTCCTTTACCCGCTGAGTGCCACAGTACGATGTAGCATCCCAAAAAAAAAACAAACAAAAAAAAAAAAACGCCAGAGGGAGTTTGAGCGAGTAATGAACGGCCGTTGTGCTTACTTCATAAACTTGTCACAGCTCCTTTTCATTTTATTTCCCCCCCAACAAACCTGATTATTCTCCACCCTGCGATAGCGTACGCAGCAACAGTAAGGGTCAGTTAATAAATATATCAGTTTGCCGCCCTAAAAAGTGCTGCAGTATTAA
Source organism: Siphamia tubifer (assembly GCA_020466265.1). Classification (NCBI taxonomy): domain Eukaryota; kingdom Metazoa; phylum Chordata; class Actinopteri; order Kurtiformes; family Apogonidae; genus Siphamia; species Siphamia tubifer. The sequence goes on from CM035784.1 coordinate 15,114,142, forward strand.
AAAAACAGCGCCGGAGATAAAATATGGATGAGGCTGCTTCAGTGCTCCAGGTGTGTCAAGTGTGATTTAATATGAGGGAGGGACGCACGGTGAAAGGAAGGGAGATTACGGAGGAGAGCACAGACAGACAGGGTGACCTTTCACCTCCGAATCGCAGCCAGTCAGCTAATACTGCTGAGCTGAACCTCGCCAAACAGCCGCTGGGGAGACGCCCGCCAAAATCCATCAGCTTTACTGATCAAGAAGAGGTAGATGTCAATCTCTGGCCGGGCTGTTGGTGTTTGTTTGTGCGAATGGATGCAGTTTTGGAAATGCTCACAAGACGTGTTTAGGTCTGGACATGTCTGTAGATGTATCGCTACAACTGTCTCAGTCGTCAAAGCTCTGGACCAATAGTTTTCAGTGGGAGTCATTTCAATGTAAGACAAAAACAATGGGTTTAACTGACAGTAGAACATTCCTTTCAAATGAGGTATGATCGCAAAAGATAGAATTTGTCGTGATCGCTTCATCGTGTGACCTTTAGTTTCGCTAATCGTTGGCCTGTTCAGTGACATAAGCCTCATAACTGTCGGATTTGCTTCATGTTAGCTTAGCTTAGTCGCATTGGTCAGTTGTTTTATATAATTTTTCGTGGCATATGCTGGTTTTGTTAGCAGGTTTTTGAATATTTTTTGGAGGGTGTACCACTGTCTAACAATTGGTTTTGTTGAGTTTGAAGCAGATGGTTGAGTCGCATGAATGTATAGAATGTGTATATGGTTACAAGCATATTGGATGAAACTGTGGCTGCTTCAGGTACCGGGAGCAAGTGGGTTTAAGAGGCTACATAACACTCATAAATTCAAATGGTGGTGGAGGACCCTCTTATGAACCCAATACCATGTGCGTATTATTCGTTCATTTGTTTTTCAGACTAAAACCAAAAATAAGACGACGAAAAAACATATTTATACTATATTTATACTAAAACCAAAATGAAAAAATGGATAGAGATGCGTTTTTTTCTGTTTTTTTCTGTGTTTAAATGAATATAATGAAAACACTAATAATGGCCGTTTCCTGTTTTATCCAATTTTGACCTGAAGTGAATTCAGGTCCAAAAAAATAATATGTAAATCCAGTCTATCACTTTGTTTTAAACAAAAAAAGAACATACCGTCGTCATATCTTCAGGTCTTAGGGTGACCCTCTTACTTTCCTGTTATAGGACATACATTAGGTGTCCATCTTTGTCACTGCAGGTCACAATCATTCTGGTTTATTCAACTTTTTTCAGGTCAAAATTGGATAAAACGAAAATTGGCCATAATCATTTAAACACAAAAATTAAAACTGAAAAACCGCATTGTTATCTGTTTTTTTAAATTTTGGTTTTGGAAACAAATAATGAAAAAATGAGTTGTTTCATTGTCTTACTTTTGGTTTTAATTTGAAAAAACTAATGATACACAGATTCAATATTAAAACCGAAATGTTTAGTTCGTAATATGCCCATGTTTCTGTCATCAAATCCTAACCCAAATGCAGAATGATAATGGTGTCTAATACAAAAAAAAAAAAAGACTGGAATAAAGACTGGAAGAACATTCTGGCAAATACCTCATGCACTTCAGTGAAGCCATTGTCCAATAGGACGAAGGCTGTTCAGACAAAATATCTGACATCACTACTTTCTTTTCTAATTTGTATTTCATCATAGAGAATGCACATATTTGATCAAATGGTCATAGAGTTCAAAAGCATGTATAATATGATGGACATGATATAAAAGATGAAAAATCATAGGAGGTCAAATACTTAATGGTTCTGGGAAACAAGGGGTTAACAACTTTCAAGTAACTATACTCCACTCTCAAACATAGTATGTGATGATAAAGTGTGTTATCAGATAATACTAAGTATAAACAATAAACAATAAAAAGATGTATACGTGAGGTCATTTGTGTGTGATTATACATTAACAAAAGCAGATTTATAAATACTACAATCCATTTCAGCAGTTACATCTTCCTAAATGTCTACATGTTACCCACTTATTCAGATTTGGGAATGAAAAAAAGCCTTTAGATATAATGTGTAATAAACTTTAAGCGTCCTCTCGGTTGGAGGATAATGACACCTGACACACTTTTAGATCACGCCAACTCTGGGTTCATGTGTTTGTTGCAGTTCCCTGAAGGTGTCACACTTAATGAGACTATGATGTATTGATATTTAAGAATGTTAGACATATTTTAGGTGTGTGTCTTTAGTGAATTGGTCCTCCTCTGCGCTCACAGCCACAGGCTTTGCTGTCATTCGCTGACAGAACATGAAGGTAACCATAAGTGCCTGCTCATACAGTACCATCATTACACACCTTCCTGTCTTTTTTTTTTTTTTTTTTTTGACTAGTCTCGCCCCTTGCTGCTCCTCATCTCCCTCATTTCTGACCCCTCACCCTTCTTTTTTGAGATTGTGTGTGTGTGTGTGTGTTTGATAGAGAGTCTGTTAGGTGTGTGTGTGTGTGTGCTCTCTGCGGCGGGGGTTTGTGCTCTGAGAACTACCTTGCATGCCCTCTAAATCTGCTGAGCTCTCACAAATAGGAACTGTAGCTTCCCCCCACTCCCACCCCACCGCAACCACCAACACCATCACAGCGGCTAGGAGGAGTTGTACATTAAGACGGGGAAGGGGAAGCACCGCCTGATGCCAGCCTCCATATGAAGTGCAGTCACCACTTTCTCCCCAAAGTGTCACTCAAACGTGCGACTCTTTTAACGGTAACCCTCTCAAATCCACCAAAAAAAAAAAAAAGAAAAAAAAAAAAAGAGTGACGCCTTTAAACCTCTGAGTCGACAGACTCGTTAATGTGCATTTCCTCCTAATAAACAGTGACACACACTGAGAAAAGCACTAATTCCCACACACACACACACACACACATGCACACACACTGTGAATCATGGTGACCAGCAGCAGTAGACAGGGCTGACTGGGCAGCAACTGAGCCATGGGTGACCCCCGCCGACTGCTGGGACCAAAACCCACAGGTAGTCGTGCATAATTCCACTTCCTGACCCACGGTAATGGCTTCTGGTGACCTCTGGCCACACGGCGTGACCCATCATGCCCCATCAGTCCTCACAGCATGGCACCCACCCACCCATCCGTAAGGCTGAGTAAGCAAAACCGGCCGTGATAAAACATCACAACATCGACGGGTGGTCAAGTCGTTGGAAAAAAAAAAAAAAAAGGAGATTTTAAAAACGGAGGAAATGACTGGTTATTTCATCTTCATTCCTTGACCTTTTCACATCCACTCTGTACATAGAGCTGGGAAGGTAAAGCAACTTAAAAGTTCAACTCGTAACAGAATAATTGTAAGATTTAAATGCTCTCACAAATTTGTTTCTGGAATTTTCTTATTCATTTCATGCCATTATACTGATTTTTATTTACTTTGTTTACATTGTTTACCAGAAGAAAAAAAATGGTGATTTGCAGCATCAATAAAACAATCTACATAATCTATACTGGAATATTTGGTTAATTAGTGTTTTTACAGTTATGCCTAATGTCACTAATTTGCATCATTGTTATTTAAAGTGCTATATTCAATTAACAATCCACAATCCGCAATTAATTTAGGATTTTTTTCCCCTGTAATTATAAATACATTTAGGCAGTAAAGGGTTAACACAAGCCAAATGCCTTGTAGTCATGTAAATTATCTCGATAGTCCCCTAGGATTTGGGCTTAACCCAAGACCAATGACAGAATTCATATGTTTCAAATAGTGTTTTTTCTGCCTTATAGCGGAAAAAAGGCTAAGGGCAAAAATGACAAAAAAAAAACTGGACTTTAAACTAAATGAGTTTATCGTATGTACATGCTGAAAAGGGAACGACCAAAAAAAGTCAGAAATGATTTGGTTTTTATTTGCTGTTTTGTACAAAACTAAGTTAAAATAAACTAAAACTAAAACCCATCATGCTAAGTTTTCAAAGGAAACTGATGGAAAATAAACTATTCCAACTATAGGGAGGCTTTTTTTCTGTCTTCACATGAACTCTATGACAACTTTCTCTGGGGAAAAAAAAAAAGTTTCCGATGAATAAAAATCTTATGAGGTTTGATGAAGTCGAAAAACAAAGTTTGTCACAGAGTCGAGATCATTTAAGTGATATTATTCTAGATTACACCTGTTGATTCTAGAACTAAAAACCAAAATCACTCAATTTTTATCAAATATTCTGTCATAATAAAACCTATATACACCTGTAGACTCAATACTTTCCTAATTCAGACCAAAAAAGATGAAAACTATACAAAAAAAAAAGCACTTAAATTAGCTCCTTTTGTGTCACGTTTTATATTATGCCATTTTACATAAAATATACACTTTATTTTCATCGTACTATGGTTTTTCACTCTTTCGTCTTATCCATAATCTCTAGTTTTTATTTCTTTTACAACTCTACTTCATTCATCTTTTATAAAAAAAAATAAAAAATCATGCAGATTCCACTTCTGCTATGTGCATTTTTTCTAACTTATGCAAAAAAAAAAATAAAATAGTCGCTCTGCACACACAAACACACACTGGGCTGCACAAATGACATGTTAAAGATGTGTTAATTCACTCATCAGACTTTCCTTATCATGTCTGCTGCTTGGTCATTCATTAATAGTCCTGTTTTAATTAGCCATTAGCGAACACACTCCCCATGTCAGAGATATGAGATGGAGGAGTATATACATATATGTGTGTATGTGTGTGTGTGTGTCTAATAGAAAGAGGAGGAGAGGGTGTTGCTAGTATGGATGTGTGGCTTGTGTAGTGTGTGTGGACAGCTCCATTCTCCCACTGTGGCGGCAGAACAATTGGCGGGGACACGCTGTTCAGAGGGGCCTCCTCCTCATTATTGGCCCACTGCTCACTTGTGAGCCGTATCATTGTACTGCAAGACAATGACTGCCAGGGGCCCCACCCGACATGATACCCTACCTCAACACCCCCCTCCTCCTCCTCCTCCTCCTCCTCCTCATACCACTCCAACTATAATCTGAACTCACCCTCTTGTCTGTCTCCTAATTCAACCCCCTCTGGTTCCTCTTCTAGTTCATGCAACTCAGCCTGGCAGTATCGCCTCACCTGATTGGCTGTGGGCACGGACACACGGCGGTGGTCAGAGTCCACAGCGAGCGAACAGGGGATTAAGCCTAATTAGCATGAACAATAAAAACAAACAAACACTGATGGGAGAAGTGGGTCATCGAGGCAATCCCACTGTCTCTCTTAATTAGCATTGTTTACCAAGTCACACGGGTGGTTCATGAGACCTGCAAAATAGTAGGCACAAGTCGATTAGATAGAAGGCCTGCTTTTATTCCTGTTTAATTCCAAATAAAAGTTAATTCCATGTAAACACCTACTTCCAGTTGAAAATGTTCATCCTGAATTAAACTTAATTCCAAATAAAGCCATTTTCCGATAAGATAATTTCTGTCACATGTAAACGGTTAATTCTGCTTTAACATTTTTCCTGTTGTTCTGCACATGCTCCTGGTGTTGTCATAGTAACGTACATATTTCACGTTGATGACGCACATATTCCACGCTGCCAGCATTAGTGTAGAAACATTTTCTGAGATAAAGTTAAGTGATCACGTTGGTCCAGAGCCAATTTGAACACTGAGCGGTTGATTACTAAGACCAAATTTACAGGTATTTCACTCTTTTTTTTTTATGCAGAATATCATCTAAATGCCATTTATATCATTTTTTTCAATGAGAAAAATTTAATGAAACGGATGCTTCAGCTTTTAGTGAATTTTATTACAGTACTGTATCATGCCAGTTGAATTACAGTGTACTGCGCAGTGTGCAGACATAACTCAAATTGTAACTTATTCTGTGGAGTCCATCCTCTCTGACACTTGCTGCTAATGCCTCAGCCCCCCTCCCTGACCAAGGGTCCGCTCAGGACCGTTGTGAGCCCGGGCATGATCAATCCACTGCACCAGGACTCATCAGTATTGATTAAGCTATAGCGTGATATGTCTATGCTGAACACACACAAAACAAACAGTGTTACAGAAGTTACTTTTACAACATGTCACCTTTGACCTCTAGAGATTTCAAAAACTATTGGTCGTAGGTAATAACAGCAATTATGAGAATTATAGAAATCTTCTTTTTGCATCGTTTGGTACCAATCTGAAAGTTCTATGACGCTCTTTTCTTGAGATATAACTGAGATATAACTTTTAGTTAATTGTGACCTTGACCTTTGAACTTTCCTCAAATGGATCATTGCATCTGATGCGCATTAGCTATATGTATATGCCCATGGAATTTAATGGTGATATCTCAAGTATTCATTGAGTTGTAGCATGATATGTGTCTGCGGACACACACACTGATTACAATAATCTCTTCAAATGTTGGGTGAGATTAATAAATAAGTTATGTAATTCATGCAGTTCATGCACTGTATTGGTTTTCTTCTTTGAACACAGTGATGTTAATGCGCAGTTCATTTTGTGCACCAGTGAAACACATACAGTACCTGTCTTCATCATCATCATCATCATCAACTTTTATTGCAGACTTAAGGTCCAGATAAAAAAAAAAAGACAGACATATCTAACCACATAAAAAGAGAAAGAGGATAGGGATAAATAATAATAAAAACAATAAAAACAATGTCTTGAATTTGAAAAAAAATTAAAAAAAATCAATAAAGAAGGGTTTGGTGAATGTGCATATAAAGCTGGTGGGGTTTGGTACCTTCAACAAGGTTAACCACTGATCTAAAACAAGCTAACAGTCCAACATCAATGTATGTCATGAATAAGTTATTAAACTCACTGTTGTTCAACCATCTCTGCCAAAGGACGGTATACTTAATAACATCAACAACAATAATAATTTAAAAAAAAAAAAAAAAAAAAAGTTCTGTTGGTTTTAACTATTTAACATCAAACAGTAACTGAAAAATGCTCTTTTAATTCTATTGATTTTCTTTGATGGCCCATAAGTCTGCATGTTAAGCAGAATAGAAGAAATCACAAAAGTAAAACATTGGAAAAGTTACAGCAAGAGTCTGATTTCAGAGACAAACACATTGTTTCCGTCAGTATAAAGAATTTTAACCCTCGCAGTAGCTCCGTCTAAGTCTAAGAAAAGTAACAGGTGCTGTTCTGTCAGTAATGATTGATACTTAGACAGTATACAGAATTACAGATGGATTAAGTTATAATTTATAGCTGTGTGTTGGATTTCACCACCCCAGCACTGGCACATAATCAGGTCTTGTTGTGCTTTAATTATATTCTATACGGTAGATGATTATAGTGTTTCATTGTGATGTAGAGGAATGACTAGCTACGCTCATAGAAGTGAGATTACATATTTGAAATTATAGCCTGATATCACTGTATCTTGTTACAATATAGAAGGTGGCCCAGTCCAAAAACAATAGATCAAATAGTGATTTCAGAAACTTCTAGAAGAGAACACATGAATAGGATATCCCAGATGACATTTTGGACTCACATTAATGGACAAATAATGAAGAAAGATCCAGTTGAAACTGCCATTTATACTGTACAACATGGTTTAATTCTAAAAATAAAAAAAAAAATGTTGGTATTCATCACATTTGTGTGCTTTCAGTCCATGTTCTGCCTGTTATCAATAGCTTACAACTGACAAATCAATGGTTTTTTTTTTCAAATTATGATCAAATATTCACCTAATATCTAGTGTTGTGTTCATTGGGGCCATGCAGGATGCACTTAACTATCTATCTGTAGATGGAGTTGGGACAAATTAAATATTTTTAGGCAAGAAAAGACTGTTTTAATCTGCCCTTATTTTGACGATGTGGAGCAAATCTCCCTTTCAATGGTATTTTCCCCCTTTTGTGGATACAGTGCTAACCTTACGTATACTTTTAATGTATTGAGATGTAATAATAATGTCTGTAATTTGCGTGAAATACAGATTTTTGTCTATTCCATCCTAATGCGCAACACAAAAACATAAATACGGGGATAATTGCGACTCATCAGTGGTCCACAGATAATACTTATCCCGTGCGAATAGGCTATAAAACTACTTTCTTTGCAGGTTGGACACATTTAAACACAGTACAGTGAACACATCTATGGCAACACACTAAAAAAACTAAAAAAAATTATCCAAAACAAGGGTCATTCATAAATACACTGTTTTGTAGTAGCAAACAAACCTTACAACACATATTATACAAACAATATTATTATTATTATTACTAATAACTAATTAATTGATTGATTGACTAATCAATTTATTATTTTTGTTTGTTTTGTAATCTATTTTTGTTTATCTTTTTATATATCTGTATGTGTTGTAAGTGAGAATGGAAGAAAAAGCAATGAAAAGGGAAACTAGGATAAAGGAACTTTTGCATTGTGTGTTTTTTTTGTTTTTTTTTTAACATATAGCGGTGAGGTATTGGTAATGGTGGCTTCAGCTCTAAACCATTTTGGTCAAGCAGTGTATTTATTATGTGTGAAAATGTGTCTTACCTGCCTTGTGCTTTTGCCTTGTTTTGTATTTTGACCGAAATAATAAAAAAAAAAGAAACATAACAAATTCAATACATTTTATAGATTTGGTTGAGGTAATTAAATGCAGTTATTAAAAGTAGAAGTTTAGGTTTTTCTAATTAAATAATTGGCTATATTGGAAACATGATGCAACAGTTATTTTTTTTATCTGATGCATTGTTTTTGCAATTTTTACTTAATATTATACGATAGACAGTTAACATTTTTGGTGTTATGTCAACACAATGTCGCCAAAACATACCTTTAATACCCATCATTAACACATCAACAACAGACGTCTGGTCAGATATGGATGTAAACAGCAGGTCGTAGTTCTAAGTATCTTTTTTTTTGTTTTTTTTTAACGACCCCACATTGTCCAAATATTAGTTTTGTGAGGTCATTGGTCGCTAGCTCAACTCTAGTCATTTGGATAATACTATACACTGTGCAAAAACTTTCCCTTACACACTGATGAGCTGAATAAAAAAAAAAAAAAACCCTATCGATCGACCCACCACATGTATAAATATTAGTGATGAGATGATTGATGATGGGATTTCTAAATCTCTTTGGCATTGGAGAAAAAAAATAAAAATAAAAAAATTGCATTTTCTTCCAAGTGTCTGCCCGTCCGTGATACTGAAGGCCCACCCATGGGGAACTCATAGCCGCAGTGGGGGTCAGTGAAAACTGGGCCAAATCAAAGTGATTAAGGACCTGCAAATCAATAACGCCTTTATATTAGATTTACTCACCCTCCTCGGATTGCACCGAGTCAGCAGAAAATGAGCCCAGATCCAACTAAGCATCGGCAGATTGGGTGCTGGTATAAATCTTTAGGCTCACATCAAGTCTTCGAGGCGTGATAAAATAATATAATCATCTTATAATGGGTGTGTGTGTGTGTGTGTGTGGAGGGGGGCGGGGGTGCAAGGATAACTTGAGGACTGTATATTGTTTCTGCTGATCTCCCAGCTTAGTGTTTTGATGATGGAACAGCAACAATAATAATAATAATAATAAAAAAAAAAAAAAAAAATGAGAGAAAAAAATCTGACGCTGATCTTTGAGAAAGGGGGGGTGGGGTGATGGGGTAGCTGTATAAACCGGATACAGTACATTAACTACCATATATCCACTAATTTGTTTTTTTTTAAGAGAAAGTGAAGAAGTATCGTATTAAACTCCACTAACAAGAATTGCTTTGATATTTCATCCAAATCAGGTTATGGTTCTTAAAGCAGCCATTAGCCAATAGTTTTATATTAACAACAGATTTCATGACTGATTTTATGTGATTAAATGACAGAAAATTATCACTTGAAATTGGCTTCAACGAGACAAAGCTTCCAGTCACTGGTTCCTCTTATGACCTGTATTTGCATGTCTTAAAGCAAAGGTGTCAAACTGAGAAAAAAAAAAAAAAAAAAAAAGCAATATTTTTTGGAAAAACTTTTTTCTATTTTCTATTTTGCTACAGCCACATTGTCTCCACATAAAAGACAAACAGGTGTGTCCCTTATATTTGTGAACATGTAATCTGTGTCACTCCTGTTTTCCGTCTTTTTTTTCCCAGACTATAAGTCGGATTTAAACAACTTTATTTTTCTCCAAAAACAACAGTGTGCCTTATAATCCAGAGTGCTTAATATATGGTTTAATTGTAGTTATGCTTAGTGGCTTGGAATTTACACTTTTTATCTCATGATTTTGACTTTTTAATCTGATAATTTTGACATTTTATTTTATAATTTTGGGTTTTATCTCACAATTTAGACTTTTATCTCATATTTTTGGCTTCTATCTCATATTTTTGACTTTTTAATCTCAGGATTTTGACTTCACTTAATGTGCCTTATAGTCCAGGACCCTTCATAGTGCGGAAAATATGGTATATTACTTAAAATCACGATAACATTATGACTCCAGACATCAGACATTGATTCGATTTTTTGTGTGCATGTAAACAGGTGCACTGGCCTTGACCTTTGACCTCTACCATACATTTCTGCCAGATATATTGCAATCCACTTATGTATTATTATATCTACAGGACAGACATGAGGTTAATATTCTAATATTATTCTTATTTGACCACCAAATTATCAGTTAATTGTCCAATTCAGTTCATTTATTATTATTAAGATCAAACAAAATGGTCGACAAAACATCTTTCTTCCACTCAAAAAAGGAGTGGGAAGAAGTATAATGTAAAAACTCCTACCCTCTACCACCCTCTTTAAAAAAAAAAAAAAATACTAATACAATACTAATAATCCAGCAGTATCTGCATTCTAGAAGCATTATTAAATCCAAGTGGAGGTTTGATTCAAATTCCCCTCAATTTATTGGGATAGATGGACAAATAAAAGCCTAAAAATAATTGTGACTAATTGTGATGATGTGCATTTGCATCAGGAAAAGAAAAAAAAAAAAAAAAAAGATTTAATTAGAATGTTGAAGGTGTCAACCATGTAAGCTCACTCTAGTCCAGAAACTAATCAGAAAAATCTGTGAAGAAAAGCAAAGAAAATGACAGGAGCTAAAAGGCTTTCGACAGCCTCGTCATCCAGTACTTTCCCGACAAATCTTTTATTTTTGTCGGAGAAAATGGTTTAAAAAAAAAAAAAATCAGACATTCCAGCTGATTTTCTACTTTTTGACAGTCAAAATGTTATGCTTACATCATGATAAAGTTTTATTTTCGTAAAAAAAAAAAAAGAAAAAAAAAAGGGGGGGGGGGGGGGGGGGGTGCAGATTGAATACATATGGAGCAAGTAATTCATGCCTATTTCACCAAATACCACCAGAGTGTGAATGTTAGAGTGAATAAAAATGACTCACTACTGTAAAGAACTTTGGATGCCTTGAAAAGTGATTATTATTCTAATATTATTATTATTATTATTATAGTGGTAATTAGAGACATTTTTTAGCATTTAGGGAAAAAAAAAAACAAAAAAACCTTCAGCATCTTGTGAATTTAAACCAAATTTATCCCATGTTTACCACAATGTTTAGACAGCTTTTCACCTGCAAATTAGCACCAAATTCCCCAGGATGTGGCACCTTCATTGGGAAAACAAAAGATTATGGTGCAGCGATATGCCAAAGCAGCAACTTGTTAAGGTACAGTATATGAGCTGAGCTTTCTCCTTTGCGCTGTCACACCAGCAGCTTCTAAAACTCATTCAGGAAATGAGAAACCCACTGCACACGAAGAAGCAAAGAGCAGCCTCAACACTCGACTGATATGACTTCACACCTGTCCCCTTGGTTGTCAAAAAGCATTCTGGGAAACTCGGGAAAGCTAAGGAAAAGCATGATTTTAAGTTATAAAATAAAACAAAGCTACCTAGTTTTGAGAAGGGATACCTGTACATATAAATGAATTTATTTCGTATGTATTTCAAACACAACAGCTTTATCTATGAACATCAATTCGTAAATAAATCACTTTCTGTTGACAGTTAGTGGAACTAGTCTTAAAATGCACATCTGACCATGTGTTTACACACTTGCTTATGCACGATGTGTCATTTGCCCCTTATCTCCATGGAGACAACATGTCCCATCACTACTGCCACCACCCTCCGATGCACCCCTCCCACTACCACCACCCTACCAGTGTTTGTCTCACAGTAAATCTAAATTGGCGAGTGCAGTTAACCCCCTCACCTCCTCCACAGCCAGCTCTGGGTCTGCAGCAGACGATGAGAGAGAATTACAATCAATGTGAGAAAAAAGAAGAGCAGAGGAGAGAAAGGGAGGGTGTGTGTGTGTGTGTGTGTGTGTGTGTGTGTGGGGGTGGAACATGTTAGCACACAGCAGAGCTGGGGTCACACAGAAGCCACATGTTTTTTCCGTCTTCATACTGAAGATTAGAAATAAAAGAAATCCTGTGTGTGTGTGTGTGTGTGTGTGTGTGTGTGTGTGTGTGTTCTCGTTCAGCAATCTGGGGTCATTGTGTTAGAATCTTTCATGTGATCAACAGTGAGGGAGGGTGCACACAAATATAGCACATACAAATGACGCCTATAATTGAATTGAAAGTGGAAAAATGTGTCATTAAAATCATGATAATGTCCACATTTTTGCCTGAGGTTAAGGGTCAAAGTTGGCAAAAGTGATCCAAAAAATCGACTTGGAAACTCACTTTTACACCAAATGGCACAGTTCATATTTGTCGGCATCCGTTTACTTTACAAAAGTAAAAAAAAACAAACAAAAAAACAACATAATATAGAAATAACGTCAACTCCAAACTTTTCTCCGTTCAAATTACATCAGGAAAACCAAAAATATTAGGCTTTAGTTTCTCATTTACACACATGCATTTAAATTTACTGATCATCGTGGATCTACAGATACACATACTTTTTAGTAATAGGTGGAATATTGTGAAAATTTTTCAGATTTATTTATGAAATTCTACTTTGTTTTACTGTTACTAAATGAACAAAAATTACATTTACTTGCAATAATACTTATTATATTATGACAATGAATTGATCCAAATGTGAACCATGAACTAAAATGATTTAAATCTTTATTTAATTTTTGCATTTCATAAATTCATCCAAAGGGTCCGATTGTACCCCTAGGTGGGCCGCATGTTTGACACCTCTGCTCTAAAGTATCATATATAACGTAGGCACATTATACACCCTGTTCCACAAAGTCAACATTACTAACCCAGTGTAGTTTCAGTTATGAAAGTGTAATGTAATGTATTCAAGCTTTTTATTTGTCACATGTTGATGGTTAGATACACTCACAAGCACACATGTTTGTGTCTTCGGTTACTTTTGTTATTATTTCTTCTTGCATTCAAGTGAAATTAGACTACTTCTACTTCCTTTCAAGCTTTTACAAAGACACCTGAATGACGGATGACAAAATCTGCACCCTTTATTCAATTCCACTATAACCTACCAATAGAACATGATGCACCAACTTATTTTTTATTTATTTTTTTGCAGCTGGGAACCTACAGTAGTATCCAGATTTCAGCACAATGGTTCAAAAATAATGTGCACGAAACAGAACTGCATAGAATCATCAGATCATTCAAATTAACATCAATAGAAAAAGGTGTCAACCCCCCCCCCCCCCTTATCCTGCCAAGTAAAATTTTAGGTTTAAAGTCCATGTTGTGCATTATTAGACTTCATTTAGGGGGCGGCTGTGGCTAAGTTGATAGAGAGGTTTTCGTCCAATGACTGAAGGGTTGGTTGTCCACATGTCAAAGTGTCCTTGGGCAAGACACTGAACCCTGACTTAGTCTCCCAATAAGACTAATAAACCTTAGAAAGCTACTGGTGAATGTGAGGATAATGTAAAGCGCTATAGTTCAGTCCATTTAAAAGGAAATGTCATTTAGTTTAAGGATTTAATATATAACTAGAAACACAATCTAAACTATAGCAGCTTAAATGCGTCATCTTTCTCAGCAACAGGTCTCCCCAAAACGCTCAAACTCTCCTAAGACATATTTAATCTCTTTGTATTCACATGTGTATATGTGTATTATTCATTCATGTATACACTGTATATATTTTCTTTCTTATTTGCTGGTGTTAATGTTACTTTTCATTGTCATACTAATATTTTTTGTGTTGTGGTTCAGTCACAAATGATGTGTTCACTAGAACAATTTTAGATTAACTCATGTCTGACAGTAATTTCTTTAAGGTAGCGTTGGTCATAAGGTATGTGAGCTTGTATGTTAGAAAAAAAAAAAAGGGGGAAGTGAAGGAACCTCCAATCTGTTTACAGCTCTGATTGGAATTACACAATCAATTACCACCCCCTGCTGCGGCCCAAATGAGCCAACCCAAAAGACAGGGGAATTGGTTAAATGTTATTGTTGGGAGGCCATTATCCAACAATCGGGGTGGTTAATGCAAGAAAATGACATTCATTAAAAGGCACGACGGGAGGCTCCCAGGGGCCAGGCTGCAGCTGACCCTCATTCACCGCTGGGCTTTGTGGGCCCTCGTCCACTGTGGGGAGGGGGAGATCATGTCAAAGGCACAAAACACTCGTCTTTTGTCGGAGAGTGGCCTTCAGTATGTGTGTGTGTGTGTGTGTGTGTGTGTGTGTGACGGGGGCCAGAGAGCATCAGAAAATACCTGGGAATGTGTTTTTGTGCCACACAGAACGCAAGAGGTGTCGGAGAGAGAGAGAGAGAGAGAGAGAGAGAGAAAGAGAGAGAGAGAAAAGGGATAATTACATCATTCTGTGAATTAGACGACTGGAAGGGGAGGGAGGGGTGGGTGGGGGTGATTGAAGCCCCCCCCCCCTCGTCAATGGATGCACATGTAATCCTGCAGTAATGAGGCAGCACCAGAATCATACTACACACACACTTAGTCTTATAATGTATATCATCAACACTACAGCTCAGGAGAGAGAGAGAGAGAGAGAGAGAGAGAGAGAGAGAGAGAGAGAGAGAGAGAGAGAGAGAGAGAGAGAAAGAGAGAGAGAGAGAATAAAGAAGCTATCCCCCCTCTGCGAGCACTCCTCCATATCATCCATCAACGCAGGCAGAGCCATCAAAAGCCAAAAGTCAAAAGTAGGCGCAGACATCAGCCCACAGGGACATGGCCAAACGGTGATTATTTTTGATACAGCAATCCTGTGAGGGATTTTTTTTTTTTCTTTTTTCTCTTTTTTGCAAACTTCCGCCTGCGCAAAGTTTTTTTTTTTTTCTTCTTCCCCTATTTCTTAGACTATTCAGAAAGTCAGAGCAGCTAGGATGGCGGGTCAGCGAGGAGGAAGACAGCCGTGCCCTTGTTATTTCTGTTCATCCTACAGGAAACAAGAGCCATTTCATTTATGAGACGCTGGGTAGAAATGTGTTTCTCAATGGTGGAAAGTCACAGTGCGGCTGCTTGTATCGGGGGGAAAATACTTTGGGCTCGGTTGTGTCTCCATGACATCTAAATAGCAACGGCGTGTTCATTAACTTGTCCCGAAAACTAAAACGTTTTGGTGGATGACTGTGGAACTACTTGGATAGAAGTAGGAAAGTTAGAGCTGAGAAAATATCCCCCCCAAAAAAAAACAAAATAAAAGAGTTTATTATCAGCCAATATTAATAATTAGACTGGTATAGATCCAAAAAAGTTTCATAATAACAGTGAAAGTTAATGAAACAGATGGTTACTGGTGGCCATCACTTACCAATCAATGTTTATAGGTTTTTAAAAACTCAAACAGGGTTCCTACAGCTTAGGGTAAGTTACTTTAAAAACTTTTAAAGACTTTTTTTTTTTTTTAAATTAAATTTAACACAAAGCCGACAATGAACTCAAATTGAGAAGTTTTTATCCAACTGTTTATTTGAAATAGAACATTACTTTTTGCTCCAGTTGCTGCTACATTCATGAACCATTTGCATCAAGAAGAATAACTTTGACATTTTTTAATATATAACACACACTTGCCAAAAAACTAAGTATAGTTAAAGGAATAATACACCCACAGAATGATATTGCCCTCATTTTCTACTCACCCTAAATTATTTTTGTAATATGGCCAGCCTAAATGTTACCAAATACTTTTTATGTTAAACTAATGTAACTATAGACTTTTGAAAATTCAATTTAATGCAGATTAAGGCTTTATTTTAAGAACAATTCAATGCCTTTTAAGACTTTTCAAGGAGTTCCATGGGAAAGGTGGAGCATCCAAAACAATTACACTTAAAATTTACACAATTTACACTTTGTAAATGCTGATGGTATAAACACAATAAAAACTTAAAGCTATTATAAAATGTATATTGTAATGACAAATATGTATGTGAGAAGTGGTTTTCAGCAGAATGACATCTTTATTCCACTGAAAACTGCTCCTTTTGGAATATGATGGGTCACCCCGAGTTACCGACACATAATCCCTTTGAAAGTGTTCGTCACCTCCACTGGCTTCATACCACATTCACACAAAACAACAAGGGACCCAGAAAAAGCTGGTCCATCTGACGTCAGTTGGACTTCAACGTCACCCGCGTAGGGTTAAGCCCCTCCCCGGCAGCGAATCTGAAGTAGCATTAGCATTAGCATCTACAATAGAAGACGGGGCCACAGTAGCTGCTGCACAAACTGGGAAAAAAAAAAACATGGCGGATCAAAGTGGTTCATGTGCTTTCTGTGGAATTAAAGCCTTGTTTTTTTTTTCCCTGCATGTTTTCAGAACAAGAATATGAAACCCAGCTGGATGTTACTCTGGTAAAGGTAAACATGCACACAGCGAAAGGGGAGGGGGGAGTGTTCCTTCACGCATTCTGAGCCAATCAGAGACACCTCGTCACCGCATCATGTGTACTCTGTTGTTCGACCTCAAGTCATTTTTCTACCGTGAAAAAAACAGCTGGAAACAAAGCAATCCAGATGTTTACTTTAAATAGAACCAACACACTGAGAACACAGTAATATTAATGAAATAACCATGGAATGACAACTTTAAGCTCTTCCCAACACATCATTAAGTCCCGCTGCCTAAAAACCTAGAATGTTTAAACATAATGATAACAAAAATCATTTCTCCGGAGGTAAATTTGACCCAATGCTAATGTATTACATGTGTCATTCATTACCCATATCTGTGTCTTTGAGACCACAACTGCATTGTCCACTTTTTTAACCTGTCTTTTACTTTTTACTCTATGTTTAATTGCTTGTTTTATTGTGTCCTTGTTAACTGTACAGTGTCCTCAAGTGCTAAGAAAGGCACTTATAAATAGAATTCATTATTATTATTATTATTATTATTATTATTATTATTATTATTATTACTACTGCACCCTCTGAAGGGGACACAAGGTGTATCGTTTTTGGTTATTTTTTTTTTTTTTATTTGTCCGTCTGACTGTTTGTTTGTTTGTTTGGGGTTAGGGGCTCCATTTTTGAAGCCTGTTTCTTTATGGTAACTATCATGGTGAATCCATTTGGGAAAAAAAAATCATTTCAGCCTCCAATTTGAGTTGACATCAGAATTGGAGATGTCAGAATTCATCTAAGGGTGACACTTTCTTGCTTATGGATAAACATCGTCATACGCTCCTGTAAGTAGAACTACAGAAAAAACTGCAAAAACTTTTTTTTTTTTTTAAACTCTGTGTCTATTATCAGGGCTTTCCTCGTGATATATTCCTCATTCTAAATATAAAAAAAAAACAAGACTAACCAAAAAATACAAAACCAAAACTGACAGAGTAAATTAAGAAAAAAAAAAAATTGAATAGATGTTGACAATCATTATTATATATTATTAATGGAGCTACTGTATAGACAACAGGTAGCATAATATAGGGTTACATTGGAAGCAACAAATTCAAAAACAAATCTTCAGAAGCTGTGACTCATCCTGTAAAACCAAACTTCAAAGACAGCTGACAGCAGATGTTAGCAAAAATGTCATTAGGAGCTAAACAAAGGATGCACATGACTGCTGATTGATTGAGTTCCTGGGGGGGGGTTCCTAGAGACATCATGGAAGGAAGGAGGCGTGATATATCCTATAAAAATCACATCAATTGAACAAAACGCTCATGATCCTCCGCTACTTTGCTTTATTTACAGAAGCAACTACAACTAAATGCATGGATTTCCTCTCTGATGACCACAAAAAATATCTTTAACACAGCTCGTTTCATGTTTCCTAGAATAGAATAGACACTTTATTGTCACAAATATCCACCATAGTGCACATTCAGTGAAATTTCAATGCAGAAGCTCGCCAATCGGACATAAGAATCAATCATAAAATTAGAATTAAAACATAAAACAATCCAATAAAAATAAAAAAAAAACCAGTCCAATAAATACTTAAAAACTATACTAAAACAATAACATGTACACCTTTCTACCTCTCCTGAACGTGTGACTGACATGTGATTAGTGGCGATAACTGTTGCCGATAACTAAGATGTGGGGAGGTTTGTTGAGGGGGGGTGGGGGGTGGGGGATGGTTAGGGTTGTACCACAGAAGTGTGAATCCCAGCAGTATGCCGTCGAGGACTGAATCAATTTTGCGCACTTGCCAGGTCTGTGGCTTATTGAACACACAGATTGACCCTCCTAAACATGGCTGCTACCTCAAAGCCAAAACAGTGACCTCTGACACTTGACCATCTGTTAGCTCTTTGGGAAAGAATTACAAAAAAAAAAAAAAAAAGAAGACACAGAGAGAGAGAGAGAGAGACAGACAGAGAGAGAGAGACCTGGGGGAGTAAAGCGTTGCAATGTGCATTTTGGCAGGAAAACTGTATTTGCACAGATAACAGGATCAAATAGAAGTCTAATACAGTAATTACAAAGCAATAGTTTAATGAAATTTTCTGGTTGCTACAGTTGCATGCTGTCTAGTGTGAGCCAGACTCATCAGAGAGAGGTGAAATAATTATCACAGGCACCTGTTATGGCAAAGAACAGGTGGAGCTATAGCGTTTGTAATCTCACATCTCAACGGATATTATCGGCATGTGTGTTTATGTGTGCGTGTGTGTGTGTGTGTGTGTGTGTGTGCCACATTTTTAGCTTTGTGCCAAGATGCTGGAGTGTGTGTTTGTGTGTGTGTGTATGTTGGGTGCTAAGTTAAGCCTCTGATTGAGAAACAAGCCACAGTAGCAACATGCCTCACTGTTTTACCCCAGCATCTGTCTTGAGCAGCATGGGGCCTCGCTCGCCACCGATGGGAGGGAGGAAGCTTCGGGGAGAGGCGGCTTCCCTTCATCTCAGCTTCCTCGCTCGCTCTTCTCATTATTTGGGAGGCAATGCCGGAGTTAAAAAAGACCCATTCTCCTCTCTCTCTCTCTCTCTCTCTGTATCTCGCTCTCTTTTTCTCTTCCTCTCGTCTCAGTGTGAGTTTTTTTGTCTTCCATCATCTGCGAGTCAGCGCCGGGTCATATCACAACACGACGTGCTCTGCTGTGAGTTTAGCACCAGACACGCCAGCTCCCCACCACTTCCTTTGCACAGACACAGTTTTCTTTGAGACTCACTGTGCCGCACTGTCAAAATACTGGAAGGCAGATAAAGCTGCTAGTTGAACGCTCGAGCTGTCCTGAAATGTTAGGAGAATCTCACTACTACTTACCTCTTTTCAGTCCTGAAAGGTGCAAACACAAAGCTGTACTGGTATAAATACACAGAGAGCAGAAAAAAATGCGAGACTTGGTAGATACCAAGTCTTGCATTGTTTTTGGCTGTCTTCGTGTCTCTGTATTTCCATTCCTGCAGATATTGTCTCTCTCCAGTTGTAATGATTAGTATTAAACAAGTCAAAATGAAGTCAGCAGGTTGGGAGATGATCAGCAGCAAACGTTACCTCTGTCAGGGTGCTCATTTACCCAGTTTCCCAAGTTCAAGTATTTATAAGCACGGTTTAGAGGTCTATTTTTTGTCAGATACACCCAAGCAAATTTCACTAGTATCTTCCTGTGGTAGACATGTTGAACTCAGTAAAGTATGGGTTCATAAAAGTGCCTACAAAAGCATCTATTGTAAAGGAATCTGAGATTTATGCAAATATACAGACTGCAAATATAGGAAAGGGTTTAGCCAGCAACAAAGTTCAACAAAAACTCATACACTCAAAAGCTACAAGAAGTTACATCTTTGAAATACTAAAGTCCAATCTAGATTTTTCGGGGAACTGACTCGAGGTGATATGGAGGCTGAATGATTGTGATGTCATGTGACGTGGTTCATTCTCATCGTCTGAACCCATTTTATCTTCACTAGAGTCACAGGGGTCTGTGGGGACCTAATCCAGCTACAATAGGTGAAGGCGGGGTACACCCTGTATGAGTGTATATCCAAATGTACATCGACTTGTCCAGATGTAAGTGCACACTGAATTCAAGACCAGTCCACAATTCTATACAGCCATACACTAAACAGGTCATTGTGAGATGTTCGCAAGATATGCATCCAATTGGGACAAATGCTCCAACAGCATGGAACCGGCCCCGAAAAACAAGCCCACTCAGCATATAATTCAAACTTTCCTGGGAGTTAAATTTTCGACCTGAATCACAGTCCGTCATTGTTTTTTTAAACTGTGAAGGAAAATATCAACTGTTTTCCTTTCAGACAGATGTCCCAACCATAAAACTGTGGGAAGCTTTAATTTTTTCCAGCCAACGTAACGTAGCGTAACGTAGCGTAACGTAGCGTAACGTAGCGTAACGTAGCGTAACGTAGCGTAACGTAGCGTAACGTAGCGTAACATAGCGTAATGTAACGTAACATAACATAGCGTAGCGTAACATAGCGTAGCGTAACATAGCGTAGCGTAACATAGCGTAGCGTAACATAGCGTAGCGTAACGTAATGTAGCGTAACGTAACGTGACGTGACGTAACACATGCGGTCCAAAATATGAACGTGTTTCGTTCCCTCTGGTTCAAAAGTGAGAGCGAAAAGCATGTGACTTGTCAGCTCTGTGTACAGTAGCCTATGTTAGCCTACCGGTATTAAACAGTGAACAAATATACATGTGGGACCCAAAAACCTCGGTCTACCTCTTGCTTTGCCCCCCTCCAAAAGCCTCCACTGAGCTGGCCAATCAGAGAACAGAAGCTAAAACTGAGCATTTCAGGCATAGGCAGAAATTCGGCTTGGATTTGGACTTTTTTAAACGCTGGTATGAGATATCTATGGAGTTTTTTGAGCTGGTAATCATGCAAAGGTACTCTATAGGTGCTCGAAACTCACATAATAATCATTAACACTGAGTATAAGAAGTCTCCTTTAAGGTACAAATGTAATGTAATCTGAAACATAAGTTCATCTGACACTTTAGGTTACATAGACTATATCAACTGAACCATTTTTTTGGTATATGGTATATCCCTTTCATGTTTTTATGCAATATATGGACTGATTTTATGTCCAGCTTCATCTTTGTTGCCCCATCCTCATCTTCCTCAATGATTCCTTGGGTGACATTAGATTTAGTGGAGAAAATACCTTATATTAGCAGCAAAATAGTACAGCCCCCCCCAAAAAAAAATTAATTAATAAAAAATAAATCTGACTCTAAAGAGTGTTCTCTGTGTTTACTAGTGAAGGTTGAACAACTGTGAGTGTCCTTGAAGAAGTAGATGAGTCTATTAATAGCTGTGGACTGTAACTGTGTGTTTGTGTGTGTGTGTGTGTGTGTGTGTGGAGTAGGATGAGTAAAGTGGCATTTCAGAGCCATTCATCCAGAGAGAGAGAGCTATAATCTACAAGACAACATGCTGCGTTTTAGGCCAAGTCTGCTGGCCTTCGTATTTTCTACATCGCCGTGTGCTTTCTAAAGAACATACCGACACACAAAGCATAAACACTGTCACTCAAAAGGGCAGGTGATTCAGGATGCAAACAGACTTCAAATCATGTGTGACATTAATGGAAAATATGGTCAGATTACATTGGTATTCTGGCATTGCGCTGATTACATTTTTCATACCAGGTACATATTTATGTTTAACCCTTTGATGCATGAATTATGAGAACCTTTGTCAATTTGTATTTTTTATTTTTTTTCTAAGTGATTTTATTCGTCTTTAGGCATGGATAAAAGTAATGCGATTGAAATCTTTTGTTTTTTTTAATTAACCTATGTTTTATGGAGTTACAAAAATGTCCAACATGTGTTTAAGCTTTGAAGCAAACCAATGTGTATTTAAAATATCAACCAATATCAGAACACTATGAAATAAAACATTTGAAATGCTGTGTTTGTTTAAAACGAGACAGTTAATTACAGTCTAATACACAAGCAATTGATTTACACTTAAATATGTTAGTGCAGATCAGCAGAGGTACAGTAATGGTATGAACTGGTTGATATGGAACTAAAACAACAGAAAAAAACAAAAAAACATTAATATACAAGAAAAAAGCTGTAGAATAACTGTCCCCTGTAGTGTATAGTAATCATTATTATCTTTCCTCCATCAGAGTTTGGTCAGTCCTGTTAAACTATTAACATCCACTACTCTAAGATTTATGCTATAGATTTAAGCCATCATTTAAGCCCTTTCAAAAATTTTATTCTAAATGCATTTTAACTATAGAATTATTGTGTTACAATCTGAACCAAAGTGAGAATTACATTACAAGAACACTGACACATAGACATCCACTTTTCAGTTTTTTACCCCCCTTTTAATCAGATAATCATTTATAGTAAACACTAATGTTTTTGACCTGAAGTCAAGTGTTAAGTTGAACAAGCACAACATCCTCTCTTATATCTGTGTTAAGTTGGGTGGGTTGTCTTCAGCAAAACTATTTCTACTTGCAGTGTCAAGGTTTGTTTACTCTGAAATACAAATAATTACCACGTAATAGGGCAGAAATCTCAACTAGTCGACACCCGTAGCACAAGTCGACAACTCCCATGTTATTCTTTCCCACCCTCAGTGCGTAAACGTAAGACCAGTCAGACCTAAACCAGAGGAGACATGGCTGCTGCAGGTAAAACAGGGGTGGTGGGTCTGACAAAACAAAACAAAGTGACAGACACACATCACATGTGTGGAAATACTACACCTTAGATCACCTAAGGGTCTAATCTGGCCCTTTGGATGAATTTATGAAATGCAAAAATTACACTAAATTATAAATCATTTTAGTTCATGGTCCACATTCAGACTTATTCAGTCTCATAATAACCTATACAAAATATTTGTAAATGTAGTTTGTTTTTCATTTAGTGACACTGAAACAAAAAAAAATCTCAATAATCAGGACAAATATGGAAAATTGGAAATGTCTTTAGAAAAGTAAGTCGACTTTTCATAATAGTCCAACTATTACTAAATATTTAGTGTATCTGTAGGTCCAGTGTGATCTATAAGTTAGAATGTACAGTGTGTAAATGATAAACTAAAGACTAATATTGTTTGTTTTCATAATGTAATTAACTTTTTTCACTCGAAAACAGAGAGAAAAAATTGCAGTTGACATTATTTA
Organism: Siphamia tubifer; assembly: GCA_020466265.1. Classification (NCBI taxonomy): domain Eukaryota; kingdom Metazoa; phylum Chordata; class Actinopteri; order Kurtiformes; family Apogonidae; genus Siphamia; species Siphamia tubifer. The sequence continues at coordinate 15,137,706 of CM035784.1, forward strand.
CATACTATGATGTTATTTTTTTTTACTGCTCTGGCCCATTTCAGATGAAATTGAGCCGAACGTTGGTCTTGGACTAACATGAGTTTGACATAGACGAAAAAAAAAAAAGCAACGACCATCTGAAGAGGCATCCGCTAGTTAACCTGAGTGGCATGAGCAGACAACACACATTAAAACAACACACTTTTCTTTTCCAAACATAATATGGACAATATGCACTTAATGTAAAAAGTGAGGACGTGTGACAGACGTCGGTTCAGGCAAAATCAGGACATATGTTCACCCTACTTATGTTTAAAAGAAAACTCAAGGAGTTAGCTTTGGTTTTGTTGGGTTTAAAGTTATTGTCTTGTAAGTGTACATTGTTACATTGCAGTGAACTTTATACAAGTTGCTCATTGCTGGACAGACATGTGTCCGTGTTGTTGTTCCGCTGACAATGTGATGATGTCATCACAAGTCGTCAATTCCACTTCGACGGATAAGTCAACATGAAAAAAAAAAATAAATCTTAGAGATTCAACAATAGCTAATCCCTGAGCACTGATACCTCTATTTCAAATATCAAATATAATATTATATAACTTCCATAGACTGCATATAATAAGTGTATGGAGGAACTGTGATGTTACCCATTGGTTTCTAGACTGTCATTTTGAGGTCAGGAATTTCATTTGATTAGCATCATATTGTTTTAGAACCAGAAGTGACCATTTTTAATAATAATAAAAGTGGGGACAGCAGGAGTTTTAGGGGTCAGACATGCTAATGTTTATGATTATTAGCCTCAACAAACAGTAAACTTTAACAAACATTGTATAACAAAGTCATTTTACAGTCTTGTTAGTGGAAACCTGTTAACCACAAGCTGTCTGTCAGGAAAAATGTGTTTTTATTAAATAAATTGAAACTCTTAAAAGTCTCACTTGGCAGGCAAGCAAACTGTCATACACACCTGTCAATCAAAACCTCCATGACTCCTGGAGAAAAAAAAAAAAAAAGACTCAGTATGAGTAGTGAGAAATCCAATGGAAGTGCAAGGGGGCTCCAAAAAGGGATTTTTGGAGACAGTCCCAGCAAACTTTATTACAACCGAAAACATACTTCCACATTGTTTTGGAACAGAGGTCCTTGGCCCTTGTTACTCACAAAGATCTGGCGTACAAAAAGAGCATTAATTTATTAACATTCTATGAAAATGGTAGATGTGACAAGATGTAACAGATCGTAACGGATATAAAAAAAAAGACCCCGGGCTTGAATAAATGAGGGTGAAGACACTTGGCAAAAATATTTCTATCATTGACAAATACTGTATCATGTCCAGAAAGAAAAAAAAAAAGATCTGTTACACAATTAAAGGATTATCTTAAGCATGGTAGCATGTCCAAACTGTCCACAGTAAGCCCAAAATGTTTATTGAAATCATTGTGGTAGGGATTCATTCTTTGGATGATAACCATCCTTTCATTATTTTTGCCAAGATTATTTAAAGCCAGAACTTTTTTTTTTTTTTTTTTTGGAAAATCCATTATTAAACAGCAAAACTAAGGGGAAACTAACGTCAATTATATTGGAGCATTGTGTTGGTACATAATATATTGAAACTTTTTTTTTGGGTTGACTTTTGGTTGGGGCCTAGTTTTCGTCTTATATATGAAAACATATTGAATTCTGTAGCATCTGTGGACAAGACTGACTTCATTAGACTGGAAAGGGAAGGAAAAAAAATGCTTCTTGTTTCACCCCTGGCACTGATTTTATTTGGCTGATTAGCAAAACTGGGATTCAGTTCAAGATAATTTTGACACTGTTGCCATATTTTGGATATCTGATCCAAGTGATTTTTTTTTTCACTGTCAGGAGCCACGCAGCTGTATTCAAATATTTACTTTTTCTTCTTTTAAGTATTCCAATTCATCTCGCGCCCACCCCATGTGACTTAAGAGGTGAAATGCTAAGTCCATAAAAGGCTATTTTTGCAACATTAGCATAACGTAGTAGTAGTCATTTCTGATTGAAATGGATGTTTTCTGCTGGCCTGTGCATAAATCAATATTCAATCTAAACATACTGACTGTAGGATTGAGACAACAGTCATGACTTTGTGCTGAAAAGTGGTTTAGACATTTAGGCAATTTCTTCAACATGTGATTTTAAGTAATAAAATACGATTAGTATGAGTGACCTATATGTTACAGAAATAATTACAGCTGGAAAAATAATGTATAAGGGTGAATCAGAAGGTCATGACCAAAAGTATGAAATAATCGACAACTGCAATGTGGGGTCAAGTGATCAATGACAATATCACATCTAATATCAGTTGTTTCTGCTCAAACAGTGTTAATTAAGAGTGCGCTAACATATGAAATTGAAACAGATGAGGGAATAATGATAAAATCAACTGAAAGGAAGATAAAATATTAACATTGGGCAACATGTTAGGTTAAGGTGTGAACCACATGGGCTTAAAAACCTTGAGCAGTGAACCATTGAACCATGGACTACATGACACTCCACTATTCTCTCTATGTAATATTTCCAGTCAGATCACATAATGCAAACCCTGAAGGCAGATAAAAAAAAAAAAAAAAAATCAATGTCACACTCACAAAGCAGTAATCACACGTACTGTAACTGACAGATGTGGACAGTCATCACAGTTTACTCAGTAACACGATACAAGTTGTTTAACTTGAAATGTAACAGGAAGCAATATTTTTTATATTAACATAGCATAGGTCTAACAGGCTAAACTCAATATTGTAGTAAATAAATACATTCTTCCCGGTTTGACTGCTTTCTTTTGATGCTGTATACTTTTTTAATGATAGCAAAATACGAAAGTTCAATCGTGACTCCTTCAGTATCTTTACATGCACGTAGAGAAATTGAAATTATTGCCTTACTCTGATTAAAACCGAAGTTTTCAAAACCATGTATACACCATAATCGGGGCGTGACTGAATCGAACTGGAGTTTGAGAAGTAACCAAGCCAAATAATGTTATTGTATTCTGATTACTCTATGCATGTAAACACCAGCCAACCTAGGAAGTGACCAGAGTCACCATGACAACACGTACGTTACATGTAATAAGTCATTGTGTGCAGTATATATGAAATATACTGAGCCGCTGCATCGTCAGTGGGGGTTGTTGTGATTCAAATCTGTCCGTTTTGTTTAGTTATTGTTCTTCTTCTATGGTGTCAACAGGAATCATGCTAACGTGAAAGAGCATATAGCAGCACCTATTGTCTGGGAGTGGAAAAATTATTTGAACTTCTCTTGCTGGACTATAAACGTGGACTTCTGGGACACTCCAGTTAAGTCTATAATTGGAGTGAGGCAATACTTTGAATGTCTAAGTGCAGGTAAAAGTACTGATTGTAAGCATAGAAGCCAATGCACACAGGTCTCCTTTACATTTTTTTTTTTTTTGTATCATGCAAATAAACTTCCTCATCTGCCACCTATCATTGTCCTTGATGTTTTTCAGAACATTACCAGAGGTTTCCTTTGGTATTTAGAAGGACTAGGTGATGTCTGGTGTCTGATTTCCAGCCAGTAGACAGAGGTGGGAATTTCCAGGTCCATCAAGTCAAAGTCCTACCATGTATTACTTCAAACCTGTTCACTGAACACAGGTGATTCCACTAATTATCCCATTTACCTGGATGAGGCATTGTGCTCATCAAAATGGGCTTGTACAATGAACAGGTTTGAACCAATACATGGCAGGACTTTGACTTGATGGACCTGGAAATTCCCACCTCTGCCAGTAGATCTCTGACCACTTAACCAAATAAGCAAGGCAAGTAGAAATAATGTTTTTTGTTTTGTTTGTTTGTTTGTTTTTTTTTCCTTGGGGGTGGGGGCGCTTCAAAACAGACTTGCTAAACAAATTGTTATATCACAGAAGCGTAATTTGGTTGAGTTTTCATGGTGCACAGAGCCAATTAAATCCACTATTTAATCTTTCTAATACTAGAGGAAACCCTGAATTAGATGTCTTGTGATATGGTTAAAAGTTGGGCATTTCAAAATGTTCTCTTGACAATATAATGGAGACATAATGGATTTATGGTGGTGCTAGTAAACAACCCAAAGTCTAAGGTATGTTTTCAGACTGGGTATCCGGATCTGCGGTATACGATATTAAAACCTTTCCCACAGATGTTGTGTTCACAAGCCTGAGAAAAAAATGAGTGTTACAAGTTCACAACAGTAGGCGGCAGTGTGGAAGGAATTCACCCAATGCGAACGTGACAAAACCGAGCAACTCTTCTGTTCATAGAAAATACTTTTTTTTTTTTTTTTAATCTCAAGAAGATTGATTGTGCTGTCTTTTTTTTTCAGGAGACATCAAGAGTGCTCTCTATGGTCATGGTCAATTGGTCTCTTCTAGTCTCTGGTACTGTTTATTTATTTATTTGTACTGGAATCCATACAATCTGTACCCAGGACTACCTTGTTAGCTGGACTCAGGTGCGGTTCTGGCACGTAAAAGGTTTGCATTCACGTTGGATACCCAGTCTGAAAATGGCACTAAGGTTGCTTTCATACATTTCATACATTCAAACCTTTCATGCAGATGTTGCATTTTTATATATATATACATCATACTATGGCCTGGACCACAGTACAAGTACAGGGTCAAAGCAGTAGGTGGTGTTGTGGAGGGAATTCTATCGCAATCAAACAAACCCTTATATATCTGTTATTCTGTTTGAAGCAAAGAGAAGAAAATAAAACTTTGTTGTCCCTGGTGCATCACCGTGGCGGTTTGATCAATAAGGTGAACATGTGCTGTACCACCTAAGGTACTGTTTAATGGTGCTTAACCCACTTCTGTTGTTCGGATGATGATGTCACTTCCGGATTTGGGCACAGATCACATTCACATGGCATCGTACCGTGCTTGAATAAGGGTGGTAAGACTGGACTTAAGCACAGAATGTTTGAATTCACATGGACATTATTTAAGTGGACTTGGGTGAGGACTCGAGTATGTTGTGTGAAAATGTTGTAAAAAAAAAAAAAAGCCAGGTCCAGAGGAAACACAGACAAACCAACAAACAAACAAACATACAAAGCAAAACAAACAAACAGTGGTTTACTTATTAGAGGGTAAGGAGACATATAATTAACACCAGTGCTGTAACTGGTAGGGGCCAATCAACACCTGTTACAACTGTTTTCACGCTTACTCCGAGACAAATGTTGTGTCAAAGCATCAAAAGTGACATTTATCCATCAAATAATCAAATGCAAAGCGAGACAAAACAAAGCTCCTGTAACCCACAGGAGCTGAATGGCAATTATTTTGGGTAACTGACATTCTGATAAATTCTTCTGGCGAGGCCGGGGCCTATATAAAGTGGCGATAAGACGGCGACCGCGCTCCTTCCAAAGCGAGTCATCTCCGGCAGCCAGCCTAGCTATCATTATCTGTTAAAGAGCCTCCGTCCCTATGGATCATCATTACGAGACGCATTAGAAAATACTTTGATTAAACTCCCCTAATCCAGCACAGACAGCTGCAGTCCATTCACAGCTGCCTAATCTCCCTGCCACTAAATACCACCGAGACAATGGGCAACAAATGACAACTTACGTGAGGTGGTGGTGGTGGTGGTGGTGGTGAGGGAGTGTGTGTGTGTGTGTGTGTGAGGGGGGGGGCAGAAATAAAAGAGGGTGAAAACAAAGAAAAAGAGGGAGAGGAAAGGGAGGGGAGAGCTGATTCCTCTATCAAAAGCGAGCGGTAAACAGTGCTGATGGCAAGCCGTATCATGCCAGGAGATGGCTGATGCTTTCTGTGAAATGAAAGGGGATACAGAAAAAGACAGAGGGAATGTGAGGTACAGGGTAAAGAGTTTGAGGGAAAGGGGAGGACAGAAGGGAGGGAGGGAGGGAAGGAGGGTGCTATGACTGAGCTTAAGAGGGAGGAGGAGGAGGGTTGGGGGTTGGGGGGGGGGGGGGTGATGCTAGTGGAGGATGATGGAGTTGCGTCTCCCCTCGGCTGGCAGATGAAATGTTGCACATGGAGGAGAGATCTCTTTCAGTGCAACTACAAACAAGGCGAGGGTGCTGATGGGAGCCGCCGCAATCAAGATGAGAGGAGAGAACGAGGGTACAGAGAGAAAAAAAGAGAGAAAAATGAAACTACTCCTCAATGGTACAAATCACCGCGGGGAGGTTATCAGGGCCGTCGGCAATCACTATAATGACAACATGGTGTGACATGATAGTTACAGCACTCAAAGAAAATCATTCGCCCGGGCTGGGGAGCAGATAGGCAGGCGGGCAGCTTCATAAATACTGGTCTGGGCCTGGGAGAGTCACAGTATATGTGTGTGTCAGTTGTTACTGTATGTGTGTGTATGTGTGTGTGTGTGAGTATTTAAGATGATGGCTGTGTTGGCCGTGCAGTTGTCGAGTGCGACAGAATGGGCAGGTGAGTGTGTTGTGATTGTGTAGGACGACGCTGATTGGCAAGGAGGTGCGACAAAGAAGGGTTTGATGTTGCCACAATGTTCTGTTTTCATTATTAGGGGTGTTGACTGTGGCAAAGTTCTCCTTTTAGAGTCAAACTGAATCGAACATTAGGTAGGGGTGTGTGTTTTTGCTTCGTTAGTACGATTCAATTCATGTCTAGATCGGGGGAAGGGGGGTTCAAACATATGGTCCGCAGGCTAAAACAGGACCACCAAAGTGTCCATTCCGGCCCAAAATGAAATCAGAAAATGAAATAAAAGATATTAACCGTCAATGTCAGACCAGTAAAATAATATCACAGCAACATATAATGATGATTAAACCAAATTATTCACAGTGTAATAAACTGAGGCATAATATTTCTAATACTGCAGTTATTTTTCTTTGAATTTGTTCATGTTACTTAACTATTCTAAAGGATAGTTTGGAAATCATGTAATTTTCGCTGGTATTATTTCTGGTTTGGCCTACTTGGGATTAGCCTGGCTTTCGTGTGTTTCCGCTCAGCACCGTGAGCTTCACATAAGTAGACACTCTGTTGTCTCTGTCCAAATTATGGATGGACCAATCTAGATCACTGGGCATCATTTCAACAGTTATGACAAGACTGGCTGCGTAGTCAGACGCAACAGACTGTGCTGGTTTGGACACGCTGCCAGGATATTGGTGTTGAGGGCAGAGTGGGCAGAGGAAGACCCCGAAAGACCTGGAAGGACAACATCATTGATGACCTTCGGACCTGGAACCTCACAGCTTATGTGGCAGAAGACAGGGACGAATGGCGTAATATACTAAGAATGGCTACATGACGGTCCAACCCTCTTGGAGAGGGAGAGTGTTGTTGAAACTACCGCATATTGATTCTTTAAAAGACAAACAGAGAATAGTTTGGAAAGAATGTATTAGTGGCAAGGATGTTATGGCTCTTCTCCCGAGCGGGTTTCAATGTGATTCGTTGAAGTAGTACGTCACTCAAAATGACAAGCACCTGGTTGCTCCAATCAGGGCAAATGATTTTGATTGATAATCCTGCCTTAACAAAGAGAAGCTAATGGTGCTTTCCCAAATGTAACATGTGAGCAGCCATGCAAAGCATTCATACATCTCAGCATGAGTCAGGTTAATTTGAGATCATATTGGGTTGAAAATGGCTATGAAGTGAAATGAGTATGACACCAGAGGTTGTGATTGGATTCAGAGATGACACGTTCCTATTCATAAAGATGACATGTTCTTTCTTGGACTATAAGGCAGTATTGTATTGACGAGGAGGAAGGTAGGTAGGAATCCCATGTATCCAAGGGACACACATGACCTAAGTGTTCTTCATTCACAACAGGAAACAACCAAATGAAAATATTCGAAGATAAATAAAAGGTCAATCGCAGGTGTTTTCAGTGGGTAAGTAATAGTTTCCATTAAACGTAACTCTACTTTTTCCATTCAGGACTCTATTTAATGTCACACACAGCCAATGTCCAGTCTTCCTACTTTCTTATTAAATTCAAACTTCAGATTTTACAACTGATGACACCGATTAACACTCAGTGATACCAGACATGTTGTTTACTAATGCTACGCTAAAGGGTAGAGGCACAGACTCTGTTCTGAATGTGCAGAAATCAGCTCCAATTAACCAGCTCATTACCTCAAAATTGTGACTGGGTTTGTCTTTCTAGGATGGACTTTCTTACTAATGTAGTTTGTAGAGATCAGTTTGATCAGCTCAGATTAAAAAAAAAAAAATACAGTAAGGTGAGGAAAATTAACTATATGTAGACGATCAGAGCTCCTATCTGATGCACTATGAGATCCAGTCATCATGTTCCATGTGTTTCATGGTCTTATAAAAGCTGCACTGGGTTGTTTGGTTGATTCTTTTAATCATTCAGCTTTGTGTTTGGATAATGCATCGATGTTTCTATTGCAAAATAATTTCCCTGTTTGTTCTACCACAGGTGTTGTTTAGCGGACCTTAGCTGTAAAAAAAAAAAAACAAACAAGTGTGCTGTGGTATAAAAATGACTAAATTGCGATTTAAACTATCACGTGTTGAGTGAAAACGCACCAGTTCCAGTTGTAGTCATAGGTGCTGGAACACACAGGTAATAGATAGAAGGAGGAGCCCAATCCTACTGATAGAATTGCACTTTTTCCAGCAAAGCCAGGCTGTAGTCTTCATGTTCTGGACAAAAAGAAAAACAAAACAAAACATGGTATTAAGAAACCAATGCCTACAATGATACCAAGTGCTTTGTACTAACCTATAAAAACCCAGTGGTACTTTTGTGAAAGTTCCCAAATGAGTTTTTTTTTTTTCTATTTTTACATTTTGGTGGTAGATTCGTCACCATTAATTATAATAATATGCTACACATTTTGAAATTTTGCAGTTTAAGTCATGTACTTTTTTTTTGATTTAATTCACTGATCCACTGATGTTCATTAAATCTCAGAGTAAATGCAAAGGCTATTACATCAAAACAGAGAAAAGTGAAGAAAGAGTGGCTTTTTTCAGTAATATATACAGTACATCAACAACTGAACATAAAAATAAGTGTCTCCATCCCACTTTGATTTATCAAATTCTATTTGTTTTAAAGGTGAATCAGTGTTTTACAAGATGACCAGGGCATTCTCACTCCCAGCGCGTCAAAATCTGACGCGTCAGACGCATTGACCAAGCGTCTAATTGAGACGCAGTGGATTTTTAACCCACCCGCTTCCATATGTGACACTTAGAACCCTCACCCTAACCCTAAACCCATGCAAAAAGTCTCATATTGCCACGGACAGGTTAGAAACCCACTGAATTAGACACCAAGGGACACCTTGTGTGTCAAAAACCGACGCCTGGTCAATGCGCCTGACTGTGTCAGATTTTGACACACTTGGAGTGAAAGATTGTTGAGATGACAGTGTTTCCACGGCAACTACAGAGCCTCTGAACATCCAAATGGACCATATCTGATGACCATGAGAAGAAGATAAACTGCGTTTTATACCAATTACTTACATAGATTGGTAAGATTAGTGGATCAACAGGCGCATGATGAATAGATAATACTTCAAATTTACAAAGAGATATACATTATGCATAAATATACGGGATTGTACACATGTTTAAGATGAGATAAGGTAGACTTTATTGATCACATGCTCCAGTAGCCAGCGATATAGAGAAATAGAGGGACAGCAAAGAGAAGAAATAATAATATATGTACACAAACACAGATATTTAGAAAAAGAAAAAAGACTATATGTTATGTATAAATAAGAATAACAGTATAAATGTATATATATTAATTGCACATAATTTAATATAATATAATATAATATCAGAGGTAGGTATTGTTAAGTGGTGTCAATAGTATTTGTTATTGCACTACTTTAGAGTGGTTTTAGTTTATTTATTAACAACTTTGTAATTGAGTTTTGTTCCCTCTTCTGACCCTCGTTGAAAGTTTCTAGAAACATTTGAAGCGCTAATTTCTTTAGTGACCTCAACAAGCTATTTTGTGACCCATCGCTGTCTGTCGGTATGACGATTCTGTATTAAAATACATCAACATACATAGATAGATTAGCAGATGGGTGTATTTCAGCTGCGTCTCTATGATGTATTTGTGTCCCGTTCCCTTGTCTGCAGGAACAGCCACTGTTTCAGAACCACTGAGTTTGTGTAATGATGTTGAAGCCCCGCATAGTTGTTTGTGCATGCTTTATTTATGCAATACGGTGTGAAAATGTTTGCCCAAGATCCTCAACTGGATGCTTGGCGCTCAGGAGGAAGTCACCACTTCCATTTGAAATCCAGGCTTTTATTGATAAAGTCAGTTTAACAAACAAATGCAATATGAAATTATCCCCACCTGCATTTTTTTTTTTTTTTTTTGGTCAACTCCTACATAGAACAAATATGTTGCACTCTCTATACAGTGTGTGTGTGTGTGTGTGTGTGTATATGTAGTAATTTCCCTGAGCCACGCTGAGGTGCTTCTGGATGAATCGTACATGGACATGCTCACAACACCCATGCTGTGGAATAATGAGACCCAATGAAGTGAAGAATATGAACACAACACCTCTTCCTCCCTTTTTCCATTCACTACCTCCTATTTTCTTCATCCCTCCCCACAGCCCCCACCCACCCTCCCTCTCCCTTCCACTCTGATCTCCCTATGAAAAGTGTGGCGTAAAGCAGCAAGGCGCCGATTTGCGGTGTGAGCGCGCATGTATTATTACACATCGACCCTGCGTTTTGGCGTTGCGACAGATTCGGGCGGCCACGGTTGTTATGCAGTCGGATGATTGTGCTTGGAAACAGAAGAGGTCCGGGTTAATACGGCTCAGCTCCGCATCGGCGAGGCTGCTGGCAAGGGGTCAGAGGTTGGCTGATGAGAAAGCACAAAGCTAGCGCTGGGCTCCTCTCACTGTTTGTGTGTGTGGGCAGTGCGAAGGTCAGGCTGGTGGGGAGTGAGTCACCGCAGCCGCACAGGCCTACACACACACACACACACACACACTTTTAATAAGCATTCACATAATCAAACACACACACACACACACACACACAATAGCAAGGATTGGACTTTGATGCGTGCACGTCTTCATACAATCAGCCTTTGCTTTGGGGCCTCCTTGGATTTATTTACAGAAAATCAATTAAAACATGTTCTTAACCCACAGGAATGCGGCTATAATGTTATCACATGCTACTGTATCTCATTGTCATAAAGCAGACACTGTGCTATAATTAAAGGAGGTGCACTTTTAACTGAAAACCTGGAATCATGGGGTTCTATGACCTTCTAGAAGACTTCAGGAGGACATTTTAGGACATTTAGGAATGCAATTTGTTGGACTGAAGACACTATTCATTTGATTTTTTACTTACGATCTAACTGAATAAATGGAAAATAGCGTTAATAGTCATACAGTCATTCATGTGTGATTATACATAAAGTTGAAATGATGGTTCGATCACACCAGTGGGAGTGATTCATGTTTGTACATACAGTTCATAGCCACTGTTGCATGGGTGTCACTCATTAAGGTGCATTACAGACCACAGTATAGATCCCTGAAAAATTAAACAAAGTATTTTTGCAAAGCTTTTAGTGTTTTTAGGTCAATTATCATAAGATTTCACTAAAATCTGCATACTATTATTTCAGTACCATGAGTTTCCTCTTAAAACACATATGTTGGGTTTATTCTTAATTCTGTTTATGCTTAATACTTCATTCAAATTAAAGTTAAAGTGGTCATATTTTGCAAAACCCACTTTTCTTCATCTTCAAGGTTTGAATTTGAACCTTCCAGGTGCTTTAAAGCTATCTTTATATTATATTATATAGTATTAAGACAACCTTTCAAATATGGCCAATAAAATATTACTTGGATGACAAAAATGCAGCCAAAAAATGCACCTGTTGGTACTACTGTATCATTCTAGTTGTCAAATGCGAACTACTGGCCTTCGTATTGTAGGGTAAACAGGAAAAGGCGGAAGGAGCAGCTTAAGACGTTGCAAATGATTGGTCACATTTTACGGGAAAGATCCTAGAGTGTTTGAATAATAATCATTTAATATTTCCTTACAATAAAATCAACTGATAGATAGAGTTTCTAATGGCATCCTCGTCTCATCAGACTTCCTGTTAGTTGTTTTTAACCCTGTCAACCATCAAAAATCAAAACTCAGAACGTCACATTTTGCAGCATGACCCCTACAAGTAAGAAGTGGATCATAATAGACCGGTTTCTGCAGCAGCTATACCTATGGTATTGTATTTTATCTGCACTCCACTAATAATAGCTCTATTATATGGGCCTTTGCATGTTATTTCCATCAAACAAATATCCGGCAATTTCTTAACCTTGAACGCGCGTGTTTGAAATATACCCACCAAAGTCAATTTACAACAGTGAGCTGTGTTTATTTTATTTATTTATTTATTTTTGGCAGAGCAGTAAACAGACGTACTCATACAATGCAACCTACGGTCACTTCCTCGCCTTTTCCTGGTCTCCGCAATTGTGAAAATGATCACTATCAGGGGAAGTTCACCCTGCTGCCGCTGTCCACTGGGCTATGGGGGCACCGCAGGGCTGAGACAGTCCCAGTTAGAAACAATTTACATAATAACAGCTCATCACTCAAAGAGGCCATTTGTTGGTGGTAAAACAGGAGACAGTCAAGATGTCACCCTGAGTCTGGTATGGGGGTGCGCAGGGAGGGAAGAGGAAGGGGAGGGGTCTGGATGTGTTTGGTGGTGAGAGGAAATGGGGGTGGATGCTAAAGAAAATATGAATTAGGTGTAAAATTTATAAATTTTACATTTTAATCTGGTAGGAATTATGCATAATTTCTATATGACATGATATTTATTGCTTTAAAAGATTGTCAAATATACACCTGTGAGCCAAAACCAGGCTTCCAAAAGGTCCGATCCAGTACATGGGATGAAAACAATACACAGAATCAGTGGTGTGAAAATTGTTTTAGTTCAGACCTACAGTAAAGTGGTTCAGACCAGTATAATACTATCATAATAGCTTATAAGTAAGGACAACTACACATATTTCTGCTTGTTTTGGTGTCAAAAACGTACAAAAAAAATAATGAATAAATATGAACAATGACTTAAGATGAATAACTGTAATTTTACAAATATTCTTCTTATTACTAAATACTGTATGCACGTGTAGATCCACTGTGATCTGTAAATTATAATACACATGTATAAATGATAAATTGAGGCATAATATTAGTTAAAAATACATTTATCCTTCTTATGGTTGTTCATATTATATTTGGATTTTTAATGAAACTGTGGTGTTTAAAACATTTTCATGATGTATTTCAACTTTTTCATATCATATTGGGCTGAATATTGAACCTGAACTAAAATGAGTTTAGCACCCCTGTTTGAAGTCTGTGGTAAAACTGTTGAACTATAAGAGTGAAAACAGAAATATTTAATAGTTTTCACTTAAAATGATCTTTTAAACTGACGGACATGTGTGAATGGCAACCTAATGCAAACTTGGATCAGTTAAATGATGGTATTTTTCTACATATTACTGCAATAGTGGATAGTGGAAGAGGTGGGAGTTGGGCTTTCTATAAGGGCACCTCCCCTACCAAACACAAGTATTCAGAGAATGCCTAATCTCACGCCTATTTTGTTCCAATCTCAACTTTCTATGACGACCTGTTCTTGAATTAGAGCCAATAATGTATTTTTGACATTTCTGCTAAATGTGACCTTAACCTTTGACCTTTTGCAATAATTGATCATTTTGATATATGTATATATGCATCAGTGTGTGTAATATTATGATAATATATCCAGTATTGATTAAGGTATAGCGCGACATGTCTATGCTTGACACACACACAAACAATGTTACAGAAGTAAATTTTGCCACATGTCACCTTTGACCTCCATATATCTCAAATACTATTGGTCATAGGTGATAACATTAATTACAAGAATTATAGGAAACTTCATTCTGCATCATTTGGTACTAATCTGAAAGTTCTGTGACCCTCCGTTCTTGAGTTATAACCGATAATGTGATTTTGACCTTTTAGTTAATGATGACCTTGACCTTTGACCTTTACTCAAATGGATCATTGCATGTGATGTGCACTATGAATCACACTATCTATCCATCTATCTATAATAAAGCTCACCCTGTACCTGCAGGTTATGTTCCCATTTCTTCCAAGTTGCTTGAACTAAACTTTTTGTTTTTGTTCACTTTCTGTTCACAGACTATTCAAAAATGTATGAACTTTTCCGTCCTCACCTGTGTGGATGTTTCATGTTTCAGAGGAAAAGGACGTGTACAATTATGGGTGAGTCCTCCACAGATGTGTTTTGGGCGATCACACCTGTGACATGTAAAACAAGTGGGACAGTGGATTTACATGACGGACTTAAAAAAATGATTTAAAATGATTAAAAAAAAAACAAAAAAAACCCCAACACTTGTTAAATAAAAACACGTTTGGCAGATTTACATCGACTACTGACACTTTATGCCACACTGTGAAGTCAATTAAGTTTCCATGAACACACATCTGACAGATCAGCGGTACATCGTAACACAATAACAGAAAGACGATGCAGCTGCTCCACACGTCATATTATTTATTTACAACAAGGCTTGGAGGTGAGGATGTCACAGGCTGTTCACTGCCTGTTGACTCCTCAGTTTGTATCACTGGTGGGAAGGACAACAACCAGTGACTGTGGATCTGAACGTTTTGGAGACAAAGTGACCTGAGGCCATAATTGGGGTTTATTGTCATGTTTAAATATGACTGGATTATTTTCATGACATACACTTTAAGGAGAATAATGAAAATTAAGCAGATGATTAACCTGCTCCAAATACAATACAATACTCCCGCCTCACTCGCAAAGCCGCCAGGATCATAGGTGACCCCACCCACCCATCCCACAGCCTCTTCAGCCTGCTGCCATCGGGGAGGAGACTGCGGAGTCTCAAAGCCAGAACCAGCAGGCTGAAAGACAGTTTCCACCACCAGGCCATCAGGAGACTAAACTCTCTCCCTTCCCTGCCTCTCTTTCCCCCCTCAGTCTCCCGCCACTGATGGGGGTCCCCCACATTTGCACATAGCACTACATTGCACTATTGCACTACCACACTTTGATCACATACTGTAAATATCATGTGCCCACGACTGTTGCCTCTTTTATTTATTTTTTAATTTTTTTAATTTATTTTTTAAATTTATTTTTATGTTTTATTTTTTGTTTGTATTTTAGTATTTGCCATGTTAACTGGAAGTGAGAGGACGAAATTTCATCTGTGCTGTATGCCTTGTATGTATATGCTCATTTGACAAATAAACCTGAATCTGAATCTGAATCTGAATCTGAATACAAATCCATCTCTAGTGAGTAATTCAATATTAAAGACCAGACATTGCCTCTATTTAGCCTCTCTAAATGTTTCCGCCCCAACAAAAACATGACAAATCAAGTGCTGTTTCGTCAAATATTACACTCAGACATGTCAACACACAAACATTATCAGCTGTAAAAGTCCAATCTGACTTAAATCCCATCGATTATACACACAAGGCTGCAGGTAACGGTTAAATTCTTACCTTAAACATGTTACATGTTACATTAAAAATGCAGTGAAAATGGTACAAACAGATACAAAAAATATTTAGTAATAGGTGGAATATTAACAAAGTTGTACGTACTCTCTTAAGACATTTCCAATGATTGAGATTTTTTTTGTGAAATTATACTTTGTTTTAGTGTCACAAAATATAAAAAATAAATCAATCCCCACCAATGACACACTGTCTTTGACAAGTGCAACTGAGAAGGAGGGAAAAAAAATGTGCTTTTGTTTCCTGAATGTCATATAATTTCACATTCAAAATTGGTATGGACATTTTAGAAACATCAAAATATTGGTATGGACACATCCATAGCATCCATACACAAATTTACGTCCATGTATGAAAGTATGTGTTACATTTTTTAGTACTTTTTTCCATGAAAAATTAAAGAATAAAACAACCTTACATGATGCATGAAGATATCTATGAAAAAAATCAATTTCTTGTTGATATTCACACTGAAATCAATGAAGCTTTGTTTCAGTGGCAGAAAATGGGGAATAAATGTCAATATTCACTATAAAAAAACTGTATCTGAATTAAAAAAAAACATTATTGCTATTTTATTGCGTGCGGTTTTATGTCGCTTTTATTGTTTGCATTTTATTTGTCGTTATTTAATGTTATGTTTTGTGTTTGTCGTCTATACGTTGACTTGTGTTTGTTTGTTCTATCTCTTCCCACATTAATTTCTTTGCTTTATCTGTGAAAGTACTTTGTAAACTGTTGTTTTTAAAGGGTGTTATATAATTAATTTTCCCCTCATTTTATGCATGGTTGCTCATTTCCTGCTGCTGAAACACAACACTTGGAAGCAGCATTACATCGTTTCAACATGAAAATCAAGTCTGAAACACCTTCTGTTATTTAAAGTGTAACTATAGTGGACTGTTATTACTAACCAGTTCAGAAGATTATATATATATATGACTAGTGGTTTTATCCAGTATGTGACGTCATAGCCTGTTGTCAAGTGCATGTAAGTTCTAAGTAACTGTTTTATCATTCTGTACTTAAGCAGAAGTAAAAAAAAAAAACTCTGGTAAAAGTAGAAGTACTGATTCAACTCCTCAATTTAAGTACAAGTAAAAAAAAAAAAGTAAAATTTCTCAATTGTAATAAAGTCCAAAAGTATATATTTTTTTGCCACAAATGTAATAATATTTATTCAATCAGGAAAATCTGAAAACTTTCAAAAGTATCTAAAATAAACCCTTCAAAAGTCAGTTACTGTGAATTTATTATATCTGATCAGATCACCGTACTCAAATTTGTGGGTACGGGCAGGACATTTAGGAGAAAAAATGAAAAGAAAGATATAAAAAAAAAAAGCATCATTAGATTTTTTTAAAAATAGTTATATATATGAGATAAAACATGATTACTTTTAAGATGAAATGTAAAAATTGTGAAATCAAGTCAAAATTGTGCAATAAAAAGTCACAATTATGAGATTAAATATCAAAATTATGAGGTAGAAAATGTAGAAAAATATGAAATTAAGTCAAAATTGTGAGATAGCAGTCATATAACTATAATATTCAAAGTCACAGTTGCTCTCCTCCATTGATTTTCCCTCTGAAACCACTTATTTTTCATACTGTCACATCTGTTTAGTTTGAAAAAGTCAACTCTGAGAACGTAAAGAGTATAAAGTACAGATATTTATACAAAAATGTAGGGAGCAAAAGGAAAAAGTTGCCAGAAAAATAAATATTCAAGACAGACAGATGCAGAAACCCCCAAAAAATCTACTTTTACTTCGTTACTTCCACCTCAGTCAGTCAGACACATGTTTCCTCCGTCCCAGCCTGTTCAAGGTCCAGTAGTGATATCAGTAATATTACATTGCCCGATTATTTGGGCTTAGATGGACTGGTCTCTGACCCTGTGTAGCAGACATCAGTCTGTTATTGAACAGTACTGGCTCGCATCTCTATGACTACAACAACAGTAAGTACAAATACATGGTTTCCACTCAATCTTGCTCACTGACTGCTGCTTGTTTTACTCACACTGATCACCTGAAAACAACAACGGTACATCACCTACAGTACGACCGACCATAGTTTCTGCCCCCCCAACTATAATTCACATAATGAAAAGGACCAGTGTAGTACATTTATGATATTATTATTAACTTTGTGAATCAGAGATATGCATGAGTTATGTTAGTTTAACAGTTTGTCTGTTTTTCTGTGTGTGTTCGCACTCTAGCATAGCCAATTCTTGACGGATTGTTCTGAAATTTAGCATGTACAAGGAGACGGATACAAGGATGAAACTCACTACTTCCTGTCTGACACCATATTGAATTTTCACAGAGGAGATTTGCCTTTTTCAACATGATATATTGGTGAAAAAGTTTGCTTAAGGAGCGCTACCTGGACTCAAAATAAGCAATAATAATTAGAGGTGCTCTATTGGATGGGAAAATAGCAAAAAATTCCAAGGCACTCTCTTATAAGTGAAAATTAAAAAGCCTTTATTAAATTGTCTTCATTACAAAAACCTATAAAATCATCAGGAGTGACTCCCTGATTAAGGCTATGATGGCGAAACGCGTTTATATATATTTTTTTTTTATATGATTTTTTTGTAATCACCCAATTTAATTTTCACTTATAAGAGAGTGTCTTTTTCTTTTTTATCATGATATATTAGTGATTTAACACGATAACGTGCGATAATGATGTATTCGTGACTGGACAAGATCACAGATTTCATATGATTTGTTATTATTATTATTATTGAACTGAATTTGTACGTCTCTTACTTGTAACTTTAGTAGTACAAGCACACTTCACATGTGACCTGACTCATGTCAAGCATTTCCAGTTCTGTTAAAGTGACTCTAAGTAGAGTGTGATCCATAGCTCCACCCTAAAATACAAATCAAAAGTAGCTGTTAAATCCCTGTTAATTTTATATCCAGGAGATTTTCGATATCTCGGGGCTTCCTTAACAGGCATGAAGACACGAACACACACACACACACACACCTCAACTCCGAAGCCACAACAAGCAACACACCAACTTCGTTCCACACCTTCCTGTGTGTGACAGGAAATCACTGGCAGCCACTCGACCCAGGAGCGCTTTCCTCCTCATCCTCGCCGCTCCTCGCAGGCCTCTCAGCATCCACTCCTTTTCTTCAGACCTGCTCCTCCACATCTTTTCCACCCTCATCGCCTCTCACATCATTTGACATCAAAGGGGCCGCGACGAGTCTCGCTGTTTACCCTCCCTAGCAGGCGCTCATTACAAAAACATCAAAATAAGCCGTGCAGAGAGGCAGGGCGAATTAATGATCTCCCTGTGCCACCGGTGCCCTGCACGCCCCCCTGAACGGTGCCAGGCCATTTGATGCAGAACAAATACACTCTGATACATGTGCATATGGAGGCAAAAAAAAAAAAACGCATGTAGTTAGATGAAGACGCGTACACGCATGTACTCATATGCACATACACACCCCACGCATGTGCCAGTGCCAAGGCCCGTGGCTGCTAATGACCGTTCAATTAGAGGAAATTAGGGAAGCATTGTGAGGTCCATGCTGTGACCATTAGTTGTTGGAGAGAAGGACAAGGAAGAGTCGGCCAGGATTAATCCCTTAAGAGCAGGACGGAGAACCTTGTAGGTCACCAGCCGAGAGTTTGGATTTCAACACTAATGACCCCCAACAGAGTGGAGGACGGCATGATGGGAGTTCTGGTCTGATTTAAGCACAAATACTTAGTTATTGCACTTCAGTAGACTGGTCATGTATTTGTACTTGAACCCGTTAGTGCCAAATTTATGTTGCTATAATAGGAAAAAGTGAAAAAATACAATAATTAGGATGTAAATTAGTGACATGAGGTGTCATTTTTAGAATGAAATTAAACATTTTCCCATCTCAGGTTTGTAGATTCTTTCTATTGATCAGTTCTTATTGTCAATGATGCAAATAAAACTAACTGTAACTGTAAAATGTCAAGAAATTAATAACACTGTTATTGAAACAGGGTGTTAAAATGAACCCATGAATGTCAGGGATCATAGATCAGGTCACAGAAAGCATCGATTACATAAACACACACCAGGTCATGAACTCTAGCAGCAGTTTTCATATAACATCAGCTTTATGGAACTCTAAAATTAGACCCAACACATTTTTGTTACTGACCTGATCGGAATATATGTAACCGAATATTTTTAGCTAAGATATGACACGTGAAAAAAAAAAAAAAAAATCATAAATAAATACAAAAATAGCCTGCTATTGCCCGTTTCCAGTGTCGAACAAATGACAAAAAAAAAACGTGGTGATCCTCCATCAAAGCTGTCAAAAGTTATTGAGAGTACAGTGTTCTTGGATGGACAGACGGACAGCGTTTCTATGTCCCTTGCAGGGGTGACCGTGGACAAAACCACCAGTATATAGGATTTCCACTTGTCACATCATAGAGCGCTTTCATTTTGACAGTGCTAATGCTAACTGTGACATTAGTGTCTTCCAGAAACAGTCGGATGCAATCAAAAGTGTGAAACAACATGGAGGCCAAACACTGATGACGGTGTTTGACGTCCAACGCACCACATGCGGCCTTGCAGTCTTCATTTTGGATCAGGTAAATTCCACTCCTGAAAGGAATTAAATTAGTTCTCTGCAAATATAGTTTGACGCTGGAGTAAAATGTTAACATTTTCTATTACCCAAGAAATCCGCCACGTTTGTATGCACTAGCGAACATTAGCATTAGCCTGATCCAGTCTAGTCAGTAGTGACAGGAACCCTGGTACTGCTGTGAAAGCTGCAGCATACTGAGTGGACAAACTACTACTGAAATGTGGAAAATTAACTCATTAGGATAGTACCTAAAAAAGTACTAACATAAATATATGTCCAAAAGTACTTCACTGATGAAATGGAAAACCTATTTAGCATAGTGTATTGCTGTGAAAATTGAGACTAAACTAGGGCTAAAAAATAAATAAATAAAATAAAAAACTGAAACTAAACTAAGGTTTAACTAAATACAGTTACATCAGAACTGATCTAAGAATAATTTACACCTAAATTAGGAATTTTTGCAGCAGACTACATGCAGGTAGAGAGAGGGTAGACAGTCACTATGGTGGGGTCCCATGGGTGGGAATCTCTACCATATTAGATCAAATATGGCATTAGCCTTGTCTCTAATTGTAGTGGTTTGCATTTCAGCTTCAGTTTGCCTATTCTTCCACCATATAAAAGAAACAAAGGAAACAGGTTAACCTTCAATTGCACCTCATTATTCATAACGTGCTAATGCTAAATAGCTAATGCTATGTGTACATTACATGGATACAATATCCTAGATGAACCTTAACCGCTCCCCTTGTCTCTCTCTTAATATGATACAATTATTGGACTATATATTTGTATATATAATGTTCTTTTTTACATTTGTAGATGTATAAAAGTAGATATTTTGTGCATGAATGTACTTTGATAAAAAAAAATAAAAATCCTGGAACCAATATGTATAAAGACATGACATGCAAAACATCACTTGCTAAAAATTATGTAACAGATGTTTAAAATAAATGATATAAAGGATTTAATAATTCAGTAGAATCTGTGTCAGACTGCAACACATTCCACAGCTTCATTACGAGAAACATAGGAAAGGGAAGTGTGGAAAATATTACGACAGGTGGAGGTTTATTCCATGCTACAGGAAAACTATTGCTTGTGGTCTGAATAGGTTTTTATACAGACAGGAAGTGGAGCCAATCACAGATAGCGAGGCCGTCCCCATCAATGATATGCCGTCTGTGAGAGGCGGAACTGAGGAGGGTAAAAATTAACCTTTTGTTTCCCGAATGTTATTATAATTTCACATTCACGACCATAGCGTCCATACACAACTTCATTTTTGGAATTTAATAGTATTTGAATGAGTGTCATATAAAGGGTTAATGTTTTTATTATTATTATTTTTTTCATTCTTTGTCTCTTTTGTGACTTTCAAAACTCAAAATCACTCTTTCATGCTTTCACCAGTGTGTTTTTTTTTTTTTTTTTTTCCCCCCCATCTTCATTTCCACTTGATGAACCAAAGCGTGGACTGTTCCCACCTCTACCAGTCCACTGCAGCTACAGCTGTGGAGCCTGGATTATAAATCTCTGGCTGCGTTATTAGCAATGTTTTGTATGTGCAGTCAGTTGTTTCAACAGCAGATCCGACGTGAACGCTCATTAGACGAGCAGTTTGAAGTAAATCCTCATTAGATCAAGTGATTTCATACAAATTGCAGCTCCACAAAAGCAAACCCCATTGTTAAATCAAAGTGCTTTGCCAATGCATTGTGACACGACACATACATCAGCACGCACAGGTCGCTCTGCAACACATGGCTTTCCCCATGCATGTAATACCAGGTTTTTATTTGGAAATTAATTCCTAATCTAATCTATACAGCCCTATTAATAACTATTATAAAGCACACCCCAGTCATGAATTAATCAGGGATTGGTAATTAGTGTAAAATTTAAATGCATGTTGTAAACCCGCATTGAGTGTCTGGCACTAGACGGAGGTGCCAAGCCATCGCTGTACTAATTAGTTTGCAATTATGTTTAATAAGTTCTGTGGAAGCCAATCATCTTACAGTCGGGGAGCTGGGCTCTTCTGATACAGACACAGTGGAACCAACATGGAAGAGGCAGAACATCACATCACATATATCCTTTTTTTTTTTTTTTTTTTTTTTTTGGTTCTGCTTCTGCATGTATTTATCTCAGGAAGTTTTTTTTTTCCAGTAACGCATGCTTGATTTCTTTATTTCTTTATTTTTTTTGTACCGGCGGCCTACTTTGCGCTGAGATAAATGCACTTCCTTCAGGGAGCTTCCCTATCAGCTTATGGTTTTGGCTTTTTCCTCATGACAAAGTGTAATTTGGATATACTTGTGTCTATCACAAGTTTACATCATTTCCCAGGATGCCTTTTGGGAACACTCTGTGAACTTTTTAGAGGAAAAAAAACAAAAAAAAAGGCATTTGTGCAAAGGTTTGTATTTTTACCAACTCACTTCAGCTCAGTTTAAACTAATATCATAATCCAAAGGTTATGAACTTGGAGATAAAGACCTTCAACAAAGGGATTTTAAGAAAAATAAACAAACATATTGGCTGCTACTGGGTGAGATTAAATGACATTAAATTATTCTTTTGCTTTTGCTTTTAAAAAAAAAAAAAAAAATTAATTTTTATTTATTTTATTTCATTGGTTAGAGTTGGTACCCATTTGAATTACAAGTCTTGCCGCAAATTTGCGTAAACGCTGGAATTAAAAATCGTAAACTTTTCAGGCGAATTCACATGACGCCGTGTTATGAAATCCAATCAGCGTTGAGATACTGCTAACGTCGTGATAGAATGATGTATGAACGACCCGGAAGACGGCAGAATGAAAAACTGGGCCTGAAATACCATTGAAAGCGGAGGTGGTAGATATTCCCAGTGCTGCAGGTGAAGGTGAAGTCAAAAGTGTTGGAGAGATCCAAGTCATCTGAGCCATAGTTGAGAACAGACTGAAATGGCGGGACAGATTTTGTTTATTTATATTTATTCAGCGTCCAGACTCGGTGCGTCACAGGCGTGCACCGGTAAATCCGTGTTTGGTGTGACTGTAGCATAAAGGATTTTGCATCTATTAAGGGTTGTTCTAAAAGTTGCTGTCTGGCATTCAGTGCAGTGTGGGCGTATCCCTCCGCTCAGATAAGTAACATCACTGCTTCGATGTATAGATGAGAATGTCCAGGAAGAGTTAAAAAAAAAAAAAAAGAGAAAAAAAAAAAAGGAACTTTTATTGTTGCTGTATTGTAAAGCACTGTGATCAAAAGCATTATATAAATAAAATCTGTTCATTTCATTGTTATTTTGTGATCATTTCTGAGTCTATAAATCTTAAAATGGCTGTGATTGCATGGCTTAACCTTTTAAAGACAAGATTTATCTGCTGTTGTTGTTGTTTTTAACAAACATGTCATGTTGAAATTATTATAAAAAATTGCACTTTTATGTTATATGTTAAGTTCAATATATTTTCTAGTTGCAGTGTCCATTATGTTGTTTCAGTGTCTACTTTAAAAAAAAAAAAAAAAAAAAAAAAAAAAAAAATCTCACCAACCAAAAATGTGCTTAACTCACTGACAGATTTCTTGGCTTAATACAAGACAATTTGTTTCCATTTAAGTGAGTATTTGGCTTCTTTCTAGTTGGGTCGTTTCGGTCGTGTGAACCGATATTAAACTTGGGTTGCAATCCAGGGGCAATCAGCTCAAATGATGCTAAACTGTTGAGTTATTTCATTAAAGACTATGTAATAAAGCAGTAGTCTTTGATTAACTGCATTTTATTCATGCAGTTTTTCCTCCTATTTGGCTGTCACCACTAGATATTGAAAATTAATTCATAGGAATAGGGCTAAAGAGGAATAACCAACAATAGTCACAGTCAAAAAAAACAAAAAAAAAACAGCTTTTTTCTGGAAAATCACTCCTTTATTTTTTAAAACAGTTTGCAATGAGCATAAACCGCTTACATTTTGGTCGTTTTGAATGTCCATTTTGGACTTTTAGAAATCTAGTGCTGAACATTTCTGGCTTCATAAAAGACTATTTGGTTACATTTAACTTAAAAACTAATAATAATAACTAAAAAAAAAAAAATCGAGTTTGGCTGTTTACATGGACAATTAACACATGACGTTGTTATATTAGTGACATATTCCATTAAAGTGTGACTTGGATATGTGCAGATATATATTGAAATGTATTTATTTTTTGATGTGTAAGTATGTGGATATGTATGTATATTTGTATATGGGTGTATATGAAGGTATGTAAAGATATAGAGTGTATAATTTATAAAATGTGTGTACATATGATATGTGTACAGGTGTATATGAGTGTATAGAGTGCATATTAATATATATTATAGGATATTTTGTATATGAGATATTTTTGTATCATTTTGATAAACCAACCAGAATAGATTTTTATATATATTTTTTGGCATTTATATTATTTTTTGGTAAAATATGGGTGGGATATTTTAGTTTTTTCACAAATTTGTTACTTGCCTTCTTATTTGTTATTAATACTATATTGTCTTCATCTTGTTATTTTATCAATTATTGGCTTTTGAAAGATCAAATGTTTTTGTGTTTGACATATTCAAAATAAAATGACTAAACTCAACTAAACTAAAAGTTTGTGATAAAGTGAAACCTTTTAATTAAATGCATTTAAAACTTTGAAAAGTACATCTAAAAGGGAATACAGGCTTCTGCCACTGCATTCAGACCATTCTATAACTAATAAAAAAAAAAATCTTTTATAGTAAGTCAAAATAAATATCAGTCCTTTTTTGAATTTGAGTGAAAAGATGTTAAAAGCAGAGCTGAAAACTAAATGGGTTTTAAGCCGGGGATTAAATCACAGACCATGTAGTTTGTGTTACAGCCACACTAATGAAAACAGATCACTAGTTGCTTCTAAAAATAGGCAGACTTATTTACAACTGCGACAAAAAACGTCCACGGAGGTAATAACATGGAGGTAATAATGGCTGTACTGCAGTAATGAGACTAACTGTATTACACTGTTCCATCACTTAGATAAACAAGATAAACACACTTTAGAACACAGTGGATCGAGGCTTTTAAAAGACAAAAACCAAGTCTATTCGACTGTACATCAGTGTATTAATCTAGTTTTTTTTTTTGTTGAACCATAACCTGAGGATGTGACTGCATTTAAGGTTAAGAATCTGTAATAATACACACAAGTCATTACAATTCAGGGGCTACATTAAGCCATATTTGATCTACATTAGTGAAATAATGACATAATAATATAAAAAATAATGTCAACTCCAAACTTTACTCTATGTTTTAAAGTGGAATAAGTAAAGTTGTGCCATACAAATATTCATATCCTTTAAAACAATGTGAATAACATGAGCAAACTGACCAACTCAATTGTCTCACTTTATCATTTACGCGTGTAAATTACAACTTACAAATCACAGTAGATGAACAAAATATACATCAAACATTTAATAATAACTGGTGGAATATTGGTAAACTTGTCCTTCGCCCATGTGACGTCTTGACGTCTACCAGAAGACAATAATCGCATCCACTTCCTGGTTTTTTTTTTTTTTTTTTAACACTCTTTCCATTATATTTAATTCCTCCAATTCTCCAATCCAAATCAATTGCTGTGACTCCAACGCTTGCTCGGACAATGTTCCTACGCTAATGCTAATGCTAATGCTAATGTTAAAGCGAAATTAATCGTTTACATGTGACAGGAATGATCTTATTCGGAATTAAGTTGAATTCAGAATTAACATTTTCACCTGGAATTAGGCATTCACGCGGCCATCTGAAAGTGAAATTAACTTTTATTCGGAATTAAACAGGAATAAAAACTCCCATGTAAACAGGTCTAGTCACACTGCTAGTCTAGTCTCACCTCTGATTTCCGTTGCTCATTCTGCAACACTGTTTTCACCAGGACGATGTCCAATACATAAAAAAATTCAACAGTACTACAAAATAAAAAAAAAAAAAAAAACATTTAAAAAAAATCCCTCACAGATTTGTGATAGTCAGCAATGAAAACAGAAACATCAATATCAATCTACTGAGATGATTCAGTTTTTAACATTAATGCTTGATTTATGTCACTTACAAATCGTCTTTAAACGGATTATTAGGAGTAAAATTTATTTTAGCTACATATGTAGATGATTGGGAGTACATACATATAGTGTACACCATTTGGATGTACATTAAGAAATTTCAATTTTCCCATTTTGAGCTAAACTGCGTTAGCATGGAAGTGATTAGGGCCTGTCAAAACGCTATTTTTAGACCTCTTCTAAAGTTATAAACAACAACACACTCATGTAGAGGGTCTCTAAAGGCAAACCCAAGTGTCCTGAGGTCTTCATGTCATCGGATAGTGTGTCCAGTACCTTTTCCTAATGCAGAAAACATCTCCTGAAATCGTCGATAGTCTGGAAATTCACAATTTTGTTGCATTCTTTCATTTGGCAATCGACCATTTCAGGTTTCCTCCTAAAGACAAAATCGAAATCACTCAATGTACATCCAAATGGTATGATTTTTGATGTCAACTATATGTATATACTGTACTCCCAATCATCTAAAAATTGAGATAAAATGGATTTTACTCCGTATAATCCCTTTCATTTCATTCATTTTGTAAGTTATAGTAGATCAGTGAATTCAGTTGAAACAAATATGAAGCATTTTACGATAATGTGACATTTTTTTCCCAGTGTATTAGAAGCACAGGAATTCAACAGAAATAGAAATGGTGCTTCGGTAATGCTCCAAGTGTGCCTGAAAGCCCTGCAGAAGACAGAGGTAAATCACACTGAATATTGTGTTAAAATAAATAAATCAGAGAATATCCTTTGTATCATACATTTCATTTAGAACTGGGTGATATAAAATATTACAGTGATTTTTTTTTTTTTTTTTTTTTTCCCCAATGCTGCAAATCAAAATACAGTGCAACAACACTTCAACGGTCGGCTATTTGTAAACAGGAAAAAGACAGTCAGAATTAAAATATTACAGAAATCAAACAAGTTGTATTTTCAGAGTTTTGCTGAGCAAGAAATGTCTCTGAAGGAATAATCCTACTTTTGCAAATTCTGCATTTTTCACTATTTCCAAAAAAAGCAGAAAAGCTTTACGATGATAATTTAATATAGTGAAACTTTAGGAATGTTCCCCTAATGGGAAGTACAAGGATAGTAATAATAATACAATGATATTTAACACAATAATATGAATTTGATTTGTGACTTCTTTTCATTACTACGACTTTATTTCTTTATTTTTATTCAATTATTTTCTTTATTTCATATTCTATTGTAATTTTATGAATCTTATTTGCACATTGCAGACACCATAAAGCATGTACTGATCACTTTTGATCCACTAATCGTATCAATCCATGCAAATAATTGACGTGTTACATAACTTTTCATGGTCGTCAGATATGACCTATGTGAATGTTCAACGGCTCCAGAGTGACCGTCATCTTCTCCATCATTGATTCACAAATAAATCCCATGGAGATGGATCAATGACAGTGATTAGTGATCTGGTTTTACATTCACTTACTGATATATTTGCTGAAAAAGTTGTTTTTTGTTCACATTTCTCAGTTTTTGATTTGATAAAGTTCAACTTTTCATTTCTGCTTTTGTTGATTTATGATCAGTAAATGAAATAGATGATTTTCACTGAAAAAAAAAAGTAGATTATGAAGGATAATATTATAATAAATGGTACTAAATCATGAAATTTAGAGTAAAATGCATTTGAGAAGTGCCAGGAAAGTTTTATGGGTTAAAACAAATCTGTTTGTAACCCCCAAATATGTCACGTAAGTGCCTCAACTTAAGAAAAAAATGACAAAATATTTAAATATTGATGTGATATCTGATCAATATCTGATTAAACACCACATTTCTACCATCAAATATCAAACAATGACACGATACTATGCCTGTTTTCTGCTGAAATGTTTAAGAGCTGAATGAAAAACAGTTGTAAAATATAGTGTGACCTCAAATGAACAAAGCTAGCAGGACTTTATATAAGGGGAAAAAAAAAAAAAAAGATGGTAACATACAACATTCATGTATCTTCATCTGGCACAGTTGGAAGGGCTTGTGGCCAAAAACTAATCAAACATAAAATTCCACTGAGAATCCATGGAGGAACACTGGAAGAGCGACAAAAAAAAAAAAAAAAGGAGTAATGACATCATCTCCTATAGACTGATATGACAAAGACAAAATAATAAAATAAAAAAAACGGCGGGAAAACAAAACGGAGCACTTTCCAAGTCTCCGGTTGAAAAATATATCCTAATAATAATAAAGAAATCAATACAATGAACAGTATGAATGTTTAAAAAAACTGGCTCAGTATCTGTGAGGCTGAGTGGTACGTTGTGGATTGGGTGAGTTGAAAATGTTTCATAAAGCTTGGCTGAGGACCAAAAAGGCCTCTAAATGGTTCCATGGGGTCTGCGTTTGGATTGGTTAGTCGAGGGTGGGGGGAGAGGAGAGGAGAGGGGAGGAGAGGGGAGGAGAGGGGAGGAGAGGAGATGAGAGGAGAGGAGAGGAGAGGAGAGGAGAGGAGAGGAGAGGAGAGGAGAGGAGAGGGGAGGAGAGGGGAGAGGGGAGGAGAGGAGAGGGGAGGGGAGGAAAGGAAGGGGAGGAGAGGGGAGGAGAGGAGAGGAGAGGAGAGGAGAGGAGAGGAGAGGAGAGGAGAGGAGAGGAGAGGAGAGGAGAGGGGAGAGGGGAGGGGAGGAGAGGGGGGAGGAGAGGGGAGAGGAGGAGAGGGGAGAGGAGGAGAGGGGAGGAGAGGGGGGAGGAGAGGAGAGGAAAGGAAAGGAGAAGGTATCAGACCAGTTAAAACCAGCATCTTTTTGATCTTCTCCAACTGTAATATTCCTTAAGGGATTTGGCACGAAAAGCAGGTGTTTTTTTTTTTTGTTTAGTTTTTTTTCCTCCCAGATTATTTTTCTTTGGAACGAGAGGAGAGACAACTGCTTCACAGCGCGACGAGGCAACATATTAGTTGTTAAAAGTCTGACAGCTCACTACAAAGATCTCCTCCTGAGCTCGTGGCAACACATCGGGCCTGACGGCAGGGTTCAGCTGGGACTCTTGGCTCAGGCTCTTGACTTGAGCAGGCTCGGGGAGTGTGTGTGTGTGTGTGTGTGTGTGTGTGTGTGTGTGTGTTTAAGTGTGTGTTTGTGCACTAACAGTCGCTGCGGTGCCATTTGGACCGATGCCTGACACCCTCCGTGTTAATAAGAGTAATCAGTGCCCCCATGCCTGCAACTAGCCTACATAGCACAGCAGAGACATGGCACAGGCCTGCACCGCCACCTGAGTGTGTTTACCCAAAACACACATCACCCCCCCCCGCACCACCACACACACACACACACACACACACACATATTACACACACCTCATAGGAGCTAATGAGGGGGAAACGCAGTCGATACAGTACAATTGATCAGCATTGTCCGGCGACAGCGTACCATCGATTGGGTTTCCCTCGCCAGTAATGCCTCATTAGCCGCGTCTTCAGCACACATGAGCAAACGCACAATCAGGTGTAATGCATTGCACGGGCAAACAAATCATAGCCTTTAATTTTCAGCGGCGCGCTCGCCAGGCTTTGGTTCATTTGGCCCGAGAACGCCTCGTGTACATTTGCAGGCGGGTGATTGTACCTCTGCTGCTGTGTTTCATATGTTTTCATTAATATCACTTGTGTGATGTCAATATTAGGGCTGAGTACAAGGGGAGCGTTCGCCACCGAAGCAGTGGGAGTAGAAGGAAAAGCAATCAAACTGTACTTGAATATGAAAAACTGCAACGTGGTGGACACTTAGACCCATGTACAGACTCTTATGTAGTGATATTTTCGGCTTGATTTAATACAGAAAAACAACTGTACATAAATTACAATGTGTACGATGTGAGATTTACGTCGACAATTATGTTATTAAATGCATCTCAGAGGGGAGATTTGAACTATCAACCTTTTATATTAACTTTATTTGGACTTATATGGATGTCGTCTCTCATATATTCTCTTAAATCTGGATGATTAAGTTGAGTTTAACCGTTAATGTAGAACAATTTTTATTGCACCTTATTTAGTCTTTCTATAATATGAGTCCTTGATTTGTCTAAATTTTTTTTAATTTAACCCCCCCCCCAAAAAAATACTGTAAACATGATTTTTTTTATTCTTTTTAAACCACGTTTTTGTCTTGTTCGGAAAGTTTAAGACTGATGGGATATACTTTCAAATCTTTAAACAAGATAAGAGACATTTATTGGACCATGAAAAAAAACAAACAAACAAACAAAAAATTGTTGTACTATCCCTGAAAGTCCAAGGAGCATTTAAGTTGCGGATTAGTGGTTCAAAAGTTATTAAATATTATTGAAAAGTAGCCACATCCTACAGGTTTCTACAGGTTAAATTGAAGACTTCTTAAAGTCATTTTTAATAAAAATAATAATAAATAATCACATCTCCAACCAGACATTATTACATATACACTTCTCCTTTCTTATTTTTCTCTTGTCTTCCTAAGAGAAAGTTCCTAATTTCAGTACAAATTGAGTGGACTATCATGACTGTCCTTAAATTTTATCAAACACATTTACAAACAAATTTATGCCAATATAACTTAAGACCTACCCTATTAAATTTTTATATATTTTCAAGACTTTTTTCCAAGGTTTTCTCAAGAACCCTGTACTGTATATATTATTATTGTCATTTTTTCCCTTCTTGAACACTTCAGTAGCAGTAACGTTGTACTACGAGTGGAAACAGGAAGTGTTTTCTTCTGGTAGACAATAAGACATCACATGGGCGTTCTGTCCAATCAGAACCCTCTGTACCCCCCAGTTCTTAAAGCCGAATTAAATAGAGTGGAATACACGTTCCCCATGTCAGAATGAACATGTCCATGTAAACAATTACTTTATTCGGAATAAATAATTCGTAATAGAAAAAAAAAAACATCATATAAATGTATGGACAAAGTATGGTGTATATATCTATCATGTTAAGTAACAAAAAACTAATTCCTATTATTGGAATTGCGTCAAAGATAGTACCAACTTGTAAAGGGGTGAAAACATTTTACTGTGGAAATATCATTTGCGGAATAAAAACAGCACTTTTTTGATACTTGCTAGCATTATAGGATGGCATAGGACATAGTAGAGTACAATATTTCTTCCTTAGTCAACTGAAGTAATGACATAAGTGACTTTCTAAAGCATCTGTTATCCCTGTAGATCTGAAACGCTGCCATGCACTCTAAAAACAACTCAACTTTCGAGTCAAACTGTTGGATACTGTCCAGAATCATCATCAATTCTTAAAATGTTTAAGTTGGCAGGATTAACAGTGACCACAAAATTGCATATACTGTACTGTAAGCATCTTCAGCTGCATTAACTGCATCATGTCACATCCTCTTACTTCTGGGAAGAGGACTTGTCAAATGTTTATTTTAGCAGCAATTAGGTGTTTAAGTGTGTAACGGGGGGGGGGGGGATCTCCCTTTCCGGTGGGTAACATTGAGTCCCGTCCTGAATGGTACCTAATCTGTGCCCAGATCAGGTAGTTCTCTGTCCTCTGGAGGGATTGGGACGAGATTTGAGGCTCTGTAATGTGATATAAGGTTTGTGGTGGTGGTTGCATGTGTGTGTTTGGACGGTGTGTGTGTGAATGTGTTTGGGCGTGAGAGACTCGTTCCAGTGGCCAAACACTGCTCCCATAGAGGTGTCTCTTAAGGCACACTGCTGATCCCTGGCCAGACCACCGCTTCCTGAGGCCTGTGTGGATGAAAAATATCCACACGCTCGCAACACAAATCTGTGGAAAGCCCACATCTTGTCTGCCTGGAAAACCCTGGTGTCCTAAGGGACTGGATTCCCTCAAAAAACACACACACACACACTAGTCCTCTCACAGTGTGGGCAGTGTGTTTGGAAAGAGCTCGCCGAAGAGGAAAGAGGATGGTTCTCGACTTCTTTCATTGCAAAACACTCTCCGGAGGCATGCCCGTTTCTGTTCTGCACCGTCCTACTTGAACTTTAGATTGAACCGGCGAGAAAAAGAGCGGGCGAATACTCCCCTCGAGCCTGTCTTTGCTGTTTGCCTTTCATCTCCAGGACTGAGAGTTCCCGTAGTTCAGACCGAACGCTCAAAAATAGAGCCAAAAAAAAAAAAACGTCAGGCCTGGCACTGTGTGTTTGCCCATTAAGGCCAACAGTCAGGACTGTCAAGCTTTCAGTAGCTCCTTTGGGCGCTCGACGTGACAACTGAACACATCTTTATAGCTATTACCGGAGGAGGGCGAGGTCAGGGAGGTGTTTTTGTCGTGTGTCAGTCAGCCCGCAGCGAGAGAGGAGAGGGGCGGATCAATCAAAGATGTCTGATTAAGAGGAAGAGGAAGACCACCAGGTTCTCATTTCCCTTCCGAACCAAAGGCAATCTGAGCACATGTAGATTGGGTGTCATTCAAAACGTCAAACCGCCGCTGACTTGTATACATAGACAAACACATTAACCACCGGGGCCTATTGCTGTAATGACAGTAATAGAGCCAGACCAATGACAGACAACAGAATAGCACTTTGGCCAAAGTTGACAGAGGAGGAAATAAGGAAGAAGGCTTCTCTTTTTTTTTTTTTTTTTTTTTCCCCTCCCGCTAAAGGTGCTCATTTGCTGAGGTGAAACGGTTGTGACACGGTGAACGGAGGGGCAATTTCCCTCCCATCAAGTGTGTGTTTAATTTTCCTTGTCCCCGTTTTACTCATGTCTCAGGGCCATTTGTGTGAGAAAAAGGTTACAATTGATGTTAACATTTCACCTGATTGTACAATTTCTGGCCTCCCTCACCCATTACTGGTAATCCTTCCAACATACAGGGGTTAGATGCTTTGCCTGCTTTAAACTCGTGAGGGGCTGGAACTATGCTTTGGTGTGTTCAAATACTTTTAGGAATTGCATTGATATCAACTTTAGGGCATTTTTCGCTTTTTTTTTTTTTTTTTGCAACGTCAGAAAAAAAAACAATTTTGGGAAGTCATCAAAGCATTTTCTCTTTCAAACTATCCATATATTTATACATTTTACACAATAGCTCCTATGTTGCCCCTAAAAACACTTTAAAACAACATGACGACATAAACTTACATCATATTACTTCATATTGTCTATGAACATAGTGTCATGATTTTTTTTATTTTATTTTTTTTTTAATTAAAGCTGTACATGAACTGAAGAACATTTTAGGAAGGAATAACTGTGTTTATTGCTCATTAATTTAGTGTATGTTGGTAAATCACTGTCACAATAGGGTCATAATAATTACAACAAAAAGCTCAAACCCAGTCAAAAACAATGAAAAATCATGATGTTCTTCTTTATTTAAGTTATTTTCAAAAAGCCAATGTAAATCAACATTCTATTTTTATGAATTGTAGTATTTTTTATAATGCTGTTGATCATGTGATTTGATTCAAGTCCATCAGAGGAAGGTCAGTCAGTGAGCAGGTGTAAAAGTACTGTGATTTATTTCATACTAAAATAAGATACTACAAGACTAAAGATACTAAAATAAGACTTTACCACAACAGTCTATAGTGACATTGTCAGTTTCTATGGCAGAGGCATATTTAAGATTATCAATAGTAATGCAGTTTGTGCTATTGTAGTATATGGATTTAATGTTAGTCATGCATGAAAGAGTAGTTTATATAGTTGTTGTCCACATATACACACACACACACACACACACACACACACATATATACACTGTACAGTATATATGCTGTTTCCTTGTATTCTATTACTTCTCATAACACCTTGTTTCATGTATTAATTCATCAGCATTAACCAACATCTTGCAGACCCCTACAATTTTAGTAAAAAAAAACAAATCGCAACTGGTCATTTCAATGTTTGAAAAAAGGTTTAAAAAAAAATTAAAATAATAATAATCTAAGCAGATTCAATATTTCTGCAGACAAACAAGTCAGGCAAGAGTTGTTTTTTTTTTCTTTTTTTTTTTCTGCATTCACTGATTACACCTGAATCAACAAAGAACACCACCACACTTCTCCTCCCCCCCCTTTCTGCAAACAACAAACAATGCAAATAAGCATATATCTGCAAACCCTTACAAACACACACACAAATCCTCAACAGCAGGAGGTCGAAATCAAGCTGATATTCCCCTTTGATTTTTTTCCGAGGGAGGTCTGCTCTGATTTGACTCCACAAAGTCTGAGTGAAGGAGCTTCACTAGGTACTGTGTAGTGTGTGTTATGTAGGAGACCGTGTGTGTGTGTGTGTGTTAATGTATGAGATGCATTCATGTGTCCAGAGATACATATGATGGTTCTACAGTAAGTGCACAATGGTCAGTTATCTTCCTTCAATGGCACAATAATATAATAATAAATAATAATCTTTGCATTAGCTTTGTTTTGCTTCTTATTTCATGACATGGTTTGGTCTAAATGACACAGATCCAAGTTGATGGAAAAGTAAAACTCCATTTTATTTGTACATCAATGGAGAAAAAAATTATCTATTACTGTTATTACAACTGTGATTAAAATGTTAAAAAGGTCATATTCATCATCATTCATTGTATTGTATCATATCACTGTATATACAGTAGAGTATTTTAAGTAGTTTGCATATAGAATAAAAAACAATATTCATATAATATTCAATATTCACGGGGCTCCAAATCCCAGGTGGCTGTAAGAACAATTTCAACCTAACTAGGAATATCACATATCCCATATGGCAAACAGAACAAAAAAAATAAATAAAATAAAATAAAAATACACTCAGAGGCAATAAAAATGCAACACCATACGCATTAAACACATTGAAAATTAAAAATCACAACGACACTGAATGGTAAAATGGTAAATGGACTGCACTTATATAGCGCTTTTCCACCTTCATGGTGCTCAAAGCGCTTTCCATAAAGTCTGGAACACACATTTAAAAATCTATTTCAATAACAGTCAGTATGGACCTTTTACTTATTTTGCTAACATGTGGGTTACATTTTTGGCATTCAAGTGACAGAGATGTAACCATTTTTTCAAAATAAAAGATTGTTCAGACTCGGATAATATATACAAGACAAATAATTAATTCATTATTAGGCGACCCGGTACTAATTGACCACTGGTTATTTATTTAATTTTATTTTTTTCCTAGATTTTCTTTGTCTTGTTATTTTATCAATTATTGGCTTTTATGTGCTTGATATATTCGAAATAAAATGACTAAATGAAAAAAATAAAATAAAATAAATGACAACCTGGATCATTGGCCTTGATCCTCATTAACATGTGTGTGGAGGCCAGGGGTTAAATCCCTACTGTGACGTTGAAAGCCTGCGTTGAACCTTCGAACTTTTCTAACTTCTTCCTCAACGATCTCTTCTTTAAAATGGAGTAACATGGTCTGCACTTATATAGCACTGCTCAAAGCGCTTTACATTAGCTTCACATTCACACCAGTAGGTTTCTAAGCTTCTGTCACACCTACTTGGAGCCGAAGTCAGGGTTCAATGTCTTGCCCAAAGACAATTCCAGAGCCCGGGACTCGAACCGCCAACCTCTCATTCATTGGGCGACCCACTCCCACTCTACCAATGAGTAAAGAAAGTGTGGACTTTTGCCACCTCTAAATGTACCTCTACCTTTCGCTTTGTTTTACCTTTAAATTCAACTTGCAGCACAACACTACTGCATAGAAAACAAACCAAAAAAGAAAAAAAAAAAAAAAATAGACACACCACTGTGCACTTATGCAAAAATCATCAGAGTATAGTATTTGTAAAGCTGGGCTATCTGTTCAGACAAAACATGATTACATATCCCGCCTTCACGTTCTCCCCTGTCCTCCTTTTCCCATTTTTTCCAGGTGAGAAGATTATGTGGCTGGTTGTTTCATTTTACTCAAATTGCACACCTGACAGCGTGGAGCGTGTGTTTGCATGTGTGTGTGTGTGTGTGTGTGTGAAGCCACGCCGCCGCGGTGCGTTTGCATATGCGCCCGTGTTGTGTGACACCGTGTGGGCATCTGTGGGTGTGTTTGTTTTGTGCGGCCACTAACAGGAGCATCAACGGTGAAAGGTTGGCCTTCGGTGTCGGTGGACCTCTAATTTGTTCCGCCACGGCAGAAAGTCGGCTAATGCAGCACACCTGCTATCCCTGTACCATCATTAGCCCGCGCGGAACGGCAAAAAGGTCAAACATAAACAGAGAGATCAGAGAGACAGCGAGGAAAAAAAAAAACACACACACACACACACACACACACACACACACGGAATGAGAAAGAAGAAAAGCGAGCGAGCGTGCATGAGAGAGATAGCGGGAGAGTGATGAGGGCTAATGTGGGGATGATGAGTAGGCGTGGGCTGCCCAGGCATGGAGCGATGCATGATGGGAACACTTCACACACCCAGGGCGCCTGCCTCTGATCTTGGCAAACAAGCCCCAACACGTAGGCATTACCGCTGCACACATGTGTGCAGAGACACACACGGCGCTACCCACTCACAAACAAACATGTATGGGCGAGTGGGATCTGGAAGAGGATCCTCCACATTCAGATCAGCAGATGTGATCTCATTTATGTTCATTAAAACTGACAGACTAGGAGGAAACAGCTAACGTGTTGACATATCTGTAACAAATGGAAAAACTTCCCATCCATCATCATCCATCTTGTTACATTCACTTCTTTTTTAACTAAAGTATAACATTGGCCTTTAATCATGTAAGGTTTCTATTTATTTATTTATTTATTTATTTTTTATAAAAGCTCTTTAGATTTTACACATTACACACATAAAAAAAAATGTGGACTGTTTCTATGGTCAAATATCTGCAGCCTGAAAAATTTTATTGACTTTATTTAACCTTGAAAAATATCCTGACTAAGACACATGATGACACTCTGTTCTAAAGCTATACATAAATCACTAAACTAAGAACCTACATATATAAAACATCACCAATAATTTCAAAGGTACTAAAAGTATAATAAGCCAATTCAATCAGTTAGAAAAACATCTACATCTAGATTTAATCCTTTTCCCATTCGCTTAGAAAATGACTTTCACTATATTTATAGAGTCAGGTTCCTTCAGTTTGACTTTGTTGTTCTAGGTAATGGAAGCAGAACATTTAAAGACTTTCTTTACCCAACTACCCACCAGGAACTTGGACTCTAACCACATTCAAACCCATCTTTTCTTTTCAAATTGGCTTTCGCTTAGTATTTATTTTATTTTATTCATTTTTAATGCATTGCTTGTTTGTCTGTTATGTAAAGCATTGTTGAGTGTTATTATTATTATTATTATTATTAATTTTTTTATTATTATTATTATTATTATTAGCTCAATTCTGACTTTTGGAACATGTAGATATGAAAATCTACATGGGATTAGAGACTATAATTATTAAACTCGTAGACCAGTAAATATGAAGGAAGCAGACCTAAAACACATTTATACATAAAACGATACCAATATTTCAGTCTGTGTGTCAAGATCTGCCCATCCAATCAAATTGAAACAAGAGCAGCCAATTACTGTGATCACACATGTTTATTGATAATGTCCAAATAATCAATATCATAATCGGTATCTGAAAGCTTTACTGACGTAATGGTTTTTAAAAAAAAAAGTTTAACTATGAAGCCCATCATAGGAGTTTACTATGTACCACCTCTGGCTCCAAAAAGCTACAATGGTGTCAAATAAACTGTAAACTGTGGTCAATTTAATTTGAAATACCAGTGGATGATGACTTGGTGCCTATATATATATATATATATATATATATATATACACTGATCCAAAGTAATACTCAAAACATGTTTTTTTAAATATTCAAAGCTACAAGTTTTTTTTCATAATACTACAAGAATAGAGCATTTTGGATATTGATATTAATATGAAACCCTTCTATTTTTCCAATTTATAATACTATCTCACTTGCTTAAAGTCATAAGCACAATGTTTACATGTTTATCAGTATTTCTGATGGAAGTACTGTATAACATATAGAACATTCTTCTCATGATGGAAATTCATTTTCATTCCCATAAAAAAACTTGTTTTTTTTTTAATCATGTTGGTATTGTGTATTTTTAGTATTGTATACTAATTGGAGAAAATCTTACTTTTATTTCATTTTGTTCAATTAATACTCCTATGTAACATATTATACATCATATACATTACATGTATATAAGTACTATGTAACATTAATATAATGTTATCTTGATCATCATCAATAATAACAATAATAATAATAATAATAATAATAATAATAATAACAAGATAAATAATTCAACTTCTATAGTGGATATCTAAATATATCTAAATGGAATTAGTATTTTTTATTTTATTTTTTGCAATAAATTGACAAAAAAAAAATCTGATAACCGATACATTTAGACTAGATATTAAAAGTAACATTAGACCTGCAAGCGTTACTGTCCCGTACATACAGTCCCGTACATACCCCTTTATACAATTTCCATTTTGCACATGAAAAAAAGTGGCAAAATTAAATAGAAAGGCTCTGAATGATTCAAGCATAATAGATAAATTTGTTCGTAGTTTAGTATTTCTTTCTCATGAAACCAAAATATACATATAATTCAAAATATTTATTGGTTGTTTTTCATTGTTGGTTGAATGGGGAGAAAATAACCCCCCCCCCTCAACAACAACAACAACACCTTACAGTAATTAATAGAAGAGACAAAGGGAGTCGTCATTATTTGGTGACATCAAACAGTCTTGCTAACAAGACATGGCATTAATATATGTGGAGCGAGGAGGGACCGATACTCCCCTGACTACACTTGGCTTAACATACACACATGTACTGTACTGTAAGTGCACCCTGCATCCACACACACACACACA
Organism: Siphamia tubifer; assembly: GCA_020466265.1. Classification (NCBI taxonomy): domain Eukaryota; kingdom Metazoa; phylum Chordata; class Actinopteri; order Kurtiformes; family Apogonidae; genus Siphamia; species Siphamia tubifer. The sequence goes on from CM035784.1 coordinate 15,177,016, forward strand.
CACACACACACACACTTTACACACTGAGGGCTGAGGATGAGCCTCCACGTCGTCTCCCCATACCTGGCTCCGAAGTAATTAATTGCTGTGGTATTTAGGAGTGTTCAACTAGACAAATATGACAGAGACAGGGACAATTAGTTTGGCTGTTTAAGCTACATTAACTCTCTCAGCTATTACACCCCAGTGCCATAGTCGAAGTCCTCCCATAGGAAAGACTACAGCAGTGTAGTGGCTGTTCATGGGCTGTGGAAGAACTGGGGGAGAAGGAGGAAATAAAAAATAATAAATAAATAAAATAAAAAATCACGAGAGGGTTGTTTGTTGTGGAGTATAATTGGGAATAAATTTCAATTATCTGCTATGTCACTTTCTTACAGTACAGTACGTTTCCTTGGGAGTTGTGTGGGGATTGTTAATCAGTTTGTGTACAGTATATTTGGACGTACAAACGGAAGACTTTCAAGGAATAACTTTTTTTTTTTTTTTTTTTTTTTTTTTTTAAATAAATGCATGCTTGAACTACCCACACTCTCATCAGCGCCATCTGTAGCTGCGTTGTCCTGCGAAAGTGAAGTCATTTCTTTTTGAGAACTTCTAAAATAGAAAATGGTAATAAGTTGAGTGTATATGAACTGGTTTTGAAGGTGTAACATAGGAAAAAAGATGGTGCTAGAATTTACAATTAATAATTACAACATACGTATAATATTTAGGTGTTTTATCCTGATAGAATTCAAGCCAAAATAATTGTTTTGGTTTTTTTTGTTTTTTTATTAATATATATACTGTACGTAGATATTTTAAACATAAGGCCAAGAAGCAGCTTGGTTTCCACCACCTGTTGGATGATTAGGTGTTTTATTGGACTATCTTTTCTTTTTTTTTTTTTGCATCTAGTGAGTTAAACATCACTGTATCAGATCCCAATAAAAAAAAATTAAATGATGATGTCAGCACATTTGTCATTTTAGGTGAGATTTGTGTTAGCAGTTAGCCTGACAAGAAACTGTAGTTCTTAAAAAGCCCCCCCCCTCCCCCCATATCAATTTCCATGTATGAGGTTCCATTTTGTATTGTATCCGATACATTGGGTCTCACTGCTCAAATACTATAATTTTTGAACAAACAAAAACATACACAAAACCAGTCAAATTTCAGAACATAAGATTTTATATTTATTTAAAAGCTTATTAAAAATGCTTGCGTGACACTAAATCAACCAATCAGAGGCCGTTAATCAACATCACCCTAGCAACAAGGAACTTTGCCTACTCGAGGCGTCTTTGTTCTGAGGCCCCCCTATTGGTTCAAATATATAATTATGTAGATTATTATTTAAGGGTTGTCCAGAGGGAATTCCGATCTTTCCAATGGTACCAAGTGTGACGGGGAAATACCCAACGACAACGCAAAGGAAAGCCGTGTTTTGAGATGATTTTTCTTTGTTTTAGACTTAATTACTGTCAGAATTAGCATGATTTGAAGCACTTACGGTAGGAGTTTTAACAAAAAACAATAGTTAGAAGGAGACGCTTTACTTGGATTTTATGCATAAACTTCAAATTTGATCATTTTGACCCATAGAGGCTATCGCTAGAAATACTGCTGTGAGACTGAACAACTGGTTTTGTGCTGGGGGGGGGTGGGTCACATATATCACATATATCTTTTTCCTGCTTCCTCATTACTAAACGTCACTGGAAAAGCCTCTGGTGAACAATCTGTAAATGGCATGTATCTAATTGGATACATCTGGATTATCAATAACAAAAAGTCACACTGATCATGTAGAGAGCTTCAAAACACATTTATCAAATATGATTCTTTTGGTGGGTTAAAAGCCAGCAAAATTACTCAATTATATCCCATCAAATTGACAACAAGGGTGTAAGTGGGAAGTCCCAGGACACAGAGGACGACTCACCCACCAAAAAAATAAAAAATAGATGTAAGGGTGGAGGTGGGGGGCTTACACAATGATTTGTAGTTTTTTTTGTGATGAAAAGTTGACGCTATGAGTGGTGCTGTAACCTTTTAAACAATGGTACTTACCTACAAATAAAAAAAAAAAATTCCCATTGGCTCTTCACGTACTACTTCCCTTCTTGTCCTTTATTTTCACCACGTCCACCTTCGCGTTTTTCGTCGATCACACTCTTTATGCCTGCGATGCTAATTCTCCATTCTATTCTATATTACATAGTATATAGAAAAGTGTTTAAACTTGCCTGACACCTGGTCTGAAACTCTCTGTGGGTCTGGATGACACATGGGCACCTGGTTGAAGAGTTGCTTTTCTTTCCCAGTTCTTTCTTTTTCACTCCCACACATTCCAACCGAGCGCACATCCGATATTACCTTAACACAAAGTAACACAACAAAAGAATGAGTCTTTTTTTTTTTTCCTCAGTGCACACATACAGACAAGCGTTGCCTGTGTACGACCTGTACCTTGAGGCTTCAATTAAAACACACAGAAAGACACTGATTGTCTAAAGACCTTTTTTTTTTTTTTTTTTTCTCATTCTGAGGTCAAATAAACAGACTTTTTCCACAACTCTGCCCGATCTACTAAAGACCCAGTTTGCCTGTTGTAGTAATTTGCATATACAATCCAACATTTTGTGGAGTTGGACCACAGTTTACTGTTGATTTACTCTGACTGCTTGGACAAATGTCAACAAGTGGACACTTCCACTTCCCACGGCATTGACATTACTACCTGTGCAGTGGAAGGAACTAAGTAAAAGTACTTCCTTTACTGTACTTATGTAGTTTTTAGGTATTTGTACTTTACTTGAGTGTTTATTTTTCTGGCAACTTTTTACTTTTACTCCCTATATTTTTGTTTAAATATAACTAGACAAATGTGACAGGATGAAAAATAAGATGTAAATCATATATATCTATCTCATAATTTTGACTTTTTATCTCATAATTTAGACATTTTATCTTGTAATTTTTACATTTTATCTCATCATTTTGACTTTTTATCTCATAATTTAGACATTTTATCTCATAATTTTTACATTTTATCTCATAATTTTGACTTTTTATCTCATAATTTTTACATTTTATCTCATAATTTTGACTTTTTATCTCATAATTTAGACATTTCATTTCGTAATTTTTACATTTTATCTCATAATTTTGACTTTTTATCTCATAATTTAGACATTTTATCTCATAATTTTTACATTTTATCTCATAATTTTGACTTTTTATCTCATAATTTTTACATTTTATCTCATAATTTTGACTTTTTATCTCATAATTTAGACATTTTATCTCATAATTTTGACTTTTTATCTCATAATTTTGACTTTTTATCTCATAATTTTTACATTTTATCTCGTAATTTTTACACTTTATCTCATAATTTTGACTTTTTATCTCATAATTTAGCCATTTTATCTCGTAATTTTGACTTTTTATCTCATAATTTTGACTTTTTATCTCATAATTTAGACATTTTATCTCGTAATTTTTACATTTTATCTCATAATTTTGACTTTTTATCTCATAATTTAGACATTTTATCTCATAATTTTTACATTTTATCTCATAATTTTGACTTTTTATCTCATAATTTTTACATTTTATCTCATAATTTTGACTTTTTATCTCATAATTTAGACATTTTATCTCATAATTTTGACTTTTTATCTCATAATTTTGACTTTTTATCTCATAATTTTTACATTTTATCTCGTAATTTTTACACTTTATCTCATAATTTTGACTTTTTATCTCATAATTTAGCCATTTTATCTCGTAATTTTGACTTTTTATCTCATAATTTTGACTTTTTATCTCATAATTTAGACATTTTATCTCGTAATTTTTACATTTTATCTCATAATTTTGACTTTTTAGCTCACAATTTGAATCTCATGCTTTTTTTTGTAGATCTACTGTGATCTGTAAGTGGCAATGGGGTAAAGTCACAGTGTCTTTATAAGTTAATGTTAAGATAAGTTGAACCTAAAGAGTTGTAGATGTGCCAATAGATTTTTTTTTTCTTTCAATATTCATAAAATTCATTGTTTGTTGACACTTTATAACTCTGGAGATATATAACACCTTATTAACCTGAAGCTACAATGTTTTTTCTTCTAATAATAAACATTTTTCCCCTTTTTTTGTGTGCAAATTATTGGTATTTTCTATCGAACAGATGTATTTGTATTAATACTAAAGTCAAATCAGTAACAGTAACACAAAACGCAAAGGTTTTAGTCACATGACAATAAAACAAAGGGGCATAAAAGGGCTGAATTCCTCCACAAATATCGATAAGCAGTGTGTGAACCAGGGAGCTATCGTCTAGAAATGACTACATGACAGTAGCTGCGTTGGAAATTTGCAAAATGTAAATAGCGCTATAAAAAAACTGCTAATGGAAACACCTGAATTTTGAAAAACATATTGAAATGGTCATATCTTATAATGTTTTTTAAACCTTCTAAGGCTGCAGGTTTTTGTTCCGACCAACCAACACTTCACAGTTTGACCAATCCACTCTCTGAAGACGGAGATCAGTTGATTAATTGATTCAAGTCAGGTGTGCTGCTGATTGATTAGTGAACACGGAACACTCGTTTACGAATAAGTTACGAACATTCACATCCAAACCTTGGCAAACTGGCGCATCCAGTGTTTGGATGTGATGGGGAAAAAGTAATACGAAAAAATAAATAAATAAAATAAATATAAATATTTGATTTGATTTATTTAATTAATTATTGTTATATTGTTGTGATGAGGCTATGATCAACTACGCACTTGCAGCTTTGCATATTGTAATATGTGATATAAGGAAAAGGGGTGGGATTAAACAGGGACGGATTTATGGGTGGGCGGGGCCCACCCTGATTGACAACTGTGCCCACCCAATCACAAGCTCAGAAACAGAATTCTAGGCATCATCAAACTGAAATGTTGATCAATATCTTTAATATAGTTATTTGTAAATGTCAGTGGAAATAAACAATGTATATTTAATTATTTGTGTTTATTAAAAAAAAAAAAAAAATCTGTTTAAATTTAGGAAATGCTATTACGTCCCACACTGACTTCACTTCGGCCCGTCTAAAAATAGTCGTCTAGATCTGCCACTGGGATTAAATAAGAGTTTACTTCTCCCCACTTCTTATCAAATATGTAAATAACAACATGTTATTAAGTATTGATTTTGTATAATAGGATACAATTCAAATTTTTTTTTCAATCATTATTATTATTTCTTCATCTTTATCTATGAATTTATAGTTTTAGTCATGATGCAAAAAGTCACCGTCATTGAAAACGTCTCCAGTTTGAATGATCCTGCAAAAGATTTAGTTGATTTGTGCAGAAAAAAAAAAAACAAAAACCCACAGTTATTTCCAGACACACAAAGTCAGTCCTAGTATGAAAGTGTCTGGTGTTTAGTGAGGGACTGGCTCTGAGGCTGACCTCTGCTCTCCTCGTGGAGTTGAACAAGAGCAGAATAATAATGTGATGTCATGGAACAGGTCAGGTCTGCAGAATTACAATTTTTACACTATAAATGGAATTTCACTTTAAGGAGATTTGAAACATATGCCTAAAATTAGGCTTAAGTGGCTAAAAAAATAAATGATCAGGTCTTTTCTTGGAGCTCATGGTGAACTTAGGTTAAGGTAGTAGTTCTTAAATCTGGTCCTCGTGGCCCACTGTCCTGCAGGTTTTAGTTATTTCCCTCTACTGTGACACCTGGGTCAATTATTGATCAGCTCTTCAGAGGTTTAATCATGATGTAATGGTGTACAGGTGTGATGGAAGAGGGATATATTTCTTTTTGTTTTGTTTTTCCATTTATTTTTTTTAAATTACATTTATTCTTAATTTTTTTTTTAAATATGTAAAGCTTCTTAAAAATGTTTTATTTTTAACAGTTTTGTTCATTTAGATGTTTTGAATTTTTCCGAAAAAAAATAGTTGTTCTATTTTTTTCTTTACATTTTTTTTATTTTTTAAATATTTTTTGTTATTATAATTTTTTTTGTAATCTATGAATTTATTTATTTTTTAATTTATTTATTTTTTTTTACTTTTTACATAAAAAAAAAAGTTTACATTATTTTTAGTAATTTTTTTATTATTCTTTTTTTTAATTGTATTTGACACTTTTAATTAGTTTTTATTTAAAAAAGAAAAGAAAAGGGAGCTATGTAAAACGTGCAGGGGGGGTTATCACTGGGTTACTGTAAGATAAAGGTTATTGCAAAACTCTAACCATGGACCATTTCTTTACAGTCAGAATCAGTTAAATGTAACACAAATCATCAAAATCAAACCGCAAATTTATGATAAAAAAACCCAAAACAAAGGCAACATAAAAATCATAATCATCGCTGCATAACACAATTATTTTTGCTCTTCTTTATCTCATCCGGTGTGTTTTAGCTGCCGTGAAATAATACATATAATGCTAAATGTAGCTTGGTTTCACTTAAAAAAACTTTCTTGTATACAATATAGACATTACTACAGTACAAGCACCACATGGCATTACCATGGCAACAAAGACAGAACCCTGGGCACTGAGGATACGACATGTGTTGGACTTTAAACTAACTAGCATTCAAATTGTTGGCTGCTGACCTGGTGGCTTCTGGTGTGATTCTAAATCCCTGCTGCAAGGAAACAAAATCTTGGAAAGAGCCGCAACGATAGTTCTGAGGGATTACACACAATTTTAACAAGATTTACAAAGCTTTGATTGATTTCCGTCGCACATGATGTACCCCCCCCCCCCCCCCCAAAAAGTGCCAAAGTGGCTTTTGCGTCTTTATAAACGCAAACTTTCTGGGCAAATCTATTGCAGAGTGGTCACACTGTTGCAATATTTACACTTCAATCCATATACAACATGTTTAGTGAAATCAAACAAGCAGTGATATAACCCCTTAATCTCATCCTGGCACATAAACGACACACGCAGAGAGCTTTTTGAGTTGTTCAACAAAGTACTGTGATTTGTCTAAAAAGGCTTACAATGCTTCCAGCCAGTGAATTAAGTTGTTGTACATGGCATACATTTGCAATTATAATGAGACGTATGGATGCCACAAATATGTTCACTTTCACTAAACGTTTGCTTAATTTGCACCCCTGTGTGACGGGGGGAAAATGGTTGAATCCATTGGCCTGTGGTGACCCCATTCCAAGCTAGTTGTTGGCCACTTATCATCCAAATTGTGACGGGGGGGGGGGGGGGGCTGAAAAAAAAAAAAAAAAAAAAAAAAAAAAAAAAAGGGGATCCCTGCCAAGTCCTCCAAAAAAGTTAGCAACTCATGTGGCACTCTAAACAACAAAACAATGATTGCTCTCTTGTCCGTTTTGTCGGCGCTATGAGGCAGCGGTGCCAAGACTCTTGTGGAAAATTTCAAAACAAGTGGGTGTATGACAAGTAGCGACAAAACACATTAACGCCAAGGTGGGAGAAATGGAGTGTTGGTCAGCCTTGTTTTTATGTCGCATTTTACAACTGATCAATCTGGACTGATCTTGTAATTCTGTTTTTTTTTTTTTTTTTTGCTTGTTTGTTCAGTCTTCTATATCATGTGGAGGAGAGAAAAAAAAACAAAACAAAAAAAAACTGGTGAAATGGGTTCATTTGACAACTTCAAAACCTGTTCTGCAAATAATACTAACTACCTGATAATTACACTGTCAGCAACACCGCAATTGTGTTCCCTCACACACAATAACGGAGGCATTTAAACAGTTCGGTGTGTTTCGATGACAGGACAGAGCGGCCGTCGATGCAAAAGGGACAAAAAATAAATAAAAAAAACTTGTTTATTTGAGGTAGCATGGCGGACCGAAAAGAGAGGATTTCTTGGGCCTGAGGGGTGCAGGAGAGAGAGTAGGTTGTGAACTCTATCTGATTTCAGGGAACAAGGGCCTCGAGGACAAGCTCAAAGAATAAGGTCAAGGATAAAAGTAAGTGAGGGGAAAATACGGCACGGTGGAGCAGTGACATGGGGGGATGGGGGGTGGGGGTGGGGGGTGGGGTGGGGGGGGTAGAACAGGCTTAAGGATACATGATAAAACCTCAGAGGGAGGAGCAGCGGTCACAATGGAGGCAAAAAAAACAACAACATCAACAAAAACCCCAAATGTCTGTGTCTCAGAGGTTTGATTACGTCCAGAACCTGTTCCGAAATCAATCATCAAACCTTTTGGTTTCTGCTTCGACCCCACCCCCCCCCCCCCCCCCCCCCCCCCCGTCATTACAGTCCTGACTCTTTTAGTGGCGTTATTCACTGCTGAACAGTTAAGGGTGAAGGCGACATCTGAGCTATGCTTTTTCCCCAGAGCCATTGGTGTTCTAAAAGTCACAATAAGATAAGACACAATCCATCGGGTATCGTATGCGCAATAAAAATGAACAAAAAAACAAATAAAGGGGAAGGGTGTGTGGTCACTACTTCCCAGAACTGATGTGGAATATACTGTTTTACGTATTGATCTTTGCTTTTTTTTTAATGATATTTATTTCGATGCCAAAGCACCTGTGGAGAAGCCATTTTTAATTTCGTTCACTGCATATAATGACAATAAAGGCTTGAATCTTGAATCTACGTTGTGTTTTAACCACATATTCAACACAGAAATGTTGCTTTACAAATTAATTTTATCCTCACATACAGTACAAACTGTGGTGTTAAAGGTCAGTGCTTTCTGGAAAGTTTATATACAATGCGATTAATGTAGTAATGTAGGATTATCCATCCACTGCATGAATGTTAATGCACCTAAATTACAAATTGAATTATATTTTATCATAAGTATAACCCTGGTTTTGTTGGAAGGAAACTTCTCGCTGCAATTTTTGGATCCTTCATAGAGTTTGCCAACAACATTTATGAATTTATATCCCATCTGCTGTGTAGGTTTAGACAACATGGTTAGAAAACATTGAGGTTGGTTAAATAACGATGAATTTGTCCGCATTAAACCAAACCTTTAACTCCTAAGACTTAAGCAATTCCACAGTGAAAAATAAAAGATAAAATAATCGACAAAATCTGCCAAAGTGATCAGTGAAATGAACAAAAATAAATGTTAAAATAACAAAATAAAATGTAACATGAACAAGGTAAGATGCCAACAGAAGAAAAATAATAAAATAAATAAACATGACGTAGAAAAAAATAAACAAAAATAAGCAATGACATTGACAGAAATGAATAAATATTCACAAAATAACAAATAACATTAAAAAATGCAAAACAAACAAAATAAAATGAAGGACAAAACATTTTTTTAATTTGGTTCCAGTAGTTTTAGTTTGGGCTGTTTCTTTTTTATAAATCAGCTGCTTTTTAACACCTGTACATCAGTTCCATCAACAAAATTCTCAGTAAAATAAACCAAAAAAAAAAGGATTCTTTGTGAATTTTCCAACAAAATCACCCATTCAGAACATGTCAGCGCTGATACATCAGGAGTTAAAGGGTTAAATTAAGTAAGAGTAAATAAATGTGACATGAAATTACAAAAAAACAAACAAAAAAAAAACAAAAAAATAGGTGATCAATCGATATTTGCACCAAAATCATAACTGGTTTGAGATACTGTATAACTATAAACAGGTTGATTTGGTAAATAATTAATTATGGTTCTAAAATATCAAAGATGAAAAACATTGGTGGGAGTGAAAAAACAGATCACAATATTTAATGTTCTGATCTTATATATGTTGCTAATTTAACTACAGATCTAATATGGGTTGACTGATAAAATTGGCGGATCTTTTACAAAATGAAATATATGTACAGATGGTATATTCTATCTGTGTTGCCATGGTAATGCTATACAATGCTTGTACGGAAGCAATAGACACATTCACGTGACTAGAAGAACGTCACCTAAAAAAACACCAACAGAATGCAATTGAAGCTCGCACTTTAATGAGCAGATACCTAACCGATACCTAAACAAACAGTCTGAGACCAGTGTATGTTCTGAATAATTTCACAAAGAACGGACATATGAGAGAAACTAACAAAACTAAACAGCTCCAATAGCATAAGTGTTATTTCTCTACCCATAAAATGCACTGAAAGAGCCAAAGAAGAGCGCATTAAAACGTAATAATCATCAATTTTGTCTTATTGTTTTCCATAGACAATGCTTCGAAATGAATTCACTGTCGACGACCAACTAACCTATCGGTGTGTGTTACGTTGAAATGATTCCCACTGGAAACAAACAAGCCCTGGGTTTAACAGGTTTAAATTGAGATTATACATTTATATAGCAAAGCCATCACTTCCACTTCTATTCAGGCCTCGTCAGAATGGGTTTCTCACAGCCTGGACTTGTAAGGTTACCTTCTTAACTCAGATAGACTTGGATACAGAACCACAATCATCCACCATTACCCTGCAGCTCATTCACCTCCTGTTCCCACCAAGCTTCAATCCCTTCATCCAGAGCTTCTCCAGTCCAGTTCTGAGCTTCTAACCCCCCCCCCTCCCTCCTTCCCTATGTGGTTTATGGGGCTACACAGCAGGGGTCTGGTGGTGGGGTTCTGATGAGCACAGGGTGTCATCTCCAGTTCTCGCCACCCGACGTAACGACAAGGCGAAGGAAGGAAAAAAAAAAAAAAAGCAAGGGGAGAAAAGAGCGAGAGGACGGTTGAGTGAATAGGCGTGTGTTGTAAATCTTCACAGCGGCAACATGCGACCGTGGAGAAGGGAGGGTGACGAGTGGGTGATGGAGGACGGCAGGCGGTGAAGAAAAGAGGGAAGAGATGGCGGCGAATGGGGGAAGCGGATTTGCCTCACTCACTTAATGCACTGCTTATGACAGCTAAAGGGGAAAGTGCGCTGGAAATTGGTGAGGAGGAATTACCAGTGTTATACCGCTTGCCATCTTACAAATGAATACCGTTTAGCCTCGGCATATAAATGAGTGGATTTGGCTTGGAGAGGAAAAGAGAACGAAAAGAGAGAGAGAGAGAGAGAGAGAGAGAGAGAGACTGGTGGAATGAGAGACAGAGGAAGGCAAAGTGGCGGCGCAAGCAATCAGTGGCCAGTGTGTTTTCTTTGCGGAGGTGTGTGTATATATATATATATATATATATATATATATATATATATATATATGTGTGTGTGTGTATTCGCACACACTGAGGTATGTATGTGTGCATAACTGCGGGCATGTGTGTGGCTCAGTGTGAGGCTCTGTGTCGAGCCAGCCGCCTGAAATTATGCAAGCAAGTAACAATGAGCAAATTGAACCTCCGCACACCGACACACAAATACACACACATATATGCACACACACACACACACACACACACACACACATACACGCCTAGCGCAAGGTCAGGCTCAAAGACAAGGGAGTAGGGGCGTTTTAGCAGTGGGTGGGAGCGAAAAACAGATCATGATAAATTGGCTCACATTTTACAAAACGCTGCCCTTAATGCACCTCGGCTAGCCATGCCCGCTAGCCTGGCGCTGGGGTTGCTTTAATAGCAGCAGCTAGCCATTTGTGATATATGAAAACCAGGCTGTGGCACTAATTGTGCAATTACAAAGCGGAAGCAGTACCGTGTTGTGGCAGCGTGGGGAGGAGAGAGAAAGACAAGAGTGGAGTGAAGGATTGTTCTCCTCTCCATATTATACCTCTGCCTTTTTCTTTTCTAGCTTTTTTTTTTTTCCCTCTCTTCTACCTTGTTAATCCTCCCTCCATTCAAAACCTACCTTCTCTCTAGGGCTGGATATAGTCTGGATTTGACCTGTTCTGGTTGTTTATTTGCGGTGTGTTCACTGCTTAATGCTTGGTCACTGAATACTCGGAAGCAAACTGTACTATTTAGTAGCATGTACTAATTTAACTGTATATAAGACAAAATAAAATAGTCTTTTATTAGTCCCACTAACATAGACCTGTGTAGATGCCCTGCAAAATGACTTACAAGACAGATATTTAGGTCAAATGTCATACAACTACAGTGAATGTCGACATTTCTTACTACAACTGAGGCCTTATATCACAATCAACCTGCGCTTGGAAAGACATCGACAAACCTAAAAAGAGGAAAAAAGTGAACTCTACTGTACTTACCCAGTCGGTTTTCACTTGCCCCAATTAAAGCTGTGTGATATTAGGATAAATATCATGTAACAATAGGACTGTTTCTTTCGTTTCATGTTATGCACTATTATTTGTATTGTTTTGGTGCTGCTAACGCTAATGCTAACCCTAAACTGGTTCATATAGATAAAAAAGTAAATATATAGATGTATATATATTTTTTTCCATTGTTATGGCCATTTGATGGTTTCAAACTACTGTTTTCTAAATTGGCAGTAACCCACACTAGTTTGGAGGGTCTGTGCAAATGTGTTTTTGTGACATGCCAAATGACAATAAACTGATTCTGAAGATACAGCTTAATTAAAAAAAAATAAAAATAAAAATTATATTCTTTATTAAATGCATATGTCATATTCTCCTAAGACCCAGCAATGCATTTGTATCCTCTCTGTAGGGGTCAAACATTTGACAGTTTTATATACAATATATAAATAATGTCCATAGCAAAGATCATTCCATTTAAAAAAAAATAATACAAATTTTAAGATGTATCTAACATGCATTATACAGTTTCCAATCGAGATAATTATTTATTGTAAAAAAGCCAAAACCTTCACTTTCCTGGGTCTCAGGAAGACTAGACTAGAGAAATGAATTCACCTTTAATATATAACATGAGACAAAGGGGTTGAATCTCCTCCAGTCCTCCAGAGGAATGATTTTGGTCCTGCTACTTAGGGATTATTTAATTTTTTTACAAAATAAAACAAACTTAATGCATATATTTGTGATATTGCCCATCCCTTTTCAATGCATTGGATGATATGATGATAATGTACAATGATGCTTTCACTGTTGGAGACTTTTACTATCCCTTAGTGTCTAAATAAAATAAGAAAAGTGAATTCAAAGTCTATGTTTAATCCACATGTGCAGATCTCAATGGAGACGAGGAGGACACACAATGATTTACTCCTTAACTCTTCCTATCATCAGCTCCAGAAAAACACAACATGTTTCATTTCCTACTTTTCTCCCAATAGTTTGTAGATGTATGAGTATGGCAAGGCTTTTTCTGTCCCCTGGTAAAACAGACAAATAGAAACGTTACTCTTCTAATGTCGAAAAAAAGGTGTTGAAACGTTGTTTTAGGGTGACAAACGGGGATTTTTTTTTTTCCTTCACTGATTACGCTGTACAAGCTGGGACATGTACATCTGTGATCATAGTAACTCTGTCCTATATTCCATGATTTACTTACTTAAGTGTTTGATAAAGCAACAGTGAAACTAATTTCCATTCTAATAAAAATGAGAAATTTGGGGTATGATGGGTCAATGGTATTACACTATAACATTGCATAATGTTTTTGAAGAATAACACGTTACATTTTAATCCATTTTGAAAGAATAGTTGGGGAAAGATAGCAAAAAATGTACAGTAAATGAATCCTGCTTAAACATATATGGTTTTATAATAGTGATAATAACCAAGCAGGTGGGGGTGGGGTGATGTTATCCTTTTTGACGTGTTCAGATACATTCAGTCTTGTGGTTATTTGATAAAAAAATAAAAAAAAAAACCTCACAGACATAAATACAAAACCTAAATTTTAAGTTTAGTATATTTTTAACTGAAGGAATTTAACCAGCATTTCTATTACCCTTGGAAATACACAAAATGTAAATAATACTATAAAAAAAAGGTAATGGAAACACCTGAATTTGGAAAAAAAAAACAGTCAAATATTGATTAAAAACGTTTTTACAGTTTCATGAGGTGGGGTTTCAGATGTTTCGATATTCTAATATATCACAAAAGTGCAATGGAGACACTTTTTCTGTAATTATACATCACAGGACATGGTCACATGATCACTTCACTCAGAGTGAAAATGACGCGATACACATGGACAAGACATCGAAAGTTTGATATTTCAAGAGTTACGATGTTCCTATCTGGAACAACCGTCAATGGAAACATGTTCAAATCGCAAAAATAATTTGCCGAAATTTGAGGAATATCGCTATTATTTTGTGAAAAAAATGTAATAGAAACACAGCTACTGACCCTTTACTAATCGCACACGTAAATATGATGTATGTATAAAGTGTAGGGGTGGGAGAAAAAAAATCAATTCACAAATTGTTTTTGTTCAAAAATCGATTTTTTTCCATATTTAAATTATTCATTTTAAGCTAGGTGGGAAAACATTACCACATGTAAAGACCGTAGACGACTCTATGAGTCACTCAGATGTATAATATGAGTCATGGAATACACAAAAATCACTTCAGTGAAGGCACACAGATGACAGCTAGCTTATTATCGTATTAGCTTCAACAACACACCAGCGTTAAACAGCATTAACTTATGCGAAGATAAACAATACACTATGATAATATCTATTCCAACTGTATTGTGTTATTAATCTCACCTTGTGTCATTTACACACAGTAATAAATGAATTAGAGTTGTGAAAAAGAGGGTGCTAAACGACAACACAGTGGCTAATTCTAAACATGGAGTTTGGTGCGTTCATCTCTGGTGCATTCAACAGCGTGGGATATCTGAAAATTTTAAGAAAATGAGTTGTTCCTGATATAAATATAGTTAAACAATCAACAGCAATTAAAGTGTGTGGCTTTTCTTACAGAAAAGTACACTTTATTATGAAGTATGTTAATTTAAAGGCTCCTATTTGTGTCGTGTGCAGATAAATGTCGCAGTTTACTTCCTCAAGTCTGGTTCAAATATATTACTGCTGAATAAATATCAACTGACTCGCATATGATGTGCATTTTTTTTTTTTTTGGGGGGGGGGGGTATGGTTCCTGATATGATATGTAGGCATCATTATTCAGCTTTTTTACATGGTCTGGTGTTAAAAAGGCAAACGAAAAAAATGATAATATTGAAGAATCGCAATTTAAATCGAATCGGCACCCCAAAAAAATGGTAAAAGAATCAAATTTCACATTAAAAGCATATCGTCTCAGCCCTAATAAAGTGTCTGAGCTGGTTGACGGCCTGTGTGTGCACGATGATAGCACATGCACAGCGTTGTGAGCCAGGAACACCTTGTAGATCAGTCTTGGAGCAGATAATTAAGCTGATTTTGGAGAGAGTCCTCTGGTGACAAACACATGCATCTTTATTTGTCCTAGATCTTACTCCTGCAGGACATCTGCACTTGGCTTTTTTTGCGTCCTTAAACACCTCATCCTCAGGTCGGGTTAACCATCAAAACACACAAATTATTTACCGCTAATTAGGTTCCCACGTGCATTGCACCTTGGCTTGTTGTTGTTTTCTTCTGACCAATTACCGCCATGCGACGTTTACGCGTTGGCTATGTGAGCTAGCTCCTATTTGACAGAACAACACTGGTCCTTTAAGGTAAAATAAGAAAAAAAAAAGACACTTGTGTTACATAAAATATGAAGAGAAGACAGAAAAATATACTATTTATATAAGTGTTTATGTCAAATTAGATTTAAAATGTGACATTATAGCAGTGGTTCTCAAATCCATTCCTTGTGGCCCAGTGTCCTGCATGTTTTACATTTAAATATATATAAATAAGATGAATTTTAAAAAGTACAAATAAAATTAAAAATTAAACAATTTACAAATAAAAATGAATACATTTAATTCAATAAAAAAAAACATAAAAAAATAAAAAATACATAAAATTGAATTACAAATAAAATTAATTTGAAAAAGTATTATAATCAAATAACAATCCTAATAATTTTCAAAAAAGCAATTTTTAAATATGTACAAATAAAAAAAAAAAAAATCATTAATTAAATAAAATATCTCCCTCTTCCGTCACACCTAGAAGCCATTACATCATTATCTGGCTTCTAAAGAGCTGATCAATAACTGAACTAGGTGTGATAGTGAAACAGGTAAAACATGCAGGACACTGGTCCACGAGGACTGGATTTGAGAACCACTGCATTATAGACATATCTATAGGTGGAGGTTACTCTTAAAGGGCTATAGTGATAAACACAAATGAAATTCTGTGTTTTCTCGATACCTGGTGCTTGGCATTGTGTTATCAGTTCTAATTTAGAACAGGGCTACAGTTCCTAACCCCCCTCCTCCTCGGGTCTATCCTCATTTCCCATCACCTTTAGTAGGGGGCTTTGGCCAGCTGAGTGCCGCTGCTGGCATCCCTATACTTTATTGAGAGGTAGAGTAAGTGTGCCAGTTTCACTAAACCACAGGGAGCAGAAGAACTGGGAGAAAGGGAGCTCCACAGCATGTTAGTGAAAGGGAGACAGAGTGTGTAAGAGAGGGAGGGTGAATGGGAGGTGGGGGTGGGTGGGAGAGAGAGAGAGAGAGAGAGAGAGAGAGAGAGAGAAGGCAAAAATTTGTCTTGCGCGTCGATGAAAGGACAATTTATTAGGAGCTGCTCAGGGAGACAGAATATTTTGCCCCAGTGCTTTGCGGACTGTCTGGATGAGGAATGGGAGCATATTAGCACAGTGCCGGGCCCTGGGTCTGGGACGGGCTGGGGCCGAGGCTGGAGCAGCAACAACCTGGCACAGCCCCATCACAAGTCTGCCGCAAACACTCCTGGGGGTCGTGGATCAGGGGCACACGGGGGAGGAGGGGTGGGGGGGGGTTCTGCAGCAATGGGGGAGGACTCCACATATATATATATATATATATATATATATATATATATATATATATATATATATACATACGATGGTTAACTCTGTGATTTAATAAGGCATCGGATCAACTTTAAAAGCGATTGAACCTGCTCAGTCCAAACTTAGCTTAACCTTAATTCCACAAACTGGGCTACCTGCAGACCGCAGAGGTGGACTTCCTGTCATAGCTCACAGGTGTTTCTCTCTATTCACTCTTAATGACTTCATATCACTAATTTCTCTTTTAATTAGTACTTTCTAAAAATAACAGGTTGTTGGATACTACGGCTGAACATTCACCAGATCATTGGATCATCTTTGAAATAACACGCTTGTTTTTAGACCTATTTAAATACTCAAGTTTTAATTCTGTTTGTTAAGCAACTTGAGAGTCTTGAAAGGCGCTGAGAAATAAAAATGTATTATTATTATTATTATATTATAAGAAACATAGGATATACCACATTTCTGAAGTTGATCAAAGTCATATACCTATCATATACATCAATACAATTTTCATTTTAAGAAAATATTACAGATGTATCTCCATTTTTTTTTCAGTTCACAAAAGAAAAAAAGACCAAGCAAACAATCAAATAACAAAACAAATGTGGAATTGAAGAGTTTCAGTCGCAAAAAAGCCAACGGACAGATCATACTGAGCTGTATTTATTCATAATAGTAAGTTTAACTTTTTTTTTTTTTTTTTTTTTTAAACCACTTAATCCCCAATGCTGTTTTCTGGCAAATTCCTCCTACAATGAATGCCCAGATTAAAACAGCTATTCCTCTGCAACTATTCAAGACCAAATTCATGAAACTTCACCTGTATGAAGAAAACATCTGAACGTTTGTAAATCAACTGTCAGATATCATATAATAACCAATAACTGTGCTGTGATCAAATACACAGGAGAAAAAATAAAATAAAAAATCTGTCTAAATTTGAAAAATATCATTTGAAACTCAATTTAGAGCCTCAAGATGTGATTTGACAGTGAAACTGCCAATTATGAATTTATTTGTCCATTTCTGAACATTTACCATGGAAAATATGAGGTTTGTACAACAAATAAAAATTAGTTTAGTATAATTTTAGTATTTAGTTGGTCACTTGGAGAGCAGTTTAGCCAAACATATCCAAATGTATTATTGTTATTTTTTTTTTACTTCTAACTTGATATATGTAACAAAATACTGTTGAATCCGCCGAAAACTGGATTATCTGTAATCTTTGACTTGATGGTTCCGGTCGGCGGGAAAAAAAAAATCAGTGCACCAGTGGACTTCCGCCAGTACACCCAGTGCGTCATTTAAAAAAAGGTGTAACTTATGAGCAGATGGTCCTTTCACAATGATTTAAAGTTGGTTAGACTCGTGAATGCCTATAGAATCGGCTGTGTATATATATATATATATATATATATATATATATATATATATATATATAATCCCAGATATAAATACTATGCTTAACATCAGCTCTAATTTTAAATATGACATTAGAAGAATCAGAAATTCTACATCTATATTCAGTCTATGATGTGACACTTTTCTACCAGTGGACTCTGTGGTATTCTCTCATTTTTCACATTTTTCTTGCCACATCCAAGAATAGACGAGACGAGGGGCCTTTGGTTTACAAAAGCCGGTGGAATTATCTTGCTAGTGTACAGTGTTGTTTGCTTACTCCTGTGGCGGCTGCAGCGGCGGTGAGATTACGGTATCCCGCGTTGGCCGGTCTGACAGACAAGCACAACAGCGGGGGCAGCGCTGCAAACAACACCTGTGCACATCACAGTGGATAGCTATCCCAGGGTAGAGCTAACATTAGCATGCTGCTGTAAACATGAGCCGAGCAGGTGTTTCATCATCCATTACCAGCGGATGGGCTTTGATTGTATTAAGGTGAGACAATGTATACAGTATATACTGCTGTGCAAACTGCAGCACTGCACATAATTAGAAGTTGCTTTTCTCTCTCTCTCTCTCTCTTTTTTTGTTTCAATAAAGCCTCCTTAACCTGTATATTAACCTATAGACACATAGCATGACTGCAGAGCAATCCTGTAGAATAATACATGAAGAAATAATCATATGAAACCTCTTTTGTATTATACATCCATACATACTTTTAATTAATTCCTTAGAAACACATTCACAAAATTGCAATAATGTCAAATGCATCTACAGCCGCTGATATCATTGGTTATGGGATAGCCTGAGTCTTTCAATCAGCAACATTTATAACTGTCAGCTTCATCTGACATGTCTTCATTAATTACTATCCTTCAATCCTCCATCAGTGTAGTTAGTTAACACTTCATCATACTGACACTTTATTTAATAATTAACACTACTCAAAGCAGTAATAAGCATTATGTAAACGTTAGTAATGTGCTCAGTGTGTGTGTGTGTGTGTGTGTGTTCAAGTATGTATAGATTATTCACCTTATTTAGCATGATTTCATAAAATAAACATTAACATTAGTTGATATTTAAATTACATTTTAGTCTTTATATTAACTAACATATGCATACATGACTTCCATCATGTCATATTAACATGTATTAGTTCATTGATGTAGATAATAGTGTTCAACACATTTTCAAATTACTAACGTTATTTAGTGAGTAATAAGCGCTAAGTAACAGTTAATTAATGGTTAACTAATCTGTTTAGAAGTCAATTACTCATGATGTTTGTTAAGAAAGGTGAGTTTTCTTATCTAGTAAGTGGTGACCTTAAAGTGGGTGGTGTTTAACATATAGTTATAGCATTATGTAACTGTGTCTAGTATTGATTTACTGAAGGTAGTAGTAAAGAGTATTTGTTTACACAGTTGTCACATTAATTAAGCGTTGATCAAGTGTCAGTGAACACAACTTAAAGGAAAATGGTCAAACATGTTGGCTAATAAAGGGACAAAGTAGAGTGAATAAAACGGCAGTAACTGTATTTTACTCATAAATTAAACTAAATAACTAGATAAACTAATATTTTAAGTGTGAATTAGTATGAAAATGTTGTTGTATATGCAATACATTGCAATACAATGACTTGAATCTAGTTAATAACCTATTTATGAAGCAGTTATTATTTTTTCATGTTGTGAGATCATGTTGTACCACTGATACCAACATTGGTATTCGCCTCAAATCACACTTTTGACGTACAAGTATGTCCACTTTTCTATATGAATAACAAGAAAGATGTATGTAGGAGAAAAAGTGAACAGCAAGGTTAAAACTATAATTGTTTTTCTTTTTAAAGGCATTTGCTTACATTTTCTTCAGTGTGTAAAAAAAATAATAGGGAAAGAGAGAGAGAGAGAGAAAGAAAGAGAGAGAGAGAGGGGGAAAAAAAAAATAAAAACAGATGGTCACACAGAAGCCAAGCAGCGTTTCTCCACGGCAGAGCGAGGTCCCCCAGCGCCGACGCCTCGACATATCTCCGGTGGAACTAACAGAGCACGCTTCCTATTTATCTCCCGTTTCACTGAGCTGCAGCTAGCTAGCACGGCTGGCATGACCTCCGCTGGGCGCACATTAATTTCACCTCGCCGTTTCTATGGCATCGATTAATAAAAAGTGACTAGGTTTTCAGCAAATGAACACACGCTGATAAATGAGGGTCCGCGCCTAATTGCTTGGTAAATTAAGAGCTCACAATAGTGACGACGATGTGTGCTGCTTTTAATATTTAAAAACTCATTAAGTGTGGGAACGTCTCAGTTAGTCGGGCAGCCGGCCTTGTATGATCACCTTTAGGTGCCATGTGAAATGTCAGTGTGTGTTTCAGGTGGGAGGTGGACCGGCTGATCTTATCAGAGCTGCTTTAAGGTGACTCCAACCTCCAAGTCTGCAGCTTCTCACACAAATGCACACACATATGCACACGAGCACTGGCCTATATACACTTAAAAACACACACATGTGCCTGTGTAGGATAAAAAAGTGAATGCAAATATAGTAGTATGGCCTCACATACACAGACACGCACACATATTGAAACAAACAAAGAAAAAACACATCTATGAATCAAAACATGTGAATTTACTCTATTAAAAAAAACCCTTACACTAGTTTATCCAATAGGATGGGAACAAAACTAGCAATTTTTTACCTCATTGTAAGGATCAAAAACAGTCAATTAAGTCCACAATGTGGCATCACGCATACATACCTTTTAACCATTTATATCAATAGTGATGAAAAGAAACATCTTTAAGTTATGCTAAACAATATTATTACGTAGTTTGAGTGATATTCACAAATATTTAACCCTTCTGGGGGAAGATTCACTCAGCTTTCGGTGATGTGTTGGGATGCACAATTTGGGATTGTGCATCCCATCTTGTTTTATGGCTTGGACATTTGGAGAAACAGTGCATAAAGGAGACTAAAAATCTTTGCCATTTTACAACAATGGGTTTATATACTTGTATATACATCTTACATATCGACTGAAGTTGAAAGAAACTGGGGAAAATGGGTGACATTCAGAGGAAAAAAAATTACCTAGAGACATTCTAACACACAACATAGGATGTTATTTGGTTATTACATGGCTGTATTCATCACTGTCTGTTTGCCTTTCCTTTCTTTACTCTAGTACAGTCACTCTAATGCAGTCGACTTTGCATTTTTTTGGATGTGTCCCTCTGGTAGCACACCTGATTCAAATGATTAATCAAGTTCTGCAGAAGATAACGATAACGACTGTCAGGTGTGTTAGAAGAGGGTTACATCTAAAACATGTTGCATTGTGGCTCTTGTTGTTTGTGATGTCCTGTTCTGATTAAAAATAAATACTATCAATAATTAGTCATTTCTTTACTTTTTTTTGGCCAGTTTTTGTTCTTGTTGCTATCATGGTTGGTATTGTTTGCAATGTTGATATTGTCCCGTCAGGGTTTTTGACACTTCCCTCCCCTACACCCCTGTTTTTTTTTTGTTTTGTTTTTCTGTTTTTTTTTTTTTCTGTCTTTCCTTGTCAGATCCGGCATCAAAATGTGGTTTATCAAAACTCATAATAAAGTCGGTAGAATACTGAGCCGAGCCTCATACTGTACACATTATGAAGTTTCCTCTGGCAAAGCAATTTAGCTCAGCACCATTGTGCTGTTGAGGATGATGGACAAGACAGGTTACAAAAAAAAAAAAAAAAAAAAAAAAAATCATGCCTCAATGACGAGATGCAATTAAGTCCTCTACAGTGTGACAATTCTGAGAGGCATAAATAAAGAAAAGTAATGGGGCGTATTGACTTAAGTGTGAAGTTATGAGAGTGCAGAATTAAGGAAGTAATGTAAAGTACTTTATTTGTCATTATACACTATACAACGAAATGTGTCCTCTGCATTGAACCCATCCTTGATACCATTGGGACCCATGTCCTGCTGTAGAGCTAGGCTAATAATCAGAATCACCTGGCTGGAGGATTTCACCACCAAAATGTAATCATTACCAACCTACCCTGTAAATTTCATCAAAATCCGTCCATGACTTTGTGAGTTATTTTGCTAACTAACAGACAGACAGACAAACTGACAAAGCCATAACCTCCTCGGCGAAGGTAATAATATAACATGATAGTAAATAGCAGTAAAGTACTGTATTTGTCATTATACACTGTACAATGAAATGTGTCCTCTACATTTAAACCCATCATTGATGCCATTTTGAGAAACAGAGACGTGCAAGTTAAGGGAGGCAGGGCATGAGTTATGATCAATGTAAATAATACTAATAAACATTTGTCCAAGTGTCTGTGCTATAAATCACATGTCTGTATGATTCGAATGCTTTCGATCATTTTCGTGACCAAAATCGCCGTATTCAACTGTAGCGAATATGCAGTGAGCTGAGGCAGCTCCAAGCCATGCCTCATTACAGATTGCGCAATCCCTTGTTAACTGTTCGAGCGCGTGCTCTTTGCGCTTCCTCTGTACATATGCCAACAACGTAAAGCTGTATAAAGACGTTTTTATACACTTTAGATATGTCTGTTTGTTTTTTTAAGTATGTTTTCCATTTATGCAGTGTTAACAATTTTACATAAAACCAAACTGAAAAAACATGAGGTGCCGCAGTAGAGGGCGTGGTCTACATCAACTCAGTTTTATCTGGTTACTAGGTTACGAATCGTCTTCATTTAAAACCATGGAGGATCAGGATGTTATAGGTAAAATTAAAGGATTTTCAAAGTTGGACTTTCAACGAAAAGATTGGCTGGAGATTGGCTTTTCTGTTACCCCTGTCTCCTGTTCGCAACCAGTGAGAATGTCTGGACTAGAATGGGGTTTTGTGACCTAAAAAAAACTACCAAGAAACCTTCAAAAATACGAAAGCTCAGCTAATAATATTTGGTGTATTTGAAAATTGGATTTAGAAAAAAATCAGTGCCTCACTTGCCACAGACCTCACTGCACGTCACTGACCCATGGGCGGCACCCGGGGACCAAGGCTAATGATCAGAATCACCTGAATGGAGGATTTTTCACCCTAACAAATATGTTTTTGGGTGATGGGAGAAACCCATCCAAGAAAGTTTTCAATTGGGACAGAGCAAAGCTTCACCCCTTGGTCTAGAGAGGTCTCAATAATACTGTTTGCAGCTGATTTGTATACAATGTTCCAGAATCAGTTGCAAGGTAATATAAATGTAGCGAGACAAAGATTGTCAAGTAAATATGAAGATCAATGGAAACAGGATATATGGAAGAAGCCAAAACTTAGAAATTATGTTCAGTTTAAGAGTGATTATGTGACAGAACCTTATGTTTTTTTCTTAATTTAAAGAGAAGGCAGAAGTCCCTCTGTGCTCAATTGAGAACTAGTACCTTACCTGTGGCAGTAGAAGTGGGTAGATTTAAAAGGTATACCTGAACATTTGCGTGTGTGTGAATTCTGTGAACTCCAAAAGTGGTTGAAGATGAATTTCATTTTGTCCCATACTGTCCTTTATACTGTGAATTCTCTGTTTGAATCAACACGGTTAAAAAAAAAATCCAGATATATTTTGGAGAGATTGTGAGATGGCTGTTTGAAAATGAGGTTTTTGCTTTGGCTAAATTTATAATGAAAAACTATTTGTATTTTTTTTATATATATAGTAGGTGTATTACTTTTTTATTGGTTTTGTTTTGTTGGTCATGTAACGGTCTATAGCCATATGGAAAATGAAATTATTATTGCAGTGTCTAATAAGCCCATGAGGGCTGGGCACAATGGTGTTTGACCCTAAAATAAATAAACAAACAAACAAACAAACATAAATCCTTAAGTACTGTGTTCATGTTCTGTCATTTAAAGTACAATATGTGTTTCCTTGTGCATCTGCTGCCTTTTTTCCTTCTCCTTTGTCGATTAGTGATTGATATGATCGATTGGTGATTGATACTGAAGGTAGCTGCATGACCTGATCAGCATGGGAGGGGTTGGATATACAAAATGACAAATAAAGAAATCTTAAATCTTGATTACATTCACAAATGATCCTTATAATTTGAATAAGGTAAAGCATTAAATGTAAAGCATGCAAAACCTGGAATTTTGTTTGAAAAATAAGGATCATTTTCACTAAATTACGCCTCATATTATCATCGACAACTTGCAGATCGCAGTGGATCTACTGCATAAATGCACACAAATATTTAGTCAAACTTTACCATAATAAACTATACAGTAGTTCATGACAACAACTAATTGTACTCCTTGTTTTAGTGGGAAAAAAAATGTAAATTACTACTAGTGATTCATTTGTATGTGGCCCCTGAATGAAACCCCGGCTTTAAATATTATATGCAAATATGTTGGGGTTTCAATAGATATTAGAAGGATCTGAGTGAATATCTATGATCTGCACATTTAGATGCAGTCGGTGTTCATCCAGTAGAACAGTCCATATAAACAGATGCTACTCATAAACACAATCCCTCTTACATACAAACAAAAGCAAAAACACACACTTTTTTTTTTTTTTTTTTTTTTTTTTTTAACAAAGCCAAACATGTACGTGTTATTCCAAACATACACAAGTTGTCCTTCCTACCCGAGTCACTCACGTCCACGCGGCGCACACAAACCCGAACGTCACGCACCGTTACGAATCTAGAGAGCAGACATGAGCGAGCACTGGCAAATACCGAAAGTATTTATTTTCTCTCCGCAGACGTACGGGGACGTAAATCCTCCAAATATATTTAGTCGTGTTATGGATTTGTTGTCGCTTAATTTGCATGACAACACGCTACCTTTCACTGCGTGCACAGCGGCAATTGCGCTGCTGATATCATCTTTATTATTATTGAGCCATAATGTGGTACTACACAGAGGGGGGAAATTGAGCAAGTTAAGCCTGGAGTAGGAGCAGACACTTGGCTTATGGTGATGGATCGCTTTCAGTAATTTCTCTTTATTATGATTGGCCAAGATCAATATTTTAACAGTTCGGTTACGGCCTTCAGTACAGCGCTTAATATGTATTATTCACGACCTGTATCAGCACGGAGGGAGGGAGGGAGGGCTGGGTGGGATGACATTTTTCAGATGGAGGCAGGAAGTGGACCTGCTCTATCTGGGACATGAATAGGACTGTGTAATGGACACAAATGGTGATGGGCTCAGTGTGTGTGTGTGTGTGTGTGTGTGTGTGTGTGTGTGTGTGTGTGTGTCGCATAGTCGCAGCTGCAATGATGTATAATTAAAGGGCTAGTCCACCTACTGTAAAAAACCCAGTCATTTTTGTATGATGGAAGGTAAAATAGCTGTTATCTGTACTTTTTGTAGTCTATAAACTTGGATTATTAATTACAACTGTTACTATTTTTTGGATTGTTTGTCGTTTGCACATTGTTTATGCATCCAGATTTCAGTCAAATCTAACCTGAGAAAGTTATCCGAAGTTCTCTTGCAGTCCCGGTTTCATTTCCTCAATGTGCCCACATTAAAACGTGTTCTATTTTATGTTTTATTTAAATGCATGGAACTTTTGTAAGGTACTGTATACACCCAATGTACACCCAGTAGTATGGAAACTTCTGGAAACACTGCCAACAAACTGTTCAAACTTGTCAAGTCCAGAAAAGGAGTGTGTTGGAAACAGTGACTGGTTTCATCATTTCTTGAATAGAATAGAATAGGGAAGATTTTAGTATGTTTTATTGTTTTTATCTTAGTATTTTTTAGCTTTTAGTATGTTTTAATGTTTTTATCTTCGTATGTTTTAGATTTTAGTATGTTTTATTGTTTTTATCTTACCATTTTTTTTTAGATTTTAGTATGTTTTATTGTGTTTTATATCAGTATTTTTTTGGATTTTACCTTAGTACTTTTAGCTTTTATTATGTTCTTATATACACATTTTTTCTTATATATACATCTATTGGCACAATAGACAGAATAACATCACGCCCAGCGTTGTACTAAAACATTTCATGCCACTACTGTCAGTCCATCCTTTACTGTTAATTACGCAACAATTCTTTCCCATTTTTGATGTTTTTTTTTGAGTTTTCATGCCACTCCAGCTACTGTATCCAAACAACTATCTGCATGGAACTGATTTCAAACCTAAACTTCTCAGAAAATGCAAGCAAACACACCTACTATGACAGCAACTTGGTAATCCTGTAATCCTTCCTATGCATGTCATTTGGAAAGATGTAGCCTCAGCTGCACTGTGATACCTGTACGGATTTTTTATTTTTTTTTTAATGTCACGATGATGATGCTACAGTATGTTATATCATACTTCCTTTGCATTCTAGGTCAATCATACAAAACCAAAACATACGGTGCAGAGGTCATGGCAGGAGTCATGGGGGGGGGGGTGTGACACTGTGTATTGTGATCAGATAGAAGACGCTGCACTCGCTGTGGGTTTGTGAAGCTCGGAGAGAGAGAGAGAGAGAGAGAGAGAGAGAAGAGTGTAGGATTAAGAGCTGTGACATATTCATATCTGACCAGACTTAAAGCTGCTGCCACACGGGAGGGTCTGTCGCTATCAAAGCTGCGGGAAATCAGCCAGAGAGGGAAAGGCGAAGGGAGAGAGATAGGGATAAAGAGATACAGAGGTACAGCAAGAGCGAGGGAGAGTGGAGTCAGAGCAGCAGAGAGGATTTCTTACAAAGCTCCCCTAACCATCTCTCAAAAAGAAAATCCTTTGTACCCCTCTTCCAAACCCAGCACCCTCCCTTCACCTTCCCCCAACGTCGTATTTAAGTCCCTGTGTGGAACGAATGGAGAGCGAGCCCTGGAAAAGTTTGTCTCTGGGAAGGCCGGGTCGCTGTGTAGCTGATTATATCAGTTTCAGCGGCGGACTGGTAATAGGCTCCTCTTCGAGCAAGCCGCTAACCCCGGCTCTCCCCTGGCAGCCGCCGAGAGTGGAATTAATCAGGCCTACTGGGAGCCTCCTCCATCCCCTCTCCGCAGGCGAGCCACTCCGCAGTCATTTACCAGCCAATCCCACTGTCAACCCACTGTCATTTAGGCCCTTTTCATTACGCCTTTTCTACACCCCACCTCCGCCACCCTCCAACCCCTGCTTCCACAGCACATACAATCTCACTCTTTGGCTCGCACATTGAAAAAAAAAAAAAAAAAAAAATGGAAATGGGTGACAGATTAGCTTAATGTTGGGTACTTTTTTTTTTTTTTTTTTTTTTTATAGGTGGCCTATTATGATCACTACCCATTTTGTATCAAACATACAGAGCAGTGCTGCAAACATGCTAAAATGAACAAGAGAACTAATAAGAAAGCACTTCCATTCTGCAAAACAACCCCACGAGTATTCTTAAACATGCATGCATTCAGAAAAAAAAAAAAAAAAGGCTTGTGAAATAATGGGAAAATAATGACAGTTGCTTTTATTGCAAGCGACTACTGTAGGATGGAGTCATTTAAGTTCTTCTACTGAAATATGATCCTTTTAAACTCGTTACTTAAGCTCGACATTAACTAGGACATCTCAGTAAAACCTCCTAATCTATTTAACCTGATATATGTTGTGAAAAGTGCAGATTTGGCTTTACAATCTTTCTATTATAACTCTCTTTCAGTCATATTTGTACTAATGTAAATGAAAATGCCATATAAACTTCCTGTGTAGCTACGATAAGACGACATGTGAAAGGTTCTACATATTTTCTCAAAGTTACATGAATAAAAAAAAACATGTCTGGTAAAGTAATATCTAATACTCATTTCCCCAAACCATGGCTATTCTGCTTTCTTCAAAGTCCTTTTATGCAGTGCACTCTATTGGTGTGTAATTAGGAGCTTGTTAATGACCCCGTGCATAGGCCTGCCGGTGTCCTAAATGTGACACTAGACGACCAACTTTGTTCGTCGCCAATAAAAAAACCCCGGGCCATAACCACCAATTACTGTGGCTAGGTGTCCCTGGGGTACAAGCCCTCGTATCAGGTTGGCCTCGCTGGCTAAGCCTGCTTAAGTGACCTATTTTGGGCTCGGAGGCAGTCTGTAAAACACCTCTAAGGTTAGATTATCCCATGATGAAATACAAGGCTTCTCTGCCACAAATTACCGACGCATGAAGTGCCATCAGGCCATTCCTATGCCCTGCTGATGGTCTCTTTTTTGTCTTTTTTTTTTTTGGTATTCTCTCTCTCTCTCTCTCTCTCTCTCTCTCTCTCTCTCTCTCTCTCTCTCTCTCTCTCTCTCTCTCTCTCAACAAGGCAGAAAAATATTCATGAGTAAACAAAAGGAGTGATTTGAAAAATGGCTGGAGGAAAAAGAGATTAATAAAAAGCATGAATAGTGCATTATGGAAGAGCTAGGGAGCCCCCCCGCCATCTCATTGGGTTTGGAGGGAGATTGCATTTGGGCTTTATTAAGAGTGCTGCACTCGGTTTAGTCAAGAACCCCAAAGAGATGCATGGACCGAGGAAAGAAATGCTGTAAAAAAAAAAAAAAAAAATGAATCAAGATTTGCAGATCTGGACTCTCACAGAGGGGCTACTTTTAAAAACGCCAGATTTATTTCCTTCAGATGAAATTGGAAAAAGAAAAAGAAAAAGTAGTGCATCCTGATATACAACCAACACTCCTTGGACACCAACAAAAACATGTCAGAGTGAGAAAATGAGACTATGTTGAGTTGAGCCAGATGAGAAGCAGACTGTGTGACCGTGGTGAGCGCAGAGCCGGACCCTCCTCTGAGACTAGACCAATTAAGATAAGAGGCCGTTAGCAGGAAGTGCTTGTTTGACATCCTGTCACGTTAACGAGAACAACCATAATTGGACCTGTGTATTTAACAGTAGGCGTAAAATCCTGTTTGTCATCACTTCTTCCATTTCTGTACATTGTCCAAATAAAGAATTTCCTAGATTTCTCAAAACATCAAGGATCTTTTTTTTTTTTTTTTTCCAAAGACATATGTGCGCTAATGACAAATGACATTATTTGACTCTAAGGACTTTCATAATACCAAAGTTTGACCTGCACTTTTCTTCAATCTTTCTGCCAGTGGAAGAAAATATGACTAAACATATGACAAGGGAATGCCAAGCTGCATTTTATTGATGATCCAACACTGTGTAATGGGAAGAGGAAACATCAATAAAAGCGCTGTATTGATTTCCCAATCAAGAATGATGTTGCCATGTTACCGTGAAGATTATATATAAATATTTATCTGCTCCTACTGCTAATACCTATAGTCAGAGGTTGGACTTTACACATAATGCACCAATACTTTATGCTCTATTTTCTTTTAGGTTTTTACACTAATATGTGTAATATGTGTGTTTTCGTACTCCTTATACTTTCAAAACAGGCGCATTAGTTGTATTACATGTAACTTATTAAAAGGTAATTATTGACTTTTGCAATATTAGGCTAATTTTCTTAATAAACACCCTTGATGTGTCGATTGGATCATACCACAGAGTTTATAAGAAGAGACACTGGATGACTATTATTTTAAGGTAGAAATATGTAATCGCTTCAAAACTTTTAACAAAAACTTCCTCAAAATGTCCCTTGCTTTAGTCTTCTACACTTTGACATTTCACAGCATGGACTTTTGGATGAACTAAACAATTTGAATGAGTGCTTCTACCTAGTGTTTAATAGCTATATTGGAGTAAATTAAATGTACATCCATTACGAGTTGCATACGGGGTGGGCGGTAGGACCTGTAAACGTCAGCAGCGCCAAGCTAACCAAGCAAACATAAACCCCCGGCCATTTCAACTCGGAGCCGTAAAGTCCAACGTAACACTATGCAGGTGCAGGGTTGTTGGGGCACCGCTGCGTATATATCGGAGTTCCTGTTTGTTTGGGCTTGGCCCCCGCTTTCAAACCTCGGGAGGAAGTGAGCTGGCATGAGTTCTGCTCGGGATCAAACCTGGGCCTTAAGAAGGAGTAAGGGGAGGGGGGGTAGGGAGGTAGGAAGGTAAAATGGCTGGTGTTTATTGTAGCTGTGGTTGGTTGGAAGTGACTGGCAGCAAGCACGCACAGTTTGTCAAAATGAACAGAGGCCAGAGGCACAAAACAGACAACCTCTTCATACAAACGGAGATGACTGGGACCACACTTAGTGCACTGAGAGAATTACACAAACACAATATCAATGTCTACGCTTTAGAGTCGCTTATGAATTCCCATACATATTATCCAGAATCTATTAAAAATCCTATTCTGGGGAGGTTGACTGGGAATACATTCTCCGGTATAAACTCGTGTCAATGTTTGAATGTGCATGAATGAGATAATGACACACAGCTTGTGTAAACACCAATGCTAAATATTTGAAAATGCAAGTCACTCATCAGCGGAATTATAGTGCTGAATTGTGTTTCTCTGCTGGCTTTGCGATAACCAGGACATTCTTTAACCTGAGCACCTCCAATTAGAGGATTGGAGAAAAGGGGGATGGGAGGGTGGGCGGTGGGGGTGGTGGTGGTGGGAACACTATTGCTTTGACCCGCCCGCTTTACTTGGAGGCGCACTCGAGAGGCAGAGATGTGGTGGCAGGATATCGCAGAGGAAAAACAGGCTCAGCCTCAGATGGCCAGGGGCTGCCTGTGCCTCTCTATCAATGCAAAACAGACTACTTCCTTGGGCAAAGAGGACATTTCACTTTTTATAAGCCTTCCTCTCTTTTTTTTTTTTTTTTTTTTTTTCCTGGGCTTACATTAATTTTGAAAGCAGAAAGGGGAGGCAGAGGGGGTACAGAGAATGAGAGAAAGACACAGGCAGGGGCGGAAAAGAAAGAAAAAGAAGGGCAGATGAAAAGCATCTTTAGGACGCCGGAAACATCTGGTTTCATATTCCAAGAGCCCGAAAGGAAATTGCAAATAGACAAAACTCTTATGTTTTGATTTATTTTATAATTTGATGGCTGGTTGATGCCAGCCATGCAATGGAAGCCCAAGGTTGTAAAATACAGAAGCTAAGCTATGTGACGGAGCATTAGGGATGTCTCCTCACTGTCCACGGCCTGATTGATACCGCTTCTAATAACATCCGCAACTGTGTTCTGTTCTAAATTACACAAAAACTGAAGGGCTATTGTTAATTACGTGAATGGATGCGGCCAAGGGGAGGGTGGGAGGATAGAGCTTCAGAGTGAATGGAAACAGACATGACCGAGGAAAAGAAGAGCTTTGGCTATCAGCCCCTGCAAAATATTTTAATTTCATCCATACCAGCGTTTTGGAAAAGTCCTTCCTTTAACCTTTTAACATCCACCAGTCACAGACAACAATTGGCTTGACAGATTTCACCCGTACTGCTAGCACATGATGATGGAACATGGTTATGGTAGCGCCAATAGTCGATTTTTGCACCAGATTTGCGGAATTCAAAGGAAACTACAAACTCGATAAACATCAAGGGATCTTAGCTATTCACGATCTATTAACGTTAGTTAACTGCCAAAAATGGAGAATAATACCGACTGCCTTTGCCACATGTATCACTATTATATTGACCTTGAAATGTAGCTTTAGCCTCATATTTAACACAGTTGTTCCATTTAAAACAAAGCTATTTTGGCTGCACTCTTTAATCCTAGGAAAACACCCCATGAACTTCCACTTAAGGTTATAGTTCCATGGAAATGTGTTGGAAAAACGTAAAATTTCAGACATCAATCGAGGCCGTGGGTTTGGTATGTACGAAAAATCGCCAATTGCCTGTCACGTTTTCCTAAATTCAACAGGTTTCAGCAAATATCTGATGCATATACAGTACAGTGGCTGCTCTAAAATTGTTGCTTTATCTTTATGAATTATGACAGCAACAAGTGGGCATCACCCAGCTGATCTATTTGGAAAAAACCAAGGCCCAACGGCATGGCTTGAATATATGGTAGTGTTTTGACCCGCACTGCTTTCTATTGTGGAGGAGGTAAAGTATGTTCAGTGTAGCAACAGTGCCAAAAACCTCCCATCGCAACTGTGTAGCTCCTAATATAGTGTTGAGGCGTAGGGTAACCTATGAACTGGCCTGCAACCAAGAACACAAGTAGGTGGATTTCTGTCCGAAGAACACTCAGGTCAAAATCCAGAGTTACTGACGCCATATGTACTGTAAGATGAAGGCTTTTTTTTCTGACTCACTATCTCTCTCCCTATATTTCTATACATATATATATATTTTTTTTTGTATATTTGTTTCTTTTTGGCAGTAAGGCAGCACAAATTGAAAGTTCAGCAGTTTGAGTTGAGCAAAAAAAAAAAAAAAAAAATCATAAAAAGCTGTCAAAAAAGTTGAAAAAAATACAGTATATATACCCAGAAAGTTAGATTCCTTCCTACATGTTGAGCTGCAAAGAAAAAAAAAAGGAACATTTAAACTATGTTCCTCCAAGTACTACTGTCAACATAGCAAACTAAAGCCTTGTTATGACCAGAGGTGTGAAGTAACTAAGTAAAACTACTTTGTTATACAGTACTTTAGTAGATTTTTTTTTAGGTATCTGTACTTTATTTTACTCCCTACATTTTTGTACAAATATCTGTACTTTGTACTCATTACATTTTCAGAATAGACTCATTACTTTCACAAACTAAACAAATGTCACAGTATGAAAAATAAGTCGCTGTCCTTTTATATACAATAGTTATATGACTATTATCTCACAATTTAGACTTTTTATCTCATAATTTTGACTTTTTCTCTTAAAATTATGCATTTTTATCTCACATTTATAACTTTTTTTTCCAAATCTTGTGACTTTTTAGGTCAATTGTGACTTTTCTTACCCCATTTTTTGTACATTTCCTGTCCATATCCATAAAACTGAGTAACTGTGACTTGATCAAACACATTATCTACACAGTAACTCACTTTTAAAGGCTTTATTTGAGATACTTTTCTAAAGTATTATTGTATTCATGACAAAAAAGCAGTTTTACTTTTGTACTTTATTACAATTTAGAAGTTGTACTTTTTTACTTTTACTTAAGTAGAAGAGTTGAATCAGTACTTCTACTTTTACCAGAGTATTTTTTCACACAAGTAGCTGTACTTCTACTTAAGTACAGAATGTGAGCGTGAACACAAATTTTGTATACCCTTTTTTAAGCATTTTTTACTCGTCTCAACACAAATATGGTTACAAGTCATTTAAGACAGAGTTCCCAAATAAAGCAGAACTGAAGCCACGTAAAAAAAAATTCAATAAAAATAAAATCTCCTACTGATTAGGTAATTATGTGAAGCAAAACAGTACAAACAGTGAACAAATTCTCAAAGAAAGTCCTAGAAATTTATAATTTAAAAAAAAAATGTTCGCTGGTCTGACCTAAACTGATGCTAGAGTTGACCTGAGCCATCATGTGTATGTTTTATATGAGTAATGAAGTCCAATGAAGAATCAATCAAGAATAGTTTCTCAATTTTACTTCAATTCTTATTGCCTTTATATCCAATTTCATTTGCAATTATTTTCTGTTTTTGTTATGTGGATCATCTTTTTGTTGTTCATTTTACTTATCACATCGTTTATCTGTTATTATGTGTTAATACCAAATATCATTTGATATATTTTCCATGTTTTTAATTTATGTGTTGCTATTTTTTAACTCGGGGGACCACAATGGAAACAACGATAAATACTTTTTTCTGTCATCCCTGCTGTTATTATGTACTTTTATGGCCAATAAACAAACAAACAAAACTCAAAATAGTTACTTAAGAGAACTTATCGTGCCACTACTGTTCTCCTCTGGGCCAAGACCTCCTCAAGATGCCCACTACTCGTTTAATAAAAAGGTGGACAGACCTGTCCTTTCAGACTTGGACATACAGGACAGTAACTTCCCCCTGTCCTGTCATGTGGTCAACTCTGTGGACTCTTAAAAAGCAGCTCAAGGTGTACTGCATTCATTTAGGAAAGCTTTTAGTTGATGGATTTAACCTATTTTTATTTATTTTATGAATTATTCTTATGTGGTTCCAATTTTATGTGTAGCATTTTGTGATTTTTATCTGTGAAAAGCACTTCGTAAATATATTTACTTACTATTTAAAGGTTACTTCAGATTGTTTTGTTGTCTGCATTTCTAATGGGGTCTGAACATGCATAAATAGACACTATTTCCAAGACCTGGACTTTGACATGATTTATTCTATATGTTATGTTGAACCACCATGAAAAAAAAATAAAGGCTGAAATAAATGACTGCAACAACCGACCAATCAGAAATAATACACTATGATCTAGGTTCATGTGTGTATTATAATTCGGGTTTTAACTATCACTGTAAATTGGCACATATCAGATTTCAATATTTCTGCAATCATGTTGATTCTAACCATTTATTACCATCAATATATACCAATAATTTCACAGAAAGTGAGATCAACATTATATTTCAAACATTAATTCAACATGCTTTTTTTGAAAAAATGCACATCCTTAGACAAATTGATGTTTTTAAAGTCCTATTTTAAAGGTGTCTACTAGTTTTTTGGGATGGAAACCCATCTTAAAACCATTCAACAACAACTACATGACGAGAAATCCATTTGAGCGCTGGAGTTAGGGTTCAATTTTAGTCAAGTATCAACACATCGTCTTCACATTTACTTTTAGACACATAATAAAACCCAAGCGCCTCCTTCCAACAGAAATCCAATACATGAATTTTGACCTTGGACTGGGTCACTAAAGGACAGGTTTGATATTAAAAGTTGATGCAAATCTACGTGTCACTCAAACTATTGACTAATACCCTCAGGACTTTAATAAGTATCCAGCTTAAATATATCTGCTGTATTGTCGACAATCCAAAAAAAAAAAAAAAAAAAACCTGTGTAAC
This sequence comes from Siphamia tubifer, assembly GCA_020466265.1. Classification (NCBI taxonomy): domain Eukaryota; kingdom Metazoa; phylum Chordata; class Actinopteri; order Kurtiformes; family Apogonidae; genus Siphamia; species Siphamia tubifer. The sequence continues at coordinate 15,212,081 of CM035784.1, forward strand.
TGTCACTCTGTAAACTCCTGCGCACTCCTGTGTCGGCAGATGGGAGGAGGTGAGCTGCGGTCGTCCTCCGGGCCATTTCGCGCCTGCCTTCCTACTCTGGAAGAGGAAGATTTACAGCGGCAGCCTTGGAAGAAACATCTGGAGATGCATGACACCCAGGCACGGTTGGCGGTGACAGTGGCTAATTTAAAGGTAGTAAAAGTGTTAGCAGAGACCTAAGGAAGAGTGATGGACAGCTGTATTCCCCTGGCTGACCAGAGTGTGAAGACATTGTGGAGCGGTAAAAATAAGGCCTGAACAGACTGGAGGTCTCACAGGGCTAAAACTATTCCCCCCAGCATTAGATTCATTAGCCTGGAGAACGAGGCAAAGAAGAGGAAAAAAAAAAAAAAAAAAAAAAGAGTAGCAAAAAAAAGAGACAAAGGAAGAGATGGAACAAGACAGGCAGTGAAAGGGGAGAAGCAAGTGATTGAGAGAGAGAGAGAGAGCGAGAGGATCAATCAGGAGGCACAACAATAATGGGGAGGGGGTGGGGGGTGTGGAGTGGAAGGGGGGGTGAGGACACCCCAATCACAGAGAGAATCTCACTGTAATTCTGTTTGCTTGCCTCACAATGTGAGCGTAATTGCCACGATCATTTACGGGCGACGACAAATCTAGTCGTGGATTATTGTTTTCCTCTGACTGATATGAACTATTCCATTTGTTCTGTTCGTCGACATTAACGCTGTGTATTTCCCACAGAAAAAAAAAAAAAAAAAACATGTCGTCTTTCTCTGCCTCGGTGGAATTCATTTCCACACGACCTCCTTTAAAGGAGTCAAAAGACAAGAGTGTGTTGCAATGGCCAGGATTTGCCATAAAACTGAGAATCTAGGATAAGTACAAAAAAAAAAAAAAGAAAAAGAAATCCCATTTTTGGCGTACCTGTCCGGTGCACATGCATATGTATGAGCACATATGGATGGTGGGAGGAGAGGTAGGCGACTCGATCCCTGCAGTCGAAAACTAAATAGTGAGCTTGACCCATTTTATCTGAGAAATCCATCCACACTAAACGAATATACACCTAGAGACTAGTTGTTTTTTTGGCCACAAGTGTGTGTGTGTGTGTGTGTGTGTGTGTGTGTGTGCTTTTTCATCATTCCCAAAACACACACTCATTTGTTTCAGCCAAGAAGGGTAATGAGACAGCCAGATTCTGCAATAAGTTTAATGTCACAAAGAAAGGTCTTTTTTTGTGGGTGTTTTTTCTTTTATTGAGGGAGTTAATTGCTGAAGAGAATTAATTAAAAATGTTGACTTGAGAATTGTACATTGATTACTGTAAATATTCTCCAGAGTTTTGCTCCTCTAATTGCAGAGCATGCTGCCTAGTGCATCTTATTATGTGGGTTACTGTATTAGCTACAGCACATCCTTGCCAGTATTGATTTTTTTTTTTTTTTTTTTTTTTTTTTTCGGTTTGTTTGCTTTTGCCGTGATAAAGTGTGATGCACTGAAATTCCAAAAATAAATAAAATGGGCAAATATACTTGCAATTACTGACACAAAAGTGATGCACTACTGTATATGGCCTTTTGTACTCATGTTCATTGTTATGGGATGTGTAGGAAATCGTCATATACAGTACATTACAGTCGTATTTTTTTTTACAACATTCTCATCTTCCTCGTAACTCGTAGAAATAAATAATTAGTATTTCCCTGGTTTGTCCAACAACCTTACTTGACCTGTGTAGAGCTTTGGCCAATCACTTTTGACATTAACTGGAATGCTGACTACATGTAAACCTGTATCACCAAACTTCAGTGACCAAACTCACTAATGCTCTTGTGGTTGCATAGGGGCAAATCCTGGCGAGCATGCAAAATCTTGTGGAAAGCCGTTTTTAAATGTGTGGCAAATGTGTATTTGGCTCCTGTGACTACGGTTAAGTGTCCACCTATATGTCAAAGCAAGCAATTTGCACATAACCCATGGAGTGGAAACGCTGAATGATGTGTCCACTACCACATATCAATACAATCTGACTTTAAAAGAGCTCAGAAATTGAATTGAAATGTAATGGGGATTGACCAAAAAAAAAAAAAAAAAAAGGCAAGCAAACATTATAGAGATGAGTGCATCTAAAATATCGCAACTAATCTTTTTAACTTGGGTGACATGGAAAAAGGCATGTCATTGAAAAATGACAAAAAAGTGCAATGGAAACATATTTAGCAAATGCATACAGTACATATAAGATGATTTAAACATTGCTCAAGTACTCCAGAAGACAATAGATAGACCACCAAGGAGATGACAACATTGATAAATAGAAATGCCAGAGTACTTTTTTACTGTAATGGGAAATGCAACCTCTGCATTTACTAATCCTGTACATCCATAAGGAGGACTCAGCAACGACTAAGGCAACCCATGCACCAACTCCACATGTCGACCAGTACCTTAGTGAGGGACACTGACAGGAAAAGTAACCTAGCATACATGTCTTGGTTGCATGCAACATTGCTAACCACTGTATCATAAAATAATAATAAAAATAAATAAATAAATAAAACCAACCCATGTGTCAAGAGCTGTAGAAACAAAAGTTAGACTAAGGGCTTTGAACAAATTGAACTATTTTGAAATGGAACAAACATCAAGGTGTCAAATTCCAGTCCTCGTGGGCCGGTGTCCTGCATGTGATTGAGTTTAACCCTGAGAACTAACAAAACTAACAAAATAATTGGTAACATGAGCAAACGGTAGAAAATCACATAAAAAAAAATAAAATAAAAATTAGAAAAATAAACAAAATGAGCAACAAAAACTAATAAATATTTACAAAATCACAAATAATGTGGAAAATTTTGAAAAAAATCAAAATAAAAACTAAAAAATTACGAAAGAAGAAAACTACTATTGAAATTTGGTCCCAGCAATTTGAATTTTGCCTTTAATTTTTTTTTTTTTTAATAAAATAAAATAAACATTTCCATGCACAAAACTAAAAGGAAAATAGTTGAAGTTTTCTGAATATTTAAACTAAATCATCCATTCAAAATCAACGCTGACACTTAAAGAGTTAATAATCAGCTCCTCATTAGACTGATAATGATGCAATGTCCTGCAGGTGTAATGGAAGAGGGACACATCTAAAATATGCAGGACACCGGCCCTCGAGGACCACACTTTGACACCCCTGTTCTACACACTTCTACTGTACCAACTTCAATTCTGGTTAAATCTATCACCATCTTAGTTCCTATATTATTGTATGTACAGTAAATATTACTGTACCACTACCCAACAGGCAACTGAAAAACATCATGGTGATGTTGAAGAATACTCTTAAAGCTGAAAAAAAAAACAAAAAAACAAAAACACACCCCTGCGTCAGCGCTGACACGTTCTGAATGGATGGTGTGGTTTAAAAATTCAGAATAATTCAAGGTTGTTTTGTGTTATTTTACTGAGAATTTTGTTGGTGGAACTGATGTACAGGTGTCAAAAAGCAACTGATTTAGAAAAAGAAAAAAGTCCAAATTACAACAATAGTCATTTATTCCTTCTTTTAATTTAATTAAATCTTTTATTTATTTATTTGTTTGTTTGTTTGTTTTTTGGCAGGGGGGGGGTAAATTTTTTTGTGTTATTTGTTATTTATTTAGTGAATATTAGTTTCTGTTGATGTTGTTGCTTATTTTAGTTTTTTTTTTTTTACGTTTTCTTTCTTTTATTATTTTTCTTCAATTGTGTTCTGTTAAGTGTCTTACTTTGTTCATGTTACATATTATTTTGTTAGTTTATTAGTCATTTTTGTTCATTTTACTGATCACTTTGGCAGTTTTTGTTCATTTTGTTGCTTATTTGATCTTATTTTATATTTTACGGTGGAATTGCTTACGTCTCAAGAGTTAAAGGGTTAACTAATCACATTCTTACATTGTATATTTACTATGTATATGTATAAGCTTAACTGAGGCAGTGAGTGTTTTCTCATTTCATAAACATGCATTAGTTTGATAAACTGGACACAAGCATCAACATTTTAACCCCAGCAAAACAAAGGCTAACATTAGCAAAGAGTTGTCTGTTAAATGTAACTGCACAACATCAGTAGGGTGAACATATGTCCACATTTTGTCTGGACCCACGGCTCTAAAACCGGACTGTCCAAACACCCTCACGTTTTATATTAAGTGTAATAAGTTTAAGGCAGTGAGCACAGACGCACACCACACTGTCCACATCATGTTTTGGGGGAAAAAGCTCACAATTTTTTAGGTTTAATTTCACAATTTTCACATTTTGTCTTAAAATTATGCAATTTTTTGTTTAAATCTCATATTTCTACAACTTTTTAAAATCTCATGAAGGCTTTTTATCTCAATTGTGACCCCCCCCCACCCCAAATTGTCTTCCCGTATCCACAAAACTAAGTAAATGTGTTACACAGTAACACATTTTCTACACAGTAACTTTTATTTATTTTAGGTACTTTTGAAACTTTTCAGATTTTAACTGGTTAAGTAAGTATTATTGTGTTCATGACAATTTTTTATTTTTATTTTCAATCACTTATTTATTATTAATTATTATTATTATTATTATTTATTTTTATTTTTTTATCATTATAATTTTTGTACTATGCACTCTATTGCTCTAAGATGAATTGAGGTTAATGGGAAAGTGAAGAAGGGGTATGATTAAATAAGCTTATGCTTCATCCTACTCCTTTTCGGACATGTCATTGTGTATTATGATTATTATGATTATTATTATTGTATTGATTATTGTTGCATTCTGCACATGTTCGAAATAAAGCATTCAAAACAAATCAAATCAATAATACTTTTTACTTTTTACTTTATTACAATTGAGAAGTTGTACTTTTTTACTAAATTAGTACTAGAGTATTTTTTTTCCCACACAAGTAACTGTACTTCGACTTAAGTACAGTATGTGACCACCTCTGCCCTATATGCAAAAGTGTAGTGACAGTTAGTTAATGATGAATTAGCATTTTCTCTTCATTTGAATGGAAACTCAACTAGCATGGAGGTAAATGGCACACAGTTTAACCAATCTCACACATGTTCAACTCTTCTACATGTCAAACACACACACACACACACACACAGCATAGAGCAATAGACAGGGAGAGACCTGGAAGAGTGAAGCCTTGTAATGAAACATGACGGATGAAGGGTGAACAGTCAGGAAAAGGTGCAACATCAAACTCCCCCACCCCCACTCCCTCCACCTCAGAGCTATAGACATGAAAGACACACAGAAGGAGAGAGGCTCAGGGTGGATAGCCTAAAATAAAAAGGCAAAAAAAAAAAAGCTGAAGAACTGCACACATACTGTAGACGCCATAGAAAAAAAATCAATCCAGTGGGAGAAAGAAAAAAAAAAAAAAAAAAAAAAATTCATGTACCTCCTACCTGGGAAAGGAGAAACAGACAGATGGAGATGGAAAAAAAAAAAGAGGAGAGGAGGTGGGATGAAAGGTGAAAGAGGAGGAGAGGTAGAAGGATGGAGAATATATACGACTTCAACACCAAATGGAGAAAAAAAAAAAACATATAAATTGGAATATGGGTCTTTTTAGGTTCCTTTCACATAACATTGGAAAAACTCAAAGCTCAAATGCATCAATTATATCTGATCCTAAATAGATTTTCCTGACGCTGATCGATATGAATTAATATAAATGAAAGTGGACACGAGGATACTCAGACTCACAGCAGCAGTTTCATGCAACATCATTATCCGTCATACTAACTGTTCAGGATGATATTGGCTAAAGAACGAGACAAAAATCAAATAATATCACATATATTGATGAATAGAATCGGATATGCTTCCAAATCTGACTTGGAGGAGTTGCTAACCCCAAAGCAATACCAGAAAATAAAAATACAAAATACAACTTTAAGGTCCTTCAGCTAGGAACAAATTATTATTAAATCTTACACTGATAAAATCCATAGAGAAATGAAAGACCATAATTATTGTTAATTAAACCCATTTATGTTGTGAAAAGGTGAAGATACACGGTATGATAAGTAAAGAAATTGCTTTAAAAAATGAGGAAAAGGTAAACGTTAAGTAGTTTCTATAATCATTTGCAGACACAAAAAACACATAGCATTTTAACTACCATGTTTTCTGCACAGGATTATAAGACACACTGTCAATGAATGATTTATTTTTAAGGTTTTCATATATATAAGGCGCTTTAAGCAAAGTCAAAATCATGAGATAAAAAGTCAAAAATATGAAATGAAAAGTTAAGACTGCAAGATAAAAAGTCAAAATCATAAGATAAAAAGTCAAAATTCTGAGATAAAAAGACCACATAATGAGATAAAAAGTCAAAATTATGAGATAAAAAGACCACATAATGAGATAAAAAGTAAAAATTACGAGATAAAAAGACAAAATTATGAGATGAAAAGACAAATTATGAGATAAAAAGACCACATAATGAGATAAAAAGTCAAAATTATGAGATAAAAAGTCAAAATTATGAAACTAAAAAGTCAAAGTTATTATAAGATAAAAAGTCAAAATTTATGAGATAAAAAGAGAAAATTTCAAGTCACAAAACACAACCAGAATTAATCCATACTGTATATAAGATGTACTGTATTATAAGGCACATTGTGTTTTTTGGAGAAAATTGAAGTATTTTAAGTATGCCTTATAGTACGGAAAATACGGTAATCATAGCATGAATGCCCAAATTTATTTTGTTTTTCACCGTATTCTCATACTCTTATGTTTTGGCACATGACATGACTATCTTACATGCTACATCAATTGTTCATGGAGTTTTACACACTACAGACTATACTGTTGTCATTGTATATATATCTCAGGAAACACAGATATGTATAATGTCAGCACTAAAGAGAACAAAAATATGTATTCAAGCATGTGTATATTAGTGTCACCATGTTCCAACTAGTCAAGGTGAATGAAGTTAAAATAACTATGTGTCAGAAATGACTGAATTATTACACCATATACGGTCCAGTTAATGTCTGGAAACTTTAAAATATTTTCCAAAGTATTTTTATTTGGACAACCTTAAAATTGGTCAAACACTAAAAAAAAAAAAAAAAAAAAAAAAAAAAGCACATTTAAACAGTCCACAATTGAAGCACTTTTCTAGCCTCCAAACATTCAGTCCTTTATATAATCCCAACAAACACCCTTGTGACGATTGAGAAACAGGTGAAAATGTCGTCCATCTTTCAACGCCCAATTACCGTGAGATTAAACTCTTTTTCTGGCGACTTGGTTGATTTTTTTTTCCCTTCCTCCCTTAATTCCTCACCCTCATAACACTCTATTCCTCGCTTTATTTATTTATTTTTCCTCACCCCCTCCTTCCTCCTTCCTCCTCCTCCTCCCTGTCCGACTGGGAGTGTATCTACCTATCCATGCAGCAGTGCTGGAGGGGTCCCCCAGGGCTGCAGTCCTTTGCTCCCGGCTGTTTGATGTTGAGCCAGCACGGATGAACCTCAGCCCCCGCCCAGAGTTCGCTCCCATCATCAAACACCCCGACTGGGTGCCGGGCCAAGGCTGTGGCCCTAATCAAACACAGCGCCTCGGCGGACCCCCTCGTAACACCACAAATGGGAGAAAAAGACTAATTATCGAAGCAACCTTCAGAATCACTCAATGGAGTCGAGCATTGACACAAACTTCTGCGTCTTAGCGCGGAGGTGAAGGTGTGTTTCAGTTCTGTAACGACGCTTAGAAAATTCCAGATACGAGATGATGTCGTCATTAGTTCGGTAGTTTATCGATATTTGTCAATTTAAGACATTTCATTGGGCTGTTTTGGAAGTTGGATATTATTGGACAGAGCATGGAGAATTGAGAGGCAGGGAAAAAAAAGAGGAAGAAGAAGAAGAAGAAGGAGAAAAAAAAAAGAAAAAAAAAAAGAAAGGCGGAGAGGCTGAATCGTCCTTGGAGAGAAGGCGAGCGCTCGATTTTCTGTTTGCTGCCATTTGTCTTGTGCTGCTAAGAGAGATCAACAGTCCTCGGCACACAGATCAATATTCTCTTAACCCGCACCTAATCTGGCGAGAGTTTCCTCCAATTTCACCTTCCCCTTGCCGCCTCCTCACACTGCTTTTCCCTCCACTTTTATTTTCCCTCTCCTCTCGTTTTCAGCAATCATTTTTTTTTGGGGTGTCGGCGTGACGGCCATTTTTCATGCTCCTGGTCCGAGCAAGTGACATAGAAGGGAATGATGTTTCCTGACGCAAACACAGAATGTCTGTCTGTGCACAAGTGTGTAACTCTGTGTGTGTGTGTGTGTGTGTGTGTGTGTGTGTGTGTGTGAGGAGAGAGGGTGATGGATAAGATGTGCTGGTGGGACGGCGTCGTTGCCGTCAGGGGCCCCCAGACACCGGTGAGATAGACTAGCTGCCTAATCGGCCGCGTGACATCGCAAATTCAGCTTCTGTCCCCCCACCTCGTCTCCCCACCCCCCACCCCCCCACTTTCTCACACAGACAGACACACCTCCCCTCCGCTCACTGAACATCCCTCACCCGTTATCGTATATGTCTCAGCAACTCCCAGTGCGCTGTTGCAACTGTTGTCAAGAGTTGTCCTGTTGACTAAATGGAGCGCTGTCAAAGTGTCACTGTCAAAGGAAGTGTTTCGAAACTTTTTTTTTTTTTTTTTTTTTTTTTTTTTTGCATTTCAGCATTTTTATGATAGAACCAATACTAGAATTGCACTGGATGTCGATCCACATTTTGTAATAACGGTGTATTTTGTAATAAACGTCCAAAATGTAATCACTTTTTTTTTCCTATTTAATTTTGTAATAAAGTCACATTTTTGGAATAAACTGCCCCAATGCATTTTGTAATACATTTTACTGCATTTTTATTTCCAAAATATATTAGTAATTTCAAATTGTCCATGTCTACTATGTCTAATTACCAACAAAGTTCACAAGTCACTTTTTCCAAGTCCAAGTCAAGTCTCAAATGATTGAAATTAACATTTTCACATTAGATGCTATTTGATATCATAACACATTACTGTATTGTTTTGGATTAAGTATGTAGTAAAAGCTTTTATTTCTGCCTGTGATTTTCCCATAATGTCGGGTAACACGTTGGAAAAACTGAAACAAATTAAATAATAAAATAAATAATTCCATGATAATGAACTCGTGAGTCATATCACACAAGTCTAAGTCAAGTCACAAGTCTTTCTTTGTGCGACTCAAGTCCAAGTCTCAGACTCGAGTCCCCATGTCTACCATAAACTACTTGGAATATTTCCCAAAAAGCTTCTTGAGTCTTAATGCCACACCACCAAAGCACCCTGCTGCTGCAAGATGGAATAACGTTTTACAAAATACGGCTCAACAGGCCTCTTTGGTTCATGTACACTACATTATTTAGTCAACGTAATACATCATTAAACATCCATCTTCATATAGAACATTACAATTCGACTCATAATAGTTGTGTTGGTATTATACTTCATTAGAAATACAACACCCATGTAGGTAAAAGTGCAACTTCTTTAATTTGCACGTCTGTCTGCTGCATAACGTGAGAATGAGACACTTCAGTAGCACATGATAATACTGGAGTTGCATTCCTGTGGGCTACAAACAGCTTTTTAATTGATTTTCTGGAAATTCAACCCAGGACTAAATACATCAGAGTGGGTGTGTTTTTTTTTTTTTTTTTTTTTTTTTATCACATCATTTCAGACTTTTTTGTTGTTGTATTAAATCAAACTTTCGTCCTTCCGGTGCTTCAACCTGTGCGCAAAAAGTTTAATAATGCTTTAGAGACAGTGTTAGTGTTACCATTTTCTTAGTAAAAATAAATAAAATCAAAAAAGCACCATGGATTGTTAAAACACTACATGTACCAGTGATTCCATTTATGTTTTTTTGTGATTAATTTTCATCTACATCTATTGTACGAGTTGGAATCATGTTGTGATTTTGACTTGAATCCATTTGCTTGGTTATTGTTTATTGTACAACCATGATCTAATGGACCCTAGTTTTTTGTTTGTTTTGTTTTTAATCTACCTGTCATGAGGATTATGCAAAAAAAATACTGTTGTGACTTGGCAAAAGTCAGTTGATTAGAAAATCAGAAAGACAAACATGGGACAAAGACAGTATGGGGCAAGCTATTTGCAAACTAGCATTAAGCTAGCAGTTACTCTGCCATCAAAGATACTTCACTAAACAGAAGCTATCACCTGGTCAAAGATAGCCAAGCTAAGTTACACAAATACCACAGTAGTACTGCACCACATGTGATGCTGCTTTAACTCATTGACTCCCAAATACATATTTATACAGTATACTTTTAATGTTTACTTGCTAACTCTGACTTCTCAAACTCCAGTTCGATCCAATTCCATCCCGATTAAGGTGTATATGTGTTTTTTTTTTTTTTAACTCTGACTTTAATCGAAGTAAGAAGTGTTTTATTGTGGAATTGACCTGATGGTGTGTGTGTGTGTGTGTGTGTGTGTGTGGTTTCCTTCCTACTTTAAATAGCATATTGATTCAAATATAGGATGAGTTTTTTTTTTTCATTGAAAATAATGTGTGGTCTATAATCAGGGTGGTCCTATATTTGGGTCCATTCGGTACTGTGGTGCATGTACACGCAGAACACGTGCACGTTAGAGGTCAATGTGTGTGTAAATGTGCGCTGAGCAACAGAGCAGATAAGAAATAGGACCAAAGCAGATCAGTGGTAAACTGTTGTTTGTCTATGCTGCTCTGAAAAACCATTATGTTACGCCATAAAAACTGCATTTTGTGTGAATTTACCCCACTTTATTATATTTTATTTTATTTTTTTACCCTGTTTTCATGATATGTTGGGGAAGTTACTCAAAGACAAAACACAACAGAACAGATTTAAACAACAACGGCATCCATTATTTATTTATTTTTCTTATGACTAATGTTCCAAATATATCTACATAACCTATAAACTGTGACTACAACAGCATGTATGAACTGGCTTCATTCTGACTCACATACAGTATGTTCCTTTCATGCACCCAATTTCAACGTGCGCAACATTTGAACAAAGTTAAAACCTTCAAAAACAGTGTCGGTCAATGCAACAAGTCAATACAAAACATGAAAAAATTTAAACATCAGCCCAATATGTCAGTCAATCACTTCCAAAAAACACATATTTCACTCAGACAAGTCATGTACATTGTGAACATCTGCACTTTTGAGTTCATCTGATTGTTTTTGATCATTTTTTTCAAGTGTAATATGAACAAAGAATTTCTTTATTTATTTTAAATAATTGTATTTTTACTATTCTTTCAATTCTCTTCCTTCGTTTATGAGAATACTCTAATATTCAGTGATGTATAAATATATAGAATTATTTCACCTATATATCTGCCTGTAACCCTCCCTGTTTATTTGTATTTGTGGATATTTTGTGTTTGTTTGTCTCTCGTATTTGTGAAATACCAATAAAAAGTGAACAAAAAAAAAAAAAAGAATTCAAGTTGAAAAATACTGTGACCCCATTTGTGCCTCATATTGAATGCATTACATTCATACATTCATGCTGTCTGTGTGACCAGTAATAATTCAAAACTGTTCCTAATAAAGACAGAATCATTTCATAATAGTGAGCAAATACTACTGACAGATTTTTTTTTTGAGTGGAAACTAAATAGAGTAGTCGTACATGTCACCGTTTCTAAAACAGGGCATTTTTTTTCTGGACTATTTAAAAAAAAAAAAAACTACAAAAACTGTGACTTCTCCAGGGACCTCTACACAAGTAACAAACTAGTTCCTTTACTGCAGTGTTTCTCACACAAACCCCTCGGCGAGGCGTGGAGACTTGCTAAGGGGATCATGGGATCACTCTGGGGTAGTTTTTTTTTGTCTTCAGGACAGTATGTGGAGCGGGTAGAAGTAATATTTCTAATGTTTTAGCATTGGACTTATTTTAAGGATGTGATCTGTCACTGGACTACACGAAGAGTTTAGTAGGTTTCATTAGGGACAGGTTTACCATGTGACTGTGACTGTTACCACTGTAACTTTTACTTAAATTATTAATTATCTTTTAAATAGTTTTATATCTCTTATTTTAATTGTCTTCTAATGCTTTTTAATAATGTTTTTTTTTTTTTTTATTTTAACTTTCTTATATGTTTTATTGTATTTAAAGCACCTTGACTTGTCCTGTACCTTGCAATAAGATACTCATGCAGTTCGTATTTTTATTTGTAACACATATTCTCAGTCAATAGTGTTTTTTTTTTGTACAAGAAAAAAAAAAAAGTTATTTTTAAAACGGAAACAATCTGTAGTGGTCTATCCTTTGGGTTTGACGCTTCTGAAAACAGCCTTTGTGGTGATCAACGTCCACACATGTCAGACAACAACCATGGGACATTCTGCAGAACACAGTTTCCTTCTGTATTGAAGTGAACACCGTCATCTGACATAATGTCGGTGACAGTACCAGTGATGATGCAGGAGGGTGTCGGAAAGCTACGCAGTCTACAAACGTGCACACGGCGCTTCCAAAAATGTGCATGAAGGCGTTACATTAAATCATGTCCATATCGTGCATCTGTTCTGAACAGTATTGAACACTTGTGTGTACATTTTTATTATATAGAATTACATTTTTATTATATAGAATTACATTTTTTCTAGACTACAAACAGCTTCTCAATTGTATTAAACCATATAAAAATAGCTTCTGTGGTCGTTATCACACAACTTGATCAATAATAGGGTTAAGCTACTGAAACGTTACTTGATTCAGGGAATAGTGCCAATTTCTGAACCAAGTAAAGAAAAAAAAAAAAAGGAAAAAAAAAAACGATACACATGGATGTTTTGTCGTTCAGTTTAAGTCATTTTATTGAATTGAAACTTCTGATGTTGTACGTCACCTTCACGGAAATTCAGTTACTAAAGTGTATTTACCAGTTCAAACGACAAACAACCCGACCGACCGCAAGCTGAATAATCATTAAAAAAAAAAAAAAAAAAAAGTTCAATGATCGACAACCGCAGGTGATCACTTCGGGTCATCGCTGATATATATATTAATGTCATAAGCACAGAAACATAATAAATGCATATTACTGCTGGAGCAACAAAGAAATTGAGTGTTGTCCATCTGTGATGAACATAATGAGTATAAACACACACAGATTACATGGAAAAAGCACGGAGTATTTCAAGTCTGCGTTAAAAAAAAAAAAAAAAAAAAAAACAACAGATGATGGCCGAACAACACGGACAGTACCACCAGCAAGGTCACAGTGGAAAACAGTACAGAAAACACAGTCAATAATAATAATGGATTCAGGGTAGATTTAGATTCCAGGCGTGTTTGAAATGGTTTGAGTCACATATAAACACTGAAAGTCAAATTAATTCTAATTCTTTTAATCTAAAAAAAAGTCTGATGGAGATGTTAACATTTTTTTCTTATTTCCACTGGACTTTTATTTCATCCGTCCAGTTCATATGGAATAGATTACTTTGTGAATGATCAAAGCTGACATTTACATCTCGCTTCTGACCTTGTCACTATCCGCAAAAAGAATTCTCAAGTACGCAGCAGGGAGAGACCACAGCGACAGTAGCTCCAAACTTAACTTTCATTTGCAGCTATTGTGCGGAACTAGAGTGTAGACGGATGAATGCTAGTGACATTAACCAGTAATACATCCTTTACTTATGATCCTTAAGCTCAGTTCAGACCACAGATTTATAACCACATTGGAGGATGTTCCAGTTGAAGTCGCCTCAGTGTATAATTACTGATTAATCTGTTGGTTAAAAACAAGTTATTTAAGATTTTAACTGATATTTATTCCTTAAACAATTATCACTTATTATGGAGAGGGTTCATGTGATCTAATGAGTCCAGAATGATGATGTAATGTAATTACCCATCATGCCTTGTGCCTACAGTGTTGAGATCTGAGGTTGAACATCATGGTGTTCTTTCTTTACTGATGATGCAAACGTATTCCGAGACGATGATGCAATGATTCATTGATCATCAAGTGTTGAAAAAAAAAAAAAAAAAAAAAAAAGTCATTTTTGGAGAATAAGAAAACAGACCTAAAATTCTCCAACAGCACAACGTCACTTTTAAACAGACCACACCAGGCACTAATGTACATTTTTTTAATCGGTCATACTCTGGGTTACTGTGCAATCCTTTTTATCCCGTTTTTATTCTTATTTTATATCACATATTTTTTTTTATTTATAACTTATTTTAAGGCTGTACTGAAGGAGATGCAAAAAAAATATAATAATTTGTACTTGTGCAAAATGACAATAAAGGCTATATCTACCTATTAATAATCTTTGACATGCGATGAAGACGACTATGAATGGAAATAAATGCATCGTGTGGTATAAATGATGACACAACCAGCCATCATAACCACTACCTAAAGAGGTTCCAATGAAATATTATGTGGATAAACTTATTTAGATCCCGCTACAATAAAGGTAGATATGTATGGTGTAAACTGGCACCTTTTGCAGACCTTTGCAGACGACAACTACGCCCGTTTTTTCAACATGCGTTATTATGTATATTCTCCTGACACATGGTAAATGCCTTTTTGTCCACTGAAAAGGAAATCCCATTAAGAAAAAGGTGTTTCCGAAAAAGTCAAAACCTTTCCTTTTCTGGGTCTGAGGAGTATATTTGGTCTGATCTGCACTTTAAATTCCTCCCAAAAGCAGGTTTCTCCAGTTGCACTCTAAGTCCTGGACTTTGCTTTGTCATCAGACAAGACAGGTAAGGAGAGGCATATCTGCATTTTCTCCACGCTTGAAGAACTTTAAGGCGTTCTGGACATCCTCTCTCCCCTTTGACAAGCCGGGGCGGTGATTGGCAGGCCACGAGAACAGAGGCGGCCTTTCATAACGGCGGCCCGAATTGGAGGGCTTCTTCCACGGACGTACGTCAGTCCCTCCGAACAGACAAAGCTCGCCAGTGTACGCTGCCGGTACTCAGAGGCGAGTGCCACACACAGACACAGTAACAGGAAGACGGCGGGATCAGTTACCATGAAGGCACCCGTTGAAAAAAAAAAAAGAAAGAAGAAAAAAAAAAAAAAAAAACGCACGACGTCTGCATACGAAAACAAAGATGCCCACGTATGTACACACACACACACAAGAATATGCCCTTCAGTTTCTACCAGTAACACAAGGGCATATGTACACAAAACAGACCGTACAGTATGTGCAGGCAAACACACACACACACACACACACACACACACACACACACACAATAGCTGCTTTATTTAGCTGGCTGGCATAACAACACAAGTCAGTCCTGATCCTGGTATACTTTGCCCCACATGCTCCAGACACGCGCTGCTTACAGGATTATGTCACAAATGAGATGTTTATGGGCCTGTGTGAGGATGTGTATGAGGTAAGAGAAGGAGAGGGAAGGAGGGACTAGTACGCAGTATTATGTCAATCTGCCTCACCGGTCATTGTTAAAAAAAAACACACACACACAACGAAAGAGAGAGAAAAAAAAAATAAGCTGTTATTGTTACGAGGTATTTTAAAATGGGAGGAAAGCAGTGCTGTCAGGGGTGGGGGGTCAAGGTTAGAAGTAATACTACACAATAGTATTCAAGTGTTTAGGTTCTGTAATGTAATAGTAATAACAATAATACCTCAAACTTTTTTTTGGACGCTTTACATAACAGACAAACAAGTAATGCATTAAAAAAAAAAAAATAAATAAATAAAATAACATAAAATAAAATAAAAACTATGCGAAAACAAAGATGGGTTTTAAGACAGGATTTGAATGTGGATAGTGAGTCTGAGTTGTTGATGGGTAGTGGGAGGGGGGGAGGGGGGTGAAGGCTTGGACGCCCCAAGGTCCGATGCTAGGTGCGGACGATCTTTCGATTAGCAGAGCGAAGATGACGGGGTGGGGCGGTGCTGTTGGAGGAGGTCGGAAAAGGTAAGTAAGGGGCCATGTTATGAAGGGACTTGGGAGGAGTTTAAAGTGCATATGGTAATGAACGGGGGGGGGGGGGTGATGTGTTCCCTAGGGCGGGTGTGAGTCAAAGTTGTCATTTTTGTAGTTGTGTGGAAGGAAGGCCGAAGAGGGGGCGTATTTCTGCTGTGGGGAAGGAGACAGTAAAGGGCGGAGACGAGTCTTGGTGACGTGATTAATGTGAGCTTTAAAGGAGAGGGTTAGGGTCCATGTTAAGTGTTCTGACCAATCAGCAACTAGATATGAGTGGATGGACTCAACGACCAGTCACTGAACATCAACCTCTTTTCCTGCAGACTAATATTTATCTATTGTTTTCACACAATATATAGTTTAAACAATATACATATTGGGTTATTTATATTGTTAAGTGTTCAGCGAGTCATTTGTTGTGGAATATAGTGGTGAGTTACGAACAGAGGGGCAATGTAGGTGACTTAAACCCCATTTTATATTAATATAATGCAAAAACTATTAAACCATTAAGCAGCAGAACATGTCTGACTCATTCCACCTCAGACGCTATTACATTATTTTCCTATTGTCGAATAAGCTCATTATAATAAATACAATAAGCCTAGAACAAATACATTCTACTTTTTCAACTCTAAAACCTGGAGCAAAGTTTGCAATTGCTATTATTTCTAGATTATTCTGATGTTATTTGACTGGTCTGACCCACTTCAGAGCATACTGGGAGGATGTGGCCCCCTGAACTAAAATGACTTTGACAGCCCTGAAATGAGAAGATGATAATCAACCATCCATAGGAAACTATTCATGAAGGAAATTCGTATCAACAAAAGCAGGCAGGTGTGTGTCTGTCTGTGACCATGACTACAGATGGTTAAACTCATTCTGAAAAAAAAAAAAACAAAAAAAAAAAACAAGACATAACAAAAAAAACTAAATCCACAACAGGTTTTGAAACCCGGTTACAGCCCATTCTGACAACATCCATTCAGGCTAGTTTAGCACACGGCGCTGTGTCTGAATGGATGCTACTGTACTGTCTTGGAGTGGGCCTGCATCCCAGTTGGCAAAATGACTATTCCAGACTGTGGGCCGGCAGTAAGGAGCATACAAATGAAAATAGCAGCAGAG
Source organism: Siphamia tubifer (assembly GCA_020466265.1). Classification (NCBI taxonomy): domain Eukaryota; kingdom Metazoa; phylum Chordata; class Actinopteri; order Kurtiformes; family Apogonidae; genus Siphamia; species Siphamia tubifer. The sequence continues at coordinate 15,229,261 of CM035784.1, forward strand.
AAAAGCGCTTGTCTCTCTCAAGCCAAGCATCTGCTAAACATTTTAATGGGGATCAATGGAAGGGCAGGGACAGGAGATCGAGGGGTTGATTGGCTGGCCGGCCCGACGCTCACACAGCCGCCACTCTCCATACTGCCTGCACTGCTGTTTACAGCCAACACAAGCTGCTGCATGCTCTGCACCAGCTGATGTGTATATCTGTGTGTACTGAAGGGATTTATGCATCTGTGTGTATATATGTGTGTGTGTGTGTGTGTGTTTGTGGGGCACCAGCATAACAAATGTGTATGTGTGTGCATTTACTGTATGGGTTTTTCTGTAGGTGTATATTTGGACCATGTCAGCATCATATGTATGAGCAACACCAATGAGTATATTTAAGTGTAATATAATTGAGATTTATATTAGTTTGACTCCTATTTGACTCCATGGTGTCCAACCTAGATGTGTCCTTTTATCATTATATACATACATGCATACATACATACCATTTATGTAGCGCTAAAGTCATTCTTACACTATCCATCTATAAATATGTGTACAGTAGCTTAAAGTAAAAACTTATTACAGTCTGACCTGGTGCCATTTTTACTAAACTTAGAACATAATTATAACTAAGAAGAACATTTATGCAAGTTAAATACATGTGTTTTGTAGGTGTTGTTGTATAATATCATAATTAGACCCAACATTGCTTCATTAAATTGGAAGTTAAAACAGGAAAATGCCAAATAACCATACGTATTTTTATCTTCTCTGTTGGGTCAAAAATTTGCTGATCACTGACATTTAACCTGTGATGAGTATTTGTAATTTTGTAAATTCTTGTTCCAATAATATGATTTTAGAGGTAATAAATGGTTGTTGTATTCACCACGATGAATATATATATATATATATATATATTTTTTTTTTTTTTCTCTTAAAGAAAAATTTCTACTACTGTTTGACACATTAACAGTAACTGTAAAACAATTTTGTCATATACATGTTTTATTAAATTTACCTTGGCATGTTAGCTTTTTAGTATATTTCAGCAGTGCTTTATATAATCTGCCAGCTAATATGCTAATAGGTGACTTTACACATGTCATTAAACTAAATTCTGCTGTTTTTCATGTTGGATCTTGATAGATCTTTGCTAGATTTATTTCCATTCCAAGGAATCTAATAGATTTACTTCACTTTGTATTTAGTTTCAATGTCTGTGGAAAACCTGTAATGATATAAGCTGAAAAACTAAGTACAATATAGTGCAAAGCCTGTTTTACTTTGTGTTGCATTGCTCATAGATTTATAGTATCAGCAATAAACAATTCATTTACATTTTTATAATGTACATTACGTGCAATCTACAAAAATATTGGAAATATTCCCCCCAAAAAAGTACCGAAATACAATCAGGAAGATCTTTGTTAGTAAAATTTGCATTAGATAATCATGGCAAGATAGGTTTTTTTTTTTTTTTTTTTTTAAGTATGCCATCATTAATACACATTTCATATTTTCCAATGCTTCTACACACAAAAAAATACAATCAAAAGTGTCAAAGCAACAGCCATCTTGTTGGGATACAGTCCACTGAACTATCTACAGAACACAAAATTACTTGTTTCTTTCCAACCTGTTCCACATTCTGCAACATTCATCACTTGTAAAAAAAAAAAAAAAAAAAAAAAAAAAGATCTTTTTTTTCTACACAGTTGCTAAAGGGCACATGGACAACAACAGTAGACATGACGGTGGAAGAAGCTATGATCAAGTATATGTGAACAAACGGTAAAAGCATAGCTAGTTTTCCTCTACGTGGGTGGTTTCTAAGGCCGCTCACTTCTTTCAACTACTGGCTGAGATATGTGGTGACACTGCTCTGTTTCATAATGATCTGTAAAGTTTGACATGACATGAAATAAACATATAGAGTGGACAGACGTGACGTTTGTGCATAATGTGGAGCATAAAAGAACCCAATAACAAAAAATAAGCCATGAAAAAAAAACCCCATAAATATGTATTTTTGGGTCATTTAAGCTGTTTAACCAATGATATGCATGAAGTTTTAGAGCAAATATCTGAAAACAAATACTGAAATATTGTAAAGTGAAACATGTCACTATTGAAAAAGTTGAGTACAATAGATTTTGAAAGTTTCTTAAATTCATTTAAATCAACTCACATCGGAAATCAAATGGTTAATTAGAGAGAATGCAACTTTCTTCACCTAATGATAAAATAATTCTATTTATTTATTTAAATTATGATGCTTTTTCAGGTCCCTGACAAACAATAAAAAATGAGATCATCAAGCTTTGGATAGTTTATTACCGAGTATTGATGCATACATAACAGAAAATGGTAAAAGAGATTTTTTTTTTTTTTTTTTTTTTTTTTTTTAATTCTAAAGCCCAAATGTGCTCCAATTCTGGAATGACCCTATTGCAGTTTCTAGTTCTCATTTTGTTCCAATAACTTCTAATTAACCTGATAAATCTGGGATCATTTGTTTCCAGTGGGAATAATATCAGTGTAACACAAAACAGAGGATTAGCTGATAGCATATCCTTAATGTAAAGGTATCTACAGAAATAATACGTGTACTGTCTGTTGCTTATTAGCGTAGCACTGCAAAGATTAAATTCATGCTAACATGCGCAGTTGTAGGACTGCTAGCTTGTTTAGATATTTGCTCATGTAAGTGTAAGTGCTCGATGTTTGGATTGTGGTTCATTTCCCCAACATTTTTGGTTTGTTGAGTTTGTAGCTGACATTCTTCTGGTTACATGGGTGTAGAAAATGTGTATATTGCTACAAACATTACCATGGTAACACATATGGAAATGTGAGCACTGGGGCTTAGGACGTGAAAGTGAAAGTGAAAGTCATGAAAAAAAAAAAAAAGGGGGTGTGTCCGAAACCACTCACTCGTTCCTGACTCCCTACGTAGGGAAATATATGTAGTGCACTCAACTGAAAACTTTTCGGACAATACTACGGTGCCGTTTAAATGCGTCATCACCGTCGAAGAATTAACACGTAACAGTATCATGTCAAAAAATTCAATTAGTTTTTTTTAATTTTTTTTTTTTTTATTACCTTCTGTGCAATAAAATAAAACATGAATAAACTTGGTTCACGACTGTTTTATTGTTATTAACTGTTAAACAACTCTTGTCTGTTAACGTTTATCGTTACTGAACAGCTGTAGCTCTATCGGTATGACGTCCAATATCAATCTGTCCGTGTTTCTTTTAATTATAAATCTATCCGTAACAATTAGGCTGTAGCAGAAAAGATTCATATTTGATGTGGATCAATGTTCCTTCTGTAATACTGTTGATAAAACACCAGATCATTTATTTTTTGGGTGTTCTGTATCTCAGTGTTACATAATTGGGATTCACTAAAAATTAACGGTGTACCATCCTTTGAATTACATCATATCAAGTAACGACATTGGACGATATTTTTTATTTTTAACCAAAGAACTGTGCCTAATGTAAACCTTATTTATACATTGTTTAATATTGTATTTTACGGGGTTTTTTTACAAAATCCTCAAGTTTATGTTTATATATTTTATTTTGTATTTAATTTTAAGTTGTATTCATTATCCTCATTGTCTGTATATTGTGATTTCAATAAAGTTTTTTAAAATCTCCGTCCTTCAGTCATTTTTCGATTCGTGCAATGCATGATGGGATATAGTGCTTTGGTTTGTGACCATCGATGCCCACTACATTTCGCGGTGGATTGTGGGATACATTGAGTGCACTATGTAGGGCTTATAAGTAGTTCACTACATATTAGGACACCCCTAAAAAATGGCGTGGTCCCTATGTAGGGAGTAGGGAGTGGTTTCGGACACAGCCCCCCCCAAAAAAAAAAAAAAAGTTAAGTGTACATGATCATCCTTTTAGAACGCATGTACAGTAACAAGCTACTGTTTGTGTCTGGTTTAATTTTGTGTTTTATATTCATTTTTTTTTTTTTTTTTAATCTTGACACATACTCATAACCGTCAGTGGATGAAAGAAGCAGCAAAGAAACAGTTAAAAGCAACGCGTCCTAGCATGCCAAATGAATCAGATTAATATTAGCCAAAGCGAATGTCATCATTGGCACTTCTCCCCTCTCCCTATATCACCACCCGAACCCAAACCCCACCCTCACTTTCCCCCCTATCCTTGCTGCGTTTGGGTTTCTGAGTCTTGGGAGGTAATGAGGGAGCGTTATGCAGTGCCATAAACGGAGGGGCTCGCTGTCAGTATGCATAAAGGATGAGACAGAGAAGATGGCGCTGGGGTCAGGGGGGAGAGAGAGGAGACAGAGAGGAGGAGGTGGGCAGGAGTGGGGAGGAGGGAGAGAGTCGAGGAGGACAGGATGGAGAGAGTGTATGGATGTGTGTGGAAGCATTGCACACACACACACACACACACACACACACACATACACAGTGAGCACTCAATGGCAAGGCAGCGAGACAGGTTGGTGACAAATAGGCTCCCCTCTGTGTCCAGCTCGCAGGTGCAATGTAGTGAAAACAGCGCCCCCTACGCTCAGACAGTAGCATGAGGATGGGAAACCCCTGTATGAAACATCAGCCTGGAGTGTTTTAATGTACATAGGGCTAATGGAAATCACTCAGAAATGCATTCAATTTAGACAAACGACTCTAAAAAAAACACTGATAAAACTGTGTCACTGCTAGATTTTTTTTATTTATTTTTTTTTTAAAAAGAAGACTCCCATGTCATTTTTTAGTTTTATTTATATTATCACATTCCTTTGGATGTTTACATTTTATGTTAGATTTCACTTCTATTTCATGACGTCTCAGAGATAATGTTGTACTTTTATCATCTTTGTTACATACTTAAGATGCTATACTGTAATAAACTTTGATGCAAAATACTACTATACTGATACTGTATCAAATATTATAGTTCAGGGGTGTCAAACATGCGGAAAGGGTCCTGGGATAAATTTGTGCAATACAAAAAAATGATAGTGAATATACTGATAATTTTATTTCAGGTTCCACAAACAGATCAAAATGGGTCAGATCAGTAAAATACCATCATAATAACTTATAAATACTCACATCTCTACATTTTTCTCTTTGTTAATTGAAACATTTTCATATCATTTAACTGTATTTACAATAAAACAAAGTATAATTTCGCAAAAACATGAATAATCCAAACAAATATGAACTTTTCTTAATGTCTGAAGTGTCAGTTTAACAACGTTTTGCCTGTTATTAAATGTTTTGTGTATTTGTAGATCCACTAATACATAACCTGTACGTTGTAAATGATAAAGTGACACATCATTGTGTTAAAATTACATGTAGTTTTGTCAGTTTAATCATGTTATTCACATTGTTGGTAGATGTGAATATTTTCTTGTTTTGTTTTTTGGAGTTGACATTATTTATATTACATTAGTAGTTTAGTGGTTGCTTTAAATAAACTAAAATGAGTTTGACACCCCTGTTATAGTTAGACATTGTAGTGATTAAAACCTAAATAATGATACTTTACAATACATTGAAAGTAGACATTGTGCATGATGAGCACTTTTTAAAGTATAATTCACAGGTAATACTATTATTAGCATTTTAAATCAGACGTGTACTTAAATAATCACACTTTTACTCCAGTTTCAGCTCTATTATCCGGATTAAGTTGGTCCAAATAAAACTCATGACTTCATTTGCATCAGAATTAACATTTATTTAGTGCTGAAATGACCATTGGATTTAAGTACGCTATCATTTGTATGCATTTAGGATGCATAAAATAAGCATAAATAAGTTTGCTAACACATGCTTAATCAATAACATGACAAAAACTATTGATACTATGATGATTTGAAAAGGAATTAATGGCTTCTCCTATATTAAACCATCTGTCAGACTGTACGGTTGTATCCTGTATCTTAGCAACGGGCTGTCATGTAATGGATGACGTATAGTGAACCAGTCGTTACAGCAACAAATAGAATCACTGTCGAGGGGTTTATTTGACGACGACGACCACTTCTTCACCTTTCATTGTCCTGCTTACTAAAGAAATCAATTATTTGACAACAGATAATAATTTAAAAAAAAATATTGATTATTGAATCAATAGCGGAACTAAAAGCCTGTAGGATGTCATCGCTGACCAATCAGAATGTGTGTGTAATAAACAGAGATAATGTCATGATTGACTGTAGGATATTTCATTGATACGAATGCATTTTTATGTTCTTAAAACACTAAAATATTTTATTTATTTTATAGCATCATATTTCAACTGATTTAAGTATTTCAGAGGGTCATGACCCACTGGGGAAAAGCTAAATATTTCTGAAATATTACAGTTGTTTTTTTTTTTCCCCTGCTTTCTTCAATTTCTGTGTAAAAGTCTGCCTGCCTGTTTTCAAGTTGTATTTATTACAACCAGTAAAAACTGTTATTTAAGGTGCAATTTATAACTCGTGCAAGAGGTTTTTACTCTAAATATGAGGAAAACAATCGTGTTCTTCTGCTGGTGATTGTTGCTCCAACCATTGTTTTATCTTGTGCATTGAGATTAGCTTGGATTTCTTAATGAGACAAAGTTTGGTATGTTTTCTTAATGATCCTTGACAAGATTATTTGTCATTTAAGACGATAAATTCCCCAGAAGAAAAGCTTTTTTTCATTATAATTTTTGTTTTTAATTTCTTACTTCTTTGAAAGTAAAGGGAAAAAAATGATCATTTAAAGTCATGTAATGCATTTCTTTTTGGCAATACTATCAGATACGTATGTGAAATTCTATGATTTTGCAGCTTCTACTTTGAGCCCCTGCTAATCAATGTCTGTCTGGAAGAATTCCAGCTCTTCCTTTCTCACACACACACACACACACACACACACACACACCTTTAAAAAGCCTTTCGATATCATTAGCTGTCATGTTTCACGGTAGGCAACACAACAGTGCGCCGGGATATACAGCTCACCGCCGAGTCTGGAGGGTATATATATGTGTGTGTGTGTGTGTGTGTGTGTGTTTGTGTGAGCGTGTGCGCACAAACAAGGACGCATGGTGAGTGTGTGAGTGGATTACACCGGGTTCACAGTGTGTACGGGGGAAAGCGTGGCAGCAACTTGGCTCCATAATGGGATTTCTCAGTACTCCTACTCCTACTGCCGCTCACACACACACACACACACACACACACACACACACAAATACACTGATCTCACCCCAAACAAGCAGGTTAGCAGTAACAAAGCAGAGCATATATCCTATCTTAGCAGTAAGAGGTAAGCTGCAGCAGAGCTCTGGCTCAGTTAAAGACACATATCCTCTCACCTCTCCTTCACACAAAAGCCAGGAAAGGCGGATCCAGATGGGGGGGATGGGGGGGTGGGGGGTAGGATGTGGTGTGTGTGTGTGTGTATAGGGGGGGGGGATCAGCTGCATTAGACAGGGATAAAGAATGCTGTAGTAAAGCTGGATAACGGTGATGAGAGGTTGTACAGAAAGAGCCACTGTACATTTAAGGGGGGGGGGGGTCTGAAGATTCTATTTTCAATATTTGGTTTTGAGGTTTCCACTAATGACTTGCAGGATTCTTGGGAATTTGGGTATCTGTAGTGTTAAAATTTGATGTGTAAGCGGCCAATCAGAGCGTTGTTAAAACCTAAGAAAATAAAAATAAATAAAATTTAAAAAAAAAATAAAAAAATCAACACAAATTACCTGCTTCACATTTCAGACACAACGGTTAATATTAGGTAGAAAACAAAAATATACAGTGCACACGTTTTTTGTTTTTTTTTCAACCTCCAACTAAGGCTGATATGATTTAACCATCTTATTAACCTGTTGCACCCTTTGGTGCTAAAATACATGCCCATCTCTGCAATTACAAGCTCCATGTGAATTATCTTGGTATGAAAATAAAGATAAGACTTATGAGAGTACATCACTGTGTAGTTATATTTATTCTTTTTATTTTGACCTTTTTTTTGTTTAACCTTACTTATCTGTACAGTTTAAAGGAAGTTTATTTACCTCTATCTTATTCGTACTTTTTTCTTCACTTTATTATATAATATGTATATCTGTATTCTTTGCACATCTGCTGACGTCACTTTCACTTCACTGCCAATGTACATGTACAATCAGCATGTGATAAAACTTGACATTTTTAAATCGTCAACCATATCAGTACTTTTGTCAGTTATTGGGCTTTTAAAAAAAAAAGCAAAAAAATAACTGAGATTTGTCTGTCTGACATTTAACCCTAGTAAAGAAGCTTCTAATATCAGCTAAAGTCAAATAATAATGATTAATATTAAGACTCACCAACAAGTGACATAAGTCCAAAGTCCTCTACGGTCCACTTTACAAACCCGTATCCGCATACACTAAACCCATACCCCGAGTTGCGATCAAACGATTAATCAACCCAGAAACTTTTAAGGGCTCCTTCAAAATAATCAACCACAGATCCACGGTTTCATCCATGAATCTGCTTTTATTTTGTCACTTCCTGTCCCGCTACCTACTCACATTTCCTTTAACTTTACCTGCGCTCAAACCCCGAAAATCGCATAAATCGCGTCTTTAGTATTACTAGATTTAACATGTATTTGATTTTCTTAAAAATCAATAAATCAGTGACTCTTTTAGCTCTTTTAGGGGGGGGGTAACACGAAACTTAACTAAACTGAATCCTGTTCCTCGGAATCACTGTACTGGATGTGGTTTCATGGATGTAGCCAAACGAAACAGCTGCTAGCTTCGACGTTAGCTACAGTCAATACAATCAGTTGCAATTTTGTCGCCTCATACATTTAGCGTCAAGTTTTCTATGCGACTCTTTTATGTGTCTAGGAATGCGTGCTAATGCAAAACACACATTTGATTCCAGTAGAAGAGAAGCAAAGGGAAACGGGGAGTTGCATTCTGGGAATATTGCGGGCCATCTAGGGACAGCATGTGCCGCTCACAGTGTTTAGTGAGCTTTAAAACCACATCATTAGCCCACACCATCGCTCCAGTTCCCAGGTGTGGTGGAGAGCCAGGTGCACCTCTCCCTCTCCCCTCTGTCTTTTTTTTTTTTTCTTACTTGTTTGTCCCTCTTCGCTCTTGTTGTCTCTCCACATATATACACACACACACACACACACACACCTGGAGGGAATTCAAGCCAGACTATCATTGTGAATGTCCCGTGGGCTGAAGAGAGCACAGAAATTACACACACTTTACTCTTTGAGGGGCCAAAAGCAAATAAACACCTGAGCATAATGTGAAAATGTGTTTTGGACTTGGCTTGTAATTCCACCTGAAAAACAGAGCCTCCTTCTGCGTGGCTTCCAAGATAGTTTTGTCCTTCACCCTGCAATTTCTGGGTGTTTTTCTTTTTTTTTTTTTTTTCAGCATGTGCTTCCCCCATCTATAGAAGGCATTGTGGGTAAATATTGCATATATGAATCTGTTTAGATTGAGGTGGGCTCAATTGACGAGGGGTCCTTTTGGGGGATGAAGAGCTGGTGTCAGCCAAATAGAGCAGTTTCTTTTTGAATCCGGGAGGCATTGAAGTGTGAGCTCAGTGTGTGCAGAAGAGGGGAAAAAACCAGAAACAAACTCCAAACACAAGACCTGGCAGCAACCCCCCCACCACCTCTCTTTCAATCTCTCCTTTTCTTTATCTTTTTTTCGAGTCCTCTGCTCATCCCTCCCTGCCTCCCGCTCTTAACTAATAACTCAAAACAGGGCTGCTTTCCAGTTTTTTTTTTTTCCTTCTTCTTCTTTTTAACTTTTTTTTTTTTTTTTTTCCCTCCCTCTCCTCCCACAGAGCTGAGGAAAAGTAAGCAAGGGAAATTCTCCAGTCTCAGCAGAGGGGGAACACAACTGTCCCCCTATCCTTGGGGCTACAGCGGGCCAAATAAAATAGCAAGTGCTGCACCAGGAAATGGCTAGCCAAACACGCAGGGCCATGAATCTAGGGTTGGCAGAGTGGAAGGATTTCTCCATGCAGTCCCCAGGCATCCTGGATGACTATAGAGGTCTTTTTGTATTGAGAGGACATCTCCCAAATGGCTTTAACAGCAGAGATCATCACTGTAACGTACCATCACAAAATCTGGACAGCAGCGAATGTAGATATAGCCATCTATAATATCGACACTCCACGTTAATCTTATCCAATGCATGTACACAATCCAGGAAATTTTAACCAGACTGGATTTGTACAAGGATTTCCATAAGGTTTTAAGTATAGACATGTTGGCAAACATTATAATGTGGTTTAAATGTTATCAAAATACACTGTAAATCATTGTTTATAATGGGGTTTTCGGCTAAGACCTTAGTCTAATGCCTTAAAAAAAAAAAAAAAAAAAAAACTCGATTCATGTATAAGGAAATGCTGATTTGAGATTCATCTCTGGATCTGAAACACTGGTGTGCGTTTTGGTTTGAACAAAAGTACAGTGCCAACATTTTATTTGGGTAATTAACTGTGTTGGCAACGGTGTTAGTTTTTCTCAGAGCCTTTTTGTGCAAAACTGTGTGACGGATAGAGCTGGAACTAATGGTTACTTTCACGATTAGACAGACAGACAGACATACAAACTTTATTGTCTGGCGCACGTGACAGAAATTCATCTTTGACAGCCACATAGTAAACACAAAAAATAGTAGCACTCAAGTCCAATCATGCTAAAAATGATTGATTGATTGATTGATTGATTGATAATAAAATAGCATAATTCTGAAGTAAATACAACGCCAAAGCATTAAATCTTAGAGCTACAAAGTTTGTCTAATGGTGTAACCGACTAATATGTAGGTGACAGTATGCAATGTAATAATAAGCAACATTTAATGTAGTAAAATACCTGAGGTACACAAAGAAAGAAGCACTGGCTGATGATATTTCATCAATGTAATGTCTGACAAGCAAAGTGAGGCTTTCAAGTGGACTTCCTATTGAATGCAGAGTGTGGATCCAAGGGCTTTTACATGATGCATGTTTCTTTGTAAACCAAAAGCATATGTTGCAGTAAGGCAGACACAGCAATACACTTCAATTCAACAGGTGTGTCAATGAAACACACCAAAATGGGAGTCACTTACTGGTTACCATGGAAGAGAGAGCTCTTTTTTTTTTTATTATTACAACAAGTGAAAATTATAATAATATTTCTACTTTTTCATAGAAGCACTTTTAACCATTATTTCATATGGATTCCTGACTCACAATACATACATTTTTCCCCCCCTAAACTACTAATATAAGTGAATTTTATGACTGATTTTTTTGGCATGTTAATTCGTCAGGAATTCACAAATGCAACTGTCCGTGAAAAAAAAAAAAAAAAAAAGTGATGACTAAGTCGTTTTCATTTAACAGCGTGCACTAAAAATACTCTACGTGACTGAATGGATGTTTGAACCAAATACTAGCGCACTTGTGTCACGACACTGTCATTTCTCCAAACCCTATCATCACAAATGTAGTGCAGACCTGCTCTCCAAAAGTCCACCCAGGACCCTTTTCTACCACCCATCTCTCACCTTCCTCAGTGAAAGGCATAGAGAGGCCGCCTCTGTCCAAGTTGTGCTGTTTACACAGCCGACCACAGAGGAGGAAAGCCAAAGATTACTGCAGCCACCGTGGAAATGCAAGAAGTGGGTGGCAAATGCCGGGGAGCCGAGGTTACAGAGGACAAAAAATAGTTACTGTATGCATGTATGTGCTATAAATGAACCTCTGTGGCAGCGACTGCATCCAATGTTCCTTTTGGATTTGGTATGTGTTCCTGATGTGTAAGTGTAAATGTTCCTCTCTCTTCAAATTGGGTGTGTGAATATGTTTGAAATCGAATGAAGCAAAGCTTCAAATTACTTTGTGGTATTAATATTAATCATGCAGTGACTAATTTGAAAAGCCCAACTTGTGTTGATTTATCATTTCCTAAGGTGAAAATGATTTGCTAATGCACTATATACCTACTTATTTATTTTTTTTACCATTTTGTCTAAGTCTGACAAATTTCCACCTGATTTTCCACTGAATTTTAAAACCACCCTTGCCATGATATGTAATTTTTTATTTTTTTTTTGCAAATAAACTCAAAGAGTACCCTGTAGACAGACCATGAACAGGGTCTGGATATTGATTATGGCGCTCGGGAAGGCTCGAGGTCATAAGAGGTGCTCATCTGCGCTGTGGAGCAGTTGGGAAGTGTGGAGAGTGACTGGTGCATTAGTTAGTGGAATTATGTGGATCACGGCTGCAACAGCTAGAGGTGCAAATGCTCACCGGCAGGATTAGATAATGCTATTATCAGAATGATAGTAGCATTAGAAAGAAGCATTAGCATGGATAATTCCACGGATTCAGCAACACAGAATTGCCATAAAATCACTGCATTATACCCAAAGAGATGAGATCCAGATATAGAAAGGCACTTGGGCTGCGAAGAATCAAACTTGACGGTAAATCTTCGAATTATAAGTCAGGTTTAAGGATTTCGTGTCTTGTCGGGTAAACAGGTATTTAACAAAGAATGATCAAACACGTCTTTACTCACCGTGCAAGAATAAAAACAACACCCTCCCCATCTACACATTTCACATTAAACCACCATACTTTTATCGGCTCTTTCTTCCATCAACACCCTAAGCTGATAACACCATGTCCCTGTGTTTTCCTATAGGTATTAGTGTATTAAATGTATTTGTTACACTTTACAGAAGATGCTGATGCTTCCTTTACACTTAAAGGACACACGCCAACACAAATACATGACGTTTATCTTAAAAAAAAAAGGCTGCTTATTTTATATAACTTGCCCTTAATCACACATATGTAATGGTCAGAAATATTTCACAGCTTAAAAATGGTTGGATTATGAAGAATATGGATTATTGAAGGTGGAGATGAACAAATCTAAATAGCTCTGAAACACGTTCTGAAACTGATGTGACTAGGGAGACACTTTTTAGTGACTAATTCATCTGACAATTCTTCTTAGGTTCTATTAAACTACATTTCAAGTGATGTACCTTAACTTTGTAACTTAACAAAAGTACTATAAAGGCTTCTTACTAACTAGCGGTTTTAAGATTTAAACCGTAACAGCATAGGGCTATAAAAGCTTGCATCAAATTGTACATTTACGTAGTCTCCTACCATTTATAACTGCAGCTGGTGCATGAATAACCTAACCTACAATTTTACTTTACTCTCATAAGAAGTGAAAAGACTGGTGAAGATGTGCTTAATGGCAACAGAAATATCCCAAACGAATGAATGTCACTCAATCCTCCAAAGAGGCGAAAACATGGATGCAGATGAAAACATCAGGCGATGATCCACACAATGAGAAGATTATGTTATATTAAATGTATGAAAAGAAAATCTCACAGAATTGATGATTTCTGAGACTTCAAGACAAGGCCATGTGCTACAACATGTTTGTTTGCATTTTTTTTTTTTTTGATGAAATAATCAAAATTCCGGTAGATTATCTCAAATAAATTTTCGTCATTAATGGAAATTATGATCTGTAGACTTTTCTTCCAACAGATTTTGGGAGAATTTGAAATGGATTTAGATGGAAACTAGCTATTGTAGCATAGTTTTCAACAATATCCTGCTGCCATTAGATGAGTGAAAGAACTAAAGACGTCAAACATGGAGAGCTAACAATGAAAAGAATCGATTACACTTAAAGAACGCAGACTGTGTTGTGTTTAAATGTTGCTTGTGCTGGTCAGTGACAAAAGCAGGGTGCGACGGCATTCTTTTTATACATAAGAAAATACATTAGACTACAAAACTACATTAGATTGAGGTCGCAACACTGGAAACCCTGCAGCCGTGGCAATGCAAAATTAAAGAAATAGACATAATCTCACCAGTTATCCCCTCTTTAACCTTGTCCTCTTCTACTGTATGGGTTCAGCCATTTGTGATTCAAGTGAAAATCACTAACCATTTAGCCAGATTCATTTGGACAAGTAATTTCGCTGAAAGAGCCGGTCTGTGCACACTCTGTTTTCTCCATTTCCACATGGCCTTCCTTTTTTTTTTTTTTGCAAATTTGTGCGAAGGTGGAACGCTTGGTGTGGGAGGTCTGTTCAACATGTTACAGTAGCGGGAGGTTGTGCACACACAGCTGCTGCCATAGCCTTCATTGCAGGAGATGTGCCCGGGTATAAATAGTACGCCACTATTTTGTCTTTACATATTTAGCTGTTGGATATTTTAATGCAAATTAATGTGGTGGGATTGGAGAGGGGTGTTTTTGTTGACTGGAATTAGTGTTGTGAGCGAGCTTTCTTCTCTATTCTTTCTTTTTCTTTCTCTCCTCTCCAAATTACAGCTATTAAGACAAGACTGGTGTGAGCCAAACACGGCGCTCCACTTAATGTGATTTCCCCCGCGTTGAGAAAAGGAATAAGAGGCAATGATTCATTGGAGCCCCACAAAAAGCTGGAGAGACGGGAAGATGTCCACCTCCGACATGTGCTCAATACAAACACTGGGCTTGTTTAAGTGTGTAATTGTCTGTGTGTGTGTGCGTGTGTGTGATTATTGCATGCTTATGTGTGTACGCGCAAGTATTTGTGTGCGGATGAGCTTAAAATGAACATTATGATTTATGACATCCTGCATTTAAGTCTGGCTACTCCTCACATTAGCACAACACTAATCTAATGAATAGAGTGTCTTAGAAAGAAACATGCAAATGCCCACTGCCTATTTCCAGAAACCAGGCTCATGAGCCAGTAACTGGTCCTTGTCTTGATGTGGCTTTATAGTGTTTCTGTAAAAAAAAAAAAAAGATCTCGCTTACCCACCCCCCCAACACTCGCACACAACTGAGGAGTAATGTGACAGCAACACGCCGGCTTTTTCTTCGACATCTACCATGCCAGCTTTCAGCACCCGCCATTGGCAGAATTGGGTTTGACAGCTCTCATCGAGGCCTGCTGATTGGCCGGGCTCCAGGGACATTGTACGGGAAGAGGACGTATACACTACTAAAGGGGTCCGGGAACAATAAAACAAAGCAGTCAGCCACTGAGAAACTCAAGCAGATGTGCGGTCAAGCTGGCCTCAGCCGTAGATCTTATTTCATCGCGTACAGCTCAACGGCCATGTTGAAAAACCCCGAGATAAGGCAAAAAGAGGGGGGAGGGCGTGGGAGAGCGGGCAGGCCATCTGAGGAGTCGGCGCTGAAAAGTAAACGTGTGAGTGCTGACAGCAACACAGACCCTTTGGAAAGACACTTAACACCAGAGCCAGGACACAGTAGATTGGAGATACTGTAAACCAGCAGGCAGGGAAAGGCCGTCACTCGACAGCTTTGTCTGATTCAGAAGATATTGTTGCGTTGAGGGTGAAATGTAGCAAAGCACTTTCTTGAAAAATGACTGTGATTAGTGGAACAAATGTGGCTTTTTTTGTCTTTTTTTTTTTTTTTTAATAAAAATTACACTGATAAACTATGAAGATATTAATACCAACCCTGACTACCATAATGCACTTTGGCCATCGATGTGGAGTCTGAGTCCCAGGGCCAAGCAGCCTGGCCCGCCCCATAGATCAAGCCTTAATGTAGCCCGGGGCGCTGGTAGGATGGCCGAGACAAATGACAGTTCACTGAGGTGGGGTCCCTGGGCAGAGCTTCGCCTGGCCTCTTGTGCTGGAGCCTGCAGGACGGAGGGCCCATGCAGGGAGGGGAAAACGGAGAGAGCACGAGGGTTGGGAGGGCTCACTCGCCTTGCTAATGGGTCCCCAGACAACCAGGCTTGACCTCACAGGCCCAGTGCATTCATTACCAGCTGGTTAGCAGCTACAGCTAGCATGGCTAGGTGTGGCTGGTTAAGTGGCACAGTTAAAAGCTCGCTTAGCAAAGATCTCTGCAGGGTGTGCTTCTGCGCTCACCCTTTAATGGAGAGGGAATATCTCAAAAATATACTTGAAAACATAGGCGGGAACAAGGACATGTTATCCATAATGAGCAAGGACATTGTTTAGTGCGTGTGAAATATAGACAACCATTTGCAAATTTCTGTCTTTCATACTTTGTTAAGACTCACTGGCTGTTTAGATCAATATGTTTTGCTTAGAAAAGTATAAGAAAAATTTTATTTCATCATTTGTTTAGGCGTTCCAATAAAGCATTATATCTCTGTCTAAGGCTATCTGATGATTTGAAATTCTTCTGTTTCAGCTGTAAAAAAAATTCTAAAAAAGATCGACCTAAACTGAAACATCGTAGTAGAATATGCGAGTAATGAGTCAACATAAAGTACTTTTACCATGGAAAAAGCAAGTTGAGCGACTTTAAGGTTACTTCTTTATGTGTTTAGCAGTAAGAATGTCAACAACTTCAAATCCCACCGTCTTGGTCCATCGAATTACATGGACATAGATCTCTTGTTAACAGCCGTAAGTACTCTACAAATGACCTCCACCGCTTGGACTTTACATTGTGGGACGTGTGGGGGGAAAAAAAAAAAAAAGCCACTATTTCTGACCACTCCTGTTTCATTCCACCTCCTCTCATGCAAGTAAAGTCAGTGTGCGGTCCTGGCCCTGCAGATCACAGGAGTCCATTCCCCCATTTCCAGCCGGTGCACAATTCGGCTAAAATAACCTCCTGGAAGTCTCTTCATCTCTATGCAGCTATCATTTTGCTCCAAAGATGTCTGCCCGCCCTGCAGCAGCAACCCACAGTGCCTGTGAACTCTGCATACATTATCTCTCCTCCCTCCGTAGGGCGCTGTGCTTTATGCGGGGAAACTGGCCCCATTTATCAGCATCCTCTGTATCCCCCCACTGCCTGGCAAGGCACCTGCTGCTAGTCTAACTACAGCCTGGCCGGGGCCTTATCGCTGCCGCAGATCACAATGCACAGGGATGTAGATTGGGGGGAAATCTCCGGCTAAAACAAACAAATAAACACAGAGCGGCTAGTCTTTATTTTCTTTCCTGCTATTTCCATCAGATTTGCCCACATCTGAAGGTGAAAGGAAGAAAGCAAGTTTAAGGAATGGATTATGGACGGCTTTTGAAAACAGCATTAACTGGGGCACGGGCGTCTGGCACACTCTCCCCTCAGTGCTGGGCCTAATGATTTCTAATGCTGCTAAACATTGCGGCGCAGTGAAAGCCCCGCTTTTCACTGGGGACGCGGCCGCAAATCTCCCATCGCATGTTCCTTTTGTTGATTTTTGTGAGACAACAACACAGCAACGCTTATCTCTATTACAGACCAGCGCCACGGGGAGCTTTCCCAAAGCCTTTCACCCAATGCCTTATTAGCAGCTATTCCCTTCTGTCTCCCTCATCCTCCAACTGGGAGCAGATAGGGTGGAAGAGAGAGCATTATCCCACCGTCTCTTCTTCCGATTCACCACAAACCCTCACTATGCCTATTCACACGTCACTAGGCCTGGCTGGCCCCACTTCCCTTCTCTCAGTCTTAGCCCAGAATAACACTAAGAAGAGAGAGAGAGAAAGAGAGAGAGAGCATTTTCAGTTATTTATAAGCCCATACAAAGAGCTGGCTGTTAATTTCAGAGGCTGTAAGAAGATGAGGTTCTTTTGTGTACAAAACAATACAGAGGATAATTCCATCAACACTGATAGCTTTATATTAAGGACTTCATTACATATTATCAAAGTAAAAATCACCAGAGCTAGATATACTGCT
This sequence comes from Siphamia tubifer, assembly GCA_020466265.1. NCBI lineage: Eukaryota > Metazoa > Chordata > Actinopteri > Kurtiformes > Apogonidae > Siphamia > Siphamia tubifer. Next base: position 15,246,989 of record CM035784.1, read on the forward strand.
CTGGCTTAAGAGATTAAAAAAAAACAAAAAAAAAACATGTTGTGTAGAGTATAACCTACAAAAAGAAGCCCATGCACTTCTTGTTTAAGGAAAAGCAGTGAGATGAATTCTAATGTGAGGAAGTTCCTTAATGGGCTGATCTTGTGGTCTTCTCCTTTGCCTTCATCCACTGTTTCTGCCTCGGTTTTCTTTTCAACCTCCCTGACTCTTACATTTTCTTTTTTTTTTTTTTCTCCTTTTATATGGGCTCTGGTTGGATTAGGCGTTGATAAGAATCTACTTTTCTCTTTCGGGTTCCTCCCCAGAAGTCCCCGTGCCTGCCTGCAGCCCTCAGCTGGTCCCCCCCTGTTTGTTTTAGCGTGTGTTTATTTGTTTCTCTGTAGTCCTGGGATTAATTATCATAACCATATGCCTGGCTAATATATCTCTCTCCAAGCCAATAGTGTGGCAGCCTGCTTACTTCTCCATTTTAATTACAGCTAACATCATTAGCCTGATTTTGTTTTGCACTTCCCTACTTATTGCTGAATTCATAACTCCCAAATATCATTGCAAAAAGAAAATTAAAAACGCGGGGCTGAAATAATTAATTCCTAGAAAGTTACTTTTTCCGACACTGCAGTCGACTTCGCTCAAACTGTTCACATGTCTGACACAGAGATCAAAACAGTCTGATGATGACATGATGATACCTCCATGACATGATACTTCATTTGACTTCCTCGCCACCCCAAATGAGTTCTTTAGCAACTTTCACACCAGAAACAAATGTAAAATTTTGCTCAGGTGTGATTATCAAACTGCAAAGCGTGCTGAGTTGTTGGGTTTTCGTCTGCAGTGAAGGTGAGGCTTTGGCGTGCGTCGCTAATGTATGTGGGGAAGGAGTGGTGTCATGGGTTCAGTGTCGGCTCATATTTTACCAGCTTGGCTTTGGGCCAGACAAGTTGAGTCTGGATGCGGTGGCGGGATAATGACGGCAGAGTCAATCAGCGAGAGCTGAGACGGTGTTAGGTCAAAGTCACGGTGTGCTGCTCTGGCTCAGCTCACTCCGCAACGACACGATGACATAACGCTGTTAGGTGTTGCATTGCTTGCGATGACACCTAAAAACACACTTACAGTGAATATTCTACTTACTTGCTGGAATAAACTGTCACAATTGCCGCTTTCTGTAAACCACAGAAACATACAGAGCTGTTGGTTTTGACGCAGTTTAACCTCTACATATTCACCAGGTCACCACTGACTCGTTCAGAGGCAGGGTTTGGGTCACGTCTGAGTTCTAGTTTAGACTGTACAGTATTTTAGACTAATTTAAAAACATTGCAAAACCCCTCCAAGGTTGCAAAAAATTCAGTGAAATTGTCAACTTAATTTTTAGTTCCAAACTCGAAACACTTCATAATATTCTGCTCATTCCTAAGGTTTTTTTTTTTTTTTTTTTTTTTAATATTTATAGATCTATTGTGATTTTGAAGTTCTAATATACATGTGTAAATGATACTCATAAATATGGTTAAAATTCCACTTGTTTTGCTGAAGAAATGTAATAATTTTTTTTTTATATAAATATAAACATTTCCATTATGTGGTTTGATTTGTTATTGAAAAGTTCATTTTACATTTATAGATTATGATGACAGTGTTTTACTGGTCTGGCCCACTTGAGATCAAAAAAACCCTGAACAAAAATGAGTTTGACACACCTGGACTAGAAGATGTCCCCAGTTATATGACGTATAACATATGTGTTTTGGATGTCCCCTTTAGGTTTGCATTAAAACAGAAGAGCAAGTTCCAAGAAGAGGGTGTACAGTAGGTGCACCTATAAAGAATTATTTTCTTATTGTGCTGCAAAAATCATGAAAGAACTGGATTTTTTTTTATTTTATTTTTTTTTATCATTATTATTGGGCTGTAAGTTAGGACCCGTTAGCATTTGTCACATGACAACTGATTCCTCTTGTCATCATACGCACTAGAGAAAGACTACTGTACCAAATGTCTTATTTTAAGTTGGGAAGTTTCTTAGTAAGAAAGGATGTCCCTAATGTCATAAATTGAGCTACTGTCCTTAATGATGTTTTTCCATTTCTGAAATCATCATGCACATACATTTGGTGGATTTTTTTTAACCTTTCTTTTTTGTTTCATAATTGAGTCTGACCACAAACATAAATATATACAAGAACTAATTTAACATCATTTCTATTTTTTATTTTTTTAATTTGCGAGACCAGCTGGTTGTCCCGCTCCTTTCAGAACTTGTCCCGCACCACACCCGTGTGTCTTGCCAGATCCCCATGAGAGTCCAGACCTCTACTTAGGTCAAGAACTGAAATCCAAATTCTCTGATTGCAGCTTTTTAAATGTGAATATATATCGGTTTCTTTATTCCTCAAAAGTCAATTGAATATGGAGTAAATTTATATAGAGCTTTTCCACCTCCATGGTTCTCAAAACGCTTTACATTAGCCTCACATTCACACACCAGTAGGTTTTTAAGCTTCTGAAAGAGTCAGGGTTCAGTGTCTTGCCCAAGGACACTTCAACATACAGTATGGACAGCCAGGACCGGGACGCGAATCGTAGAACCTTCAGTGATTGGACGACCTGCTCTACCAACTGAGCCATAGCCGCCCTAATATCTTAGTTAAGTTGGCGAAGCAGTCAAACTATTGATTTATCAAAATAATAATAGCTCAGTTCTGACTTCTTAGCTCATAACAAATATCAACACTCTTACTTGTCTGTAAATAGAATTATGTTATTTCATGATTCTTATGCTCCATGAAGATACAGAGGCTTTTTGTAACATAGACATAAGGTCATTCTGAATGCATGGACAGTGATTGTGTCAGATTTTCCAGTTGCACTTGTGAGTATTTTGTCCCAATAAGGACTAAAAATGGAACTTTTACAATATAGTTTATATCGTTTATTAGCTAAACATAAAAACAACCCAACGGTGTTTACTACTGGTGTTTGATCAATATGTATGTGCTAATATTTAAACCAAACTTAAAAATAAATACTATAGTTTTCAGGAGTTTATGAACATTTTTTTTTTTTTTTTTTTTGATTATAGGAACCACTTGGTTTTCAGACGTACAACTACAACCTTCTTGCTTGGAGTGGAGGTTGTGAATATTACAGTGGGAATAATTCCACTCCAAACTGACGCCAGTAACCATGCCGCACCTTGCTTCGGCCTGTTCGTGTTGCCTTTAGGATTAAACATTCTCTTCTGTTTCCCAGGTAATGACATGCTTACTCCCTCTGTTTTCACCAGGCCTTTATTTCAATAAGAAATCATTCATTATTTAGCTCCCCACCTCTCTGCCCCCATCACCCCCTCTTCCCCTTTTCCACCCTCCCAACCTCCCCCGCCCCCTCCCCCACCCCACCCTCCCTGCCAGCGTCCCCTTGGATCGGGGCACCCCGCTGATTCTCACTTCAAGGACGAACGTGGCGGAGAGAGAGGAGAGGAGTCGACCCAGTCACCAGACAAGCTCTCAGAAGAGGAAGGGGAGGGAGACAAAGCATAAGGAAAAGAGAAAGAGCACATACACAGCTTTGAGAAGAGAAAAAAAAAAAGAAAAAAAAAAAGTGTGACCCAAATATACATTGCTTTGTACTCTGGTTCAAAGTTTCCTGTCCTCTCTACCAAACATTCAAGGAGAAGAGGAAGAAAAAAAAAACAAAAAAAAAAACAACAATGAATAAATCATACGGCAACTGAAACCTACTGTAGTACTGTTCCTGAAGAGAGCGAGAGAAAGAGAGAGAGAGACTCAGCAAGAGAGAGAGAGAGAGAGAAAGAGACAAAGACGCCAAGGGAGAGAGCGAGACACTAAAAGGGAGTTGAAAGTGAAACGGAAAAGAGCAAACACCTCTTTGGTCTTTTGATGGCACTCTCTTATGGAACATGGTATTTCTTGATTCCCTCTTAAATCCATCATCAGTCGGGCTAATAATTCGACGTAAGTGCCGCTGTGAAGCAATAGATCACATACACCAGACGCCGTCCCCTGTGAACACTCAAATTACGGCAGCCAAACAGTTGGAGAGCCTATTAACCAACTTCAGACTTTGATTCAAAGTGCCATTTTTTTTTTTTTTTTATTGCTGTACCATTTCAAATTAGCAGATTATTTTTGATATTGCCACCGGAGACTCGTATTAGGAGGGGGAAAAAGTGCTCAAGTACAGCTTCTGACGACTGTTCCATAGAAACACAACGTTAATGGAACTTCTAGAGTCTTGGACAATCGATATGACAGCACCAGGTGTCAACATTATTAACTGACATTTTAACACGATATTTAATCATTTCACCTGTTTTCTGTCAATACTTTGTAGAGTGCATGCCACAGCTAGGATTTAAATCAGTCCAATCAAGCTAAAAATAAATAACGATATGATAGTAAAGATGTTTTTCTTATTATCAGTTCCCTGTCTTTGTTGCGGAGTATGAACACTTAGTTAGAACGGAGGTTGAAAATAAATACGGTATCATTTTGTGGGCATGATTCCTGACAGGCCTGGAAGTCAGAGGTCTATGTTTTAGTATGTTTTGCATCCTTGTTCATGCTTTCGGGTGATGGTAAGTTTTATGCTTCTGACTATCTGCACAGAAAATGCAGTTTCTTACATCTTAAATCATGTCAAAGTATGAAAATATAAACACCTCATATTTTGGTTGATTTTAACAATGGCATTGTTTGGTTATTTCATCTCTGTATCATGTTTGGTGATATAGTGCAGAGTTGGTCAAAGTACTCACATTCTGTACCTAAATAGAAGTACAGCTACTTGTGTGGAAAAATACTCTGGTAAAAGTAAAAGTACTGATTCAATTCCTTTACTTAAGTAAAAAAAAAAAAAAAAAAAAGTGCAACTTCTCAATTGTAACAAAGTATAAAAGTAAAAAGTAAAACTGTATTTTTTTTTTACATGAATGTAATAATAGTTAACGAGGAAAAAAGTATCTAAAATAAAGCCTTTAAAAGTGAGTTACTGTGTTTTTGATCAAGTCACAGTTACTCAGATTTGTGGGTATGGGCAGGAAATTTTGAAGAAAAAAAAAAAGTCATCATGAGTTATAAATATGAGATAAAAATACATAATTTTAAGACAACAAGTCAAAATTGCCAGATAAAATGTTAAAATTATGGTATAAAATGTCAAAATTGTGAGATGAAAAGTCATATATAAAATCACACTGATTTTCCCTTTGAAGTGACGTATTTTTCATACTGTTACATCTGTTTTGAAAAAGTAACTCGTCTATTCAGAGAATGTAATGAGTATAAAGTACAGATATTTATACAAAAATGTAAGGAGTAAAAGTAAAAAGTTGCCTGAAAAGTAAATACTCAAAGTACAGATACCTAAAAAAATCAACTTAAGTACTTTTACTTAGTTACTTTACACCTCTGATATAGTGGATGATGGTCTGTAAAAACTTTAAACTGAAAGTGAACTGAGTTTCAGATTATGCTCAAATGTTCATATCCTATTAGTTCATGGTAACATTATTTTTGTACAATCCAAACAAAGGAACTAACACCTGCCTCTCTCAAACTGTGAAAAGTGATTTTAGGGTGTTTCAATAAATAACTACAAAAGAAAAAAAAACAAAAAACAAAAATGAACCCTCATTTCAATAAATACCAAAACATACCAAAATAGTACTTTTAAATATCGATACATTATGAAATGAAATATCATGATATATTGCAGAACTATTATTGTCCAAAATGTTCAATATGTTTTTGATGTTCTGCAACAACTAGTCTACTATCACTCTGAATTATTATGTTAATGACAAACACTGGAGGATATCAGCCAAAATCAGTTACTATTTTTTTTCCCAAGATGCAATGTGACAGGCCAAGAACTCATGACTATAATCCTTCATCTGACACGGTGACCAATGGATGATACAACAATGTTCTGTTGACCACTGTTTCGCAACCAGTGTGCCGTGAAAAGTGACATAACAATAATTTTAGATTTAGATTTAGATTTCTATAGCGCTTTTCAAGGCACCCAAAGCGCTTTTTACATTATTGATCCATTATTCATTCACTCTCACATGCTCCCTCTGGTGGTGGTAAACTACATATGTAGCCACAGTTGCCATTTCGCGCCTACAGCCCCTCTGTACCACCACCAAACATTCGTATGCATTCATACCCCAGTGTGAGTGACACTGGAGGCAAGGAGGGTAAAGTGTCTTGCTCAAAGGACACAACAGACTGACTAGGACAGAGCAGGAATCGAACCGCCAACCCTTCAGTCAATGGACGACCCGCTCTCCCAACTGAGCCATGGCCGTCCCTTAATTAATAATCAGTTGTCTTTCTTAAATTCTTCGCAAGAGTGTCAGCTTTGTGTTTAAACAGCCTCAGGTTTTGCACTGAATAAGTAAATCAAGACTAGATTTGTATTATATTTCAATAAATATAGCCTACGTTTTGTGACATTTTGTGGCGTTTCCAATGTGAAATACACTTGCATATGAACTTGACATCCCATCATTAATCCATGAAGTGATATAGGTTCGCCCTTTGCAGCTACGATAGCTTCAACTCTTCTTTCCACATTGTTTAGGAGCGTGTTTATGGGACCATTCCTCCCAAAAGCATTTGGACGTTGGACCGAAGGCCTGGCTCTCAATGTGTGCTCTAATTCATCCTACACACACACACACACACACACTTGCAGAATACAGAAACTCCATAGATTAAGAATGGGATGTATTTGAAGGCAGGTGAGTGAATACTTTTGGTAATATAGTGTATATGCCGTGGCTCAAAAAGGTTGGGAAACACTGCTGTAGACTGACCCCGGTTCAGTTTACAGAACACAAAACACAAAGATCAGCTTGTGATTTTAAAGCAAAATCAGTTGTAACACTGTATGGAAAAGTAGAAACGGTTCGTGTGTCAACTGCTTTAGAATACGCAGATCTGATTCGGTTTCATTAGTGAGCTACTGCCTCTTTGGTGACTATGACAATCCTTTACAGAGACAGTCCTGCAGGTTTAAGAATGTGTGAAGAGGATTGACAGCTGCTGTACATAAGCACAACGCTAGAAAGCTGTACAACATAATGATCTGAGAGCATTAATGCAACGGAAATTCACAGAAAAAAACACCACAGCGATGACCTTGGTATCTTCATATGGATCTCCATCAGTCGTAAAGACGTATACATTTATCTATTCATGTATGCACTCCCTGTATACACACACTTCTCAGTGTGGATTTGCACCTGTCACACAGTGTATGACAACATTAACCAGGTGTGGAGGTGCCTTATGCACCCATGCTGCAAGACATACATCAGCATCCACGTGATGGAGGGCCACCAGAGATGCTGTCACACGCTAAAACCGGATCCCACTTAGCGGATCCCGTCCCCGTCTCAAATCTCAAATGCCAAGGCGAATCTCCAAATGAAGGCTATCATCAGAGCCCACGGCGGGCTGCGACACAAAAAGTCATCGCTCCGTCTATCACGAGAGAAAGCTGCTAATGATGATGTTTTTCTTCAAGTGCACAAACATCAAGTCCGGTGAGATTTATGCGTCTGTGTATGTGTGTGTGTGTGTGTGTGTGTGTTTGACAGAAACGTCTTGCTGCATTACACTTTTGCGGCGGGAAGATGTAATAATTTCCCTTGAAAACTGGGGCTAGACGCAACGCTTCCTAATGATGGAATCTTTTGATGTTTAAATTAGGATATCACACACGAGGAGCTATCCTCCCAGGGCCGCACCTTCTTATGACAAGATTAGCAGCAAAGCAAAGCCATTACTGTGGTTTATTTCTGCCCCAGCCAACGTCCCAGACATAGGCACAGAAGTAGGCAACCATCCAGAAAGAGAGATGGAAACTGGAGATGGAGAAGCAGGGAGGTGTAGTCAAAAAAAAAAAGATAATGTGATAAGGAAATAAGCAAAAAAAGAGGGAAAAAACTAACGGGGTACACAGTCTTTTATGAATCCCACTTATTTATAGATCATCTGTGAAGCACATATAAACTTCATATTTCTGTCAGCCTGTCACTGTGTCAGCTATGTCAACTTTTACATATTTTGCTGTCCCTGCTGTCAGCGCACTGTACGCTGATAAGAATTAATAAGTCTGTAATGCTGACAAGCGCCGAGACGAACTAGTAGCAACATTTACTGACTTGGCTGACTGTCCCACGAGAGTCCAGACAGTTAGACAGAGCCAGTGTTTAGTAGATAACAAAGAAAGAAGCGGAAATGGACTGACAAGAGTCTAATTTTATATAAAAAATATGTATTAATATCTGCCGATATGCACCTGGATGCACTTTTTTTTTTTTTTTTTTCTACCAATCAATCCAAGATCACTTTGACAGTTCTGACTCGGTACTTTTTACTCATTACAATCTTTACTTTTTGATCCCGAGGTCAGTGAACCACACAAATTCAGCATCCTAACACAAATATTACCGTCAAAACATTGTGATTTTAGCCAGCTGTCAGCAAACAATGCCCGAGTTTTCGGATGCCTTAGCGCAGGGGTCTCAAACATGCGGCATGGGGGCCAAATGCGGCCCGTTAAAGGTTCCAAGGTGGCCCGTGGGATGAATGTGTAAAGTGCAAAAATTCCACAGTTAAGGTTGTGGCACTGATTTTAGTTCAGGTTCCATAGAATAACCTACAAAAAAGAATGACTCCATATTTTCTTTTACATTTTAATGTGGAAATCATTTACATTATGACCGTAAATAATGACTGTCTGTTATGTTATAGTGCAAAAAAAAACATTAAATAAGGAAAATATTTATACTTATGAACTATGATGGAAGAATAAAATGTGAAAAACCTGAACAAATATGAACAACCTGAAATTTCTAAAGAAAATTAAGCATATTTTTAACAATTTAGTGTGTTTGTAGTAGATCTGATCCATAAGTCCAAAGTCCAAAGTCATTGCACAGACTGTTCTTGAAATATTTCTTTTTTTTCAGGTTACTCACACCTTTCTTGTTGGATAGTAAGGCTTTGCAAAAGGTAATTAGGTTTGTTTGCACTAAAACAAAGACAAAAATGTGGAATCCTCATTTTTTTTCTCAGTTATTATGTTATTATTTTACTGGTCCCGCCCACTTGAGATCAAATTGGGCTGAATGTGGCCCCTGAAAGTCATGAGTTTGAGACCCCTACCTTAGCGGTTTAAGATATCAAAACATTTAGTCATGTTACAGTGTGTCGTGGATGTACTGATCTGAAGCCGGTTCCAATCCCAGAGGTCAGACCGTGGACAGCTCCTGGTGCTGAAATTAAACAGCAAGAACGCGCCAGACGACAAAGAGCTTAAAACCTAAAACCTCTTCAAACACACACTTAATTCCGCTGTATTATTTAACCAAAATGGCTTTTGCAAATGACACCGTGATTACATTACTTTCTAATTCCAACTGATTCATTGTACAAAGAGAGTGGCAAAAAGAGGGCACTGGTCCTCTGAGGGAACACAGAATGGAGCTTACCCGTGATAAAAGTGATGACATAAGGGGAACCATTGCTAAATTCCTTCCTTGAAAGGTTACAAGTTGACTTCACACACACGACCTGAAGTTCCCAGTGCCTGATATATTTACAGAGTGAAGAGTGATGCCAAAATAGGGTGCATACGAAAGCTGTACCTCCATAAGTATACACAGATCTGCTATGTTTGTTGCTTTTTCAGCAGTAAAACCCATGAGAATGGGGATAGAACACAGTGAAAGTCCTCCGCTACAAGCAAATCCATTCAAGTTATTTATTATACTTTATTATTTTATTCATTATACTTACAGTACAATAGCACAGTGGTAAAATGACATCAACTTAGAGCTTTGTTAGTATGTCTCAATTAGAACTGACTACTTTGGACACATGTAAAGTCCAGAAAATACTGTGTGTACTTTAATTTGATAATTTGATATCTGCTATTTTCTATCACTATCATAAATAGATGATGAATTAAATACAAATGAGATATTACAGTATAAAGGAAGACAAAGCAAATATCTGGAAAAATTAATTAATTGCATCAATACTAATTACGTTAACTATCAAATGTGAACAATATATAGCTAGTCTTGTTAGCAAAAAAAAATAAAAAATAGTTCCGCAACCAATATCCTGAGTCACATATAGGTCTACAGAACTTTATTCAGCCTCTGATGCTGTGCAACTCAGAGAATATGAAACCTAAAATGAATGTTTGCTAGGTTATCTGACATCTGCTAGCATAGCCTTAAAATTATACACAACTATGGGCCTGTTTACACAAACCCAGGTAAAATATTGATTGGGAGACTGTCAAATGGAAATACATGGACATGTTGATGTTGTATTTGGAGAAGTATCCAACAGAGGCTAATGATGCTTCCCCACATGCTAAGGGGCATATATCTCAAGTAACCGGAATATAACTCGGAATATAAACGAAATGCTGCTATCCGGAGTGTAAGATGCTGCTCTCTGTGGCGCGAAATTAGCCTAAGACTCCGTTTTGGTCTCTTTATACACGAACGCAAAAACTAAGTTTTCATAAAGCTTCACTTTTATAAAGAGGAATAAAAAAAAAAAAGGCATAAATTTCTACGTTTTTAAAAATACCCGGCTTAAAAACTGAGTCTTAGAGTGTGTACTTTTGTACTTATACTTGTACTATACTGTCAAAGTGTGTCCATGGTGTAAGTTAAGTCAAAATGCATGGGTTTATAAATAGTCTGAACAAGTAGTAGTTAGTAATAGATGTATTTTTTTATCCGATATTCCTCCCCAGATTTCACGTATCCAAAGTAAATGTTGTTGTAGCCTCATCTGCGACATACCCCGTCACTTCCTGTCCATGAATACTGATGCCGATTTAGCCCTGACCACTTGCCTCAGACCGCAATCGATAATTCCCGACCCTTTCCCGAGCGTGCTAGAGCTACTCAGGCCTCACGTGTACCAAGGTTAGTGTTCTTTGAAATGCGATGGCGTTGAACAGGAGACATTACCTGGGCTTTCATGGCGTGGAGTGGCTGCCGGGTGGATGTAGCACTGAGGGCTCTCCAACGTTCCACTCCTTCCTCTTCTCGTCGTTCACCGCCGTCGGGGTAGAGAGCTCAGGCAAAAGCCGTTAGGACGATAAAGAGAGGGCCGGTGATGGCGGGTCCCCTCTGAGGCCCTTTTCACGCTCTCAGGTTGAGTCACAAGGGCCCACTTCATCGCCGTTACCCAGGGATCAGTAATACATAGCTTCTCTTTAAAACTCTGACCCGGCCTTTTAGTCCTGTGCGCTGGGGGCCGATTATCCTCACTCATTCTTTTCGAAAAAAAAAAAAAAAAAAGAGTCACAGACAGAGACAGAAGCACATTTGAAAATGAGAGGCGCGCACACATGCACATATTCACCAAGTGGCTCATATTCACAGAGGCTACAGCCTGGACTCGGGGACAGATCTATATTTAAGAGGGAAATACAGCGAGCATTTAACCTTGGAGTTGAGGTGACTTTGAGTGACTCACAGGTGTGGGAGTTGCATTTCGTGGGCGCCGGCGAGCTCTTTCTGCAGCATTTTCTCGGCAAATGAGTCAGCCCAGCCAAGTCAGTCAGTCAAGTCTGAGAACTAAGAGCCTGCTTTTTCTTTTTTTTTTTTTTTCCTTTCTCCTTTCTGCACAGTCTTTCTTTTTGAACCCGACCTTGGGCTGAAGGTAAAACACGCTGAATGTTTTAACACGTGCTCAAAGTTTCATGCTCTGCTATGTGGTGTGAAGCACTGGCTCATATCTCATTCCAGCCAGAGACTACCCGCCGCTAAAACCAGTCCTCTCAAGGTCTGAACCTGCCTGTGACACGCCAGAACCAAACCAGTTGGAATTATTATTATTATTTTTTTTTTTTTACATTCAACTAGAGATACACAGAGAAAAACAAACAAGCGACTCATCAAAGTCAAAATTCTGCTTGTGTGTTTCCCGGTCGCCCCCAGCTATGTTTACTCATTAGCTCGCCGCGTCCACTACCTCACTAGATGAAAGATGAAGCCAAGGACTGATAATGAAAGACAATGCAGTTAACAGCAACAAACGCAAATGCTCGCAAAAACCCCACTGGGAGCCCGCTTCCGTCGTCCATGTCGGGGGAAATGGGTGGTACGAGCTCCACGGTAGTTATTAAAACACAATTAATCTGACTTTCAAATGGGATCGGGTGGGTGTGGAAGGGATACTGCACTCGAAAGGTTTAAGGTGATTTATTCTCTAGAGTTCGGGCATGACTGTTGCAACAACATATGTGCACTTGTACTCCAAGCTAAGTTGCCATAAATTCCCAAATAGTGAAAAGAAAACAGATGCAATTGCTTTTTCCTGTTGAATATTTTAAACGTCTGTTCCGTTTCGTTCGTTCTTTGTTCATTTTGGTCAAATTTAAGAACGTTTCTGATGATAATTCTACACATTTATCTGAATTATGACATGTGCTCATCACACCTGAGTTGTAATATGTATCAATGTACGTTGTGGTGATCAGTACATAGGTATATAAAGGGCAGTAGCAGAGCAATACGATCAATTATATACAATTATATATCAGTTCATTATCAACATCAGTCAAAGAACCAGTGGCATTGTTTAAGGTCGTTTTATAATCCAAGAGATGTCCTATATATATATATATATATATATATATATATATATATATATATATATATATATATATATATATATATATATATATATATATATATATATATATATAAGGATAAATACACTTTATCAGACCAAGGAGGATACAGTATGATTCTTCAAAGACGAAAAGTCAAAAAATTCTAGAGATTTTTAATTTTTTTTAGACTTTTATAAAATTGTGCATTTAAAAAGAGAATTTGTCTCCATCCATTAGTTCTTTTTTTTTAATCCGTTTTCCAGGGGTATTTTTTTCATTCCCATTCATACTTGCATAGATGCAAAATGTAACACACACAGATACTGAGTCTGTAGTTATGCTATCATCTTTTTACTGTGAGACATCTGCAGGAATTTTTAAGTTTAAAAAAAATATTCAGCCAAGCTTTACAGTTTGTACATTAAGTCACGGAGAAAATTACACCACCAAAAACTGACTTTTGTGTGTATCATGTGACTAAAACAGAAAAGAAAAATGAAATGCCTAAAAGTAATGTTATTGTCAGTACAACCCAACAGATATTAATTGGTTATTATAAAAAAAAAAAACAAGGAAAATGGATAGGTAGCAGCTCCGAAATTAAATTCCTATGAGGTATTTTTGTGATTATTATATCTGTCCAAATAAATCCACCTTTTATTTACTTATTAATTAAATGTAATTTATTTATTTACTAAAACGAACAGGAAATGAAAGAAAACAAGGGTGATCTAACAACTTTTTTCTGTGACTGTATAAATATGATACCTCAATTTCAGACATCAGAAATTAACCTAACAGGGACACGATGTCATCATCATCATCAAAACCAGGAACAATCTTTAATTTCATACGAAGCCAGATACCTGACTTGAACATCAAGCTCAAGGTGATCAATAAATCTGGGACTGAAAATCATATTATAACTTACTTTCTGGGCAGTTATTTTCCTTCAAATGAGCCATTCACCACTATTGGAACCAAGTTCTATTGACACTGAACTAACAGTAAAAAATAGCCAAGTCATCTGCACAATAGAGTGAGTAGGACATAATGGAAAATACTGAAAAAGAGCTGGAACTCGAGATACTGGCAATGAAAAAAAAAACACTATTGAAGACAATTGGCAAAACTAAGTAGTGGTGAGTAACCAGTTATCACAGTTATGGGAATATAAAGAACCAGATTCCTCTGTGTTCCATTTTTTTCCCCATTCATTCTTTAAACAGGATTCACATTAAAACATTGAAAGTGACTGAATGGTTGGTTATATACTGCACTAGAAGCTAAAAAAAACCCCCACAGTTTTCAAGCACACAAATTGTTGTGAGGTTGTTATTAAAAAAATAAAATAAAAAATGCTTGGGTCTTGTTTTCCTGGAACAGAACAGGACTTAGCATCCTGTAGCTGCAATGATGTGGAATGAAAAACCATCATTTTAGTCAGGCCTGTTTGTTTGTTTGTTTGTTTGTTTGTGCTATTTTCTTACTGAGAAGTTACAGTATACAAGAATGGATTGCTTAGGCAAGACAAGTTAGCATCTGCTGTGCTTGACAAATAATCGAGCTCCTCTGTTTACAAGCAGATTTTATTTGCCTCAGTCAGTGGGCCTGCAGGGCGACAGAACACACTTCTTTTTCCTGTGTAGCGATGTACTGCTGGCTCGCTTCTGCTTCTGCTATTAAGTCCACAGCTATGCCAAGCGTTTGTACACAATCCCTTGTTGTTTGGGTGCACGGCGCTAGGTAGCGTTAGCATCACCCCGGCAGCAGAGCCGAGGATAAAACGTGTGTTTCAAGTGGAGGAATGCCAGTCAGCCAGAATCCCTTTTCCCTGCAGCATCTCCGGCATCTAATCCATGACCACAGACATCCCCCTCATTACCGCCAAATTACATGCAAATTTCCCCAAATAAATGAGTTTTAAGTACTTGACAACCTGTCAGCCTTGGAATATTGAAACGTCCTGACGGCTAGATAAACAATCAACAATAATCACTCTATGCAAATTTGATATTTCCTGCACAATTACGAGAGGAAAAAACACCCACTATAAATAACTGGACACACAAAGGCATCTGGCATTTGTTCAGGTTTTGAACAGATACGGATGCAAATGAAAGATTCTTTAGGATGTAATTGATTCAAACGTCGCTGCGCCTCCTCTGCCTCCCTTTATTGTTCTTTTTTTTCTCCTCCTCCCTCTCCCCGCCACTTGTTTTTTCCTCCTCGCTCTCTCTTTATCTCGCCCGCTTTCAATATACGCAGATAATGGCTGATGTAAATGAGTGAATGAGAGAAAAGGGAAAAAAAAAAAAAAAAAAAAGAGGGAAAGGAGGATGTGAATCACCCTTTTCGTCTACCTTTTGTTTTGTCTTTTCATGTGCACGCCGCCGCTTTTTAGACGAGAGCGGCGTGCAAAAGAAGGCGCTCTTTTATGAAGTGGATTGGAGATGACTGTGGAAGTGAATACATGAGGCTGGGAAAACGGTGAGCTCTGGCCGTTACTTAGGAAGGCGATTACTCAACCCCCCCACCCCTTCCCTTCCCTTCCCTCCGCTCCCCTCCACGACACCCAAAGATTAAGACTGACAAGAACATATCAAGTCATTTCAGGACAAGCAGATCTCTTCCTTCCCTGGGCCTTTCTTTGGAAAACATCCTTCTTGTTGCTCCACTCTCTCACCTCTTTACGTCTATTTCTATTCCCTCACACTTTCCTCTCCCTCTCTTCCTCATTTGTCCGTCTTCTGTCCACACCAAGAGGCCTGGGAGGTTAGTCTCCGAGGTGTAATGTGTGCCGAGTCTGACCCTGGCGACCGCAAACCTCCAGGATCAGGACATCCATTAGCGCGGGCTAACGGCTTCATCCTTGCCCAGCGTTGACACCTCCCGCTGGGCCTGTCTGCCTCTCTCCTGACCCCTCCCTCTCTTCCGTCGGCCCGAGCTTCATTTCTTTTTTCTCTGGGTTTTTAGGTTCATGTTTTTATCACTGCAAAACACTCCCCGTGTCAGGCTGAGAAATAGTCGGATGCATCAAAGGCTGTTGTGGCTGACATCCAGAATCAAGGGGTGGTATTACGGTTACAGGTTGAAGTGATTCTTGTCATTTCAATGTGGGCTATCATATGATCACACTGGTGTATATTAAGTGGCAGGTCTTTAGGCAAAAACAAACACTATCTTACTGCATAAACATGGATTTTATTCAACTCAGACACAGCCACAATTCCAAAAAAATGTCATAACACTGTAAAATGTAAGTAAAAACGCTCATAAACTTTATATTTTACTTGCTGTATAACAACGAAAACTTCACACACATACATTTAAACTGTCAAAATATAATGTTGTACATGTTTTCTTTGTTTAATACATAATATTGGTGGTAATAGTTCATACTATATATATATATATATATATATATATATATATATATATATATATATATATACCATATATTGGTAACAGTTGGGGTTGTACTTTATTGTACATACACTTTATGAGGAATGTTCTAACTAACTTTATGAAACTTTATTTTACCATAGTGCCATAAGGTATTAAAGTTCAACTATTTATTTCATGCATACACATTAAACTTGGCTATATTGAATTAAACTTTAATAAGTAGAATCTTTTTCAATAATTTACATTTAAGTCAGAATATGGAATAAAACTTGAATATAAGTGATCAAATGGTGGAATATTTTGAACTTTTATCAGATGAAAATACCAAAATATGGAGTTTAAATTAGATGGATGTGATGGATATGATGGATGTGATGGATATGGTATTAAACTTATACGGAATAAAAGCCAAAATAGGTGAAATCAAACTTGAATATGTTTCATTTAAATGGATGGACGTTGCAGGAACTTTCAATTCAAATATATACAGGTACATATTGCACATATGGGGATAAAACCTGCATATATGGAATGGAAATCAGACTACATGGATGACAAGACATAGATACTGTCACATTGTACAATATGACTTTGTTCAGTAGTTACAGTCACAGTCCAATACGAATGCTTTTCTTCATACAGATGCAGTTTAGAGGTTGCTGTTGTTGCGTACTGTGCACTGAGGGGAACTTTGAGAATTGTAATGTGTAGGTAATAGAAAAGTGGGCGACTGCCAACTGAAATAGTTGGCCAGCGGCAGAATTATTCCAACAGACTCCATCCTGTGAGTCAGCCTCCTTGATTCAACAGCATTTGTATGGGAATGATTCTGATCCATGATGGCTGTCTGCGATTTCCTACGCTTGTGGACATTTATCTTTGTGCAATCTTGGAGCATTTGGTCATTTGGCGCCTGGAGACGCATTCACCTCCTGTGGGTAATCCAGCCATGACAGCAGCTGAGGTTTTCCATCAGGTCACACCCGATGGAAAAACCAAGAGGTACTGAGTCGAAAGCGCTGTGGCACTCGAATCATTTTTTTTTTTTTTTAAAGTGACCTAAAGAAGATGATCTCCTCCTGTGAGAGACGCCGTCGGGAGATCAGGAGCATTCAGATGAAGGGGTGTGTGTGTGTGTGTGTGGGGGGGGGGGTGAGATGTGCGACTGATGGGATCTTTGAAAGTGCTGTGGTGGACACCTGGGTGTGTAGGGAGAAGACAGAAGAGGAGGGACAGTCGTGACGGCGGCGTTGACGAGCACCGCTGTTATCAATCACAGGCTGCTCTATTAATTTCATCAAGGCCCCGGTGCCTGCTGACATTAAATGACACGCTGGTTGGTCCGATGGTGTCCCTGAGGTGGCAACACGGCCAGCCGCCGCTTTTGAAATGCAAATCAGGCTTTAACCTTAAACAGAGGCGCCCGGCCGAAATTATCTTTCTGCCTCCAAGTCAGGTGCTCCACTCCCTCCTTTCTCTTCTCTCCCTCCTCCTCCTCCCTCTCTTCCTTTCCCACCTATCCATTCAAAACCCCTCCCCTCCCTTCTTGTTCTTCCACCAGCTTGACCCCTGGGGTAGCGGAGATGGAGAGAGCATCTTTAGAAGAAGCGACAGATAAAGGCAAAGGTGGAGGAGGGCGGGGATGGAAGAAGAAGAGGAGGAGGAGGGAGGGGGAGGAGGAGGGGGGGGGGGGGGGAGCAATGCTGACACTAGCATTCTGTCCTGATGAAGGGGCAGAGAAGCTCCAGCGCCAAGACCAGGGGATGAAGACGTCTCAAGGACAAGGAGACATGCAGGAGGAGGATGGAGCGTTGACTCTGGGGGTGGAGGTCAAAGGGCAACCACTCCCTGGGATGACCACACCTGAGTTGCCCCTTCCTGTCTGTTTGATTACCCCACACTGAGGAAGGTGATAGTAGCTAAGAACTAAGTCAAACTTGGAAAAAAAACACCAAGAAAATAAAGTGTGGCAAACTGACAAAAAAGACACCTGAAATCAGTATGCAATCTAAACCACCATTCATTTCGGCCCCAGGTTTAAAAAATAAATAAATAAATAAATAAATACCCCTTTCTGAGGAGCTGTGCTATGCCATTAGAGCTGTCAATATTGTGAAGCATTAGCGTGGGCCAAGACAAGGAAGGATTGGTAACCAATATGCAAGAAGCTACCATTGTTCCTGGAAAGGTTTTTTTTTTTTTTTTTTTTTTTCCCTCCTCCTCTTTCTTCTTTATCTGAGCAGACTGAACACATTAATTTTAATTGAGACATCAGACGAGAGTGAAACAGAGAGAGCTGCCTGGACAGGCGGCAGATACATGACAGGGGAGAAAAAAAAAAAAAAAAAAAAACAGGCAGTGACTTAAAAAAAAAAAAAAAAAAAACAGAGATGGAGAGGAAACTGAAGGGGGGTTGAAGAGAAAAGAGGTCCCCGCGGCAACACAAACAAACATATCATAAACACATGAGAGCTATCTCTCGCTTTATCTTTCTGCCTCTCCTTGGCTTCTCTCAATTTCGTTCGTCTGTCTCTTTTCCCCCCTCTCTTGTGCCTCGTCTTTAAAGAACAAAGCAACGCAAAAGCAAACTCTTTTCGGCGTGCGCTGCCGAATTCTCAATATGTTCGCTGTAAACACCATTTTGTACAGTCGATGCAAATCAACATCTATATGACTCAGCAAGTGTTGCAGTCACTGGCGGATTTGATCTATCCGTTTCAATGCATAGTTACAACAGACGATAGTGAGGAGCGGATGTTTTCACACCATTCACAGAAACTGACTGAATCTTTTCAGCAAAAATCATGTCATCGCCGTGTAATTTGGACCTCAGATCGTTAAAATACATCGGAATTTTCACACGGTCTCACTTGAAATGCACATTTTAAACAACTTATTCGCACGATCATAACATATTTAAGTGTTTTCTTAGACGTCTAGGAGCGATGCTATAATACAACCATTATTTTACCTCTACTTTAATGAAATGTAGAGAGCCATGTTGGTGGAAATACTTCATATACCTTGAGTTTATGACAGAGAGAGGATGAAAACTGCGATTTGAAGGTGTCAGACAAAAAGTGGAGGAAAAAAGAAACAGTGCAGCGGTGCTAATTTAAGTGTCAGATTGTAGTAAATTGAAATAAGTGCAATAACACCAATTATACTTTTCCATATTTTCAGATATCTTCTACCTGCATTATAAATGGTATCATTCATAGCCTCAACAAATGTTACATTATCTACAGTACAATACAAATAACACCACTTCCAACTTGTGCAAGAATTGTAAAAAAAACCAAAACATTGAAATAAAGTGTACAGTGAAACATTTCTACTGCTTTACAGTGCTGTCATTTAGTCTATTCTGACCATTCCAGTTACTGCCATATATGTATCATAACCCATAAGCAAACTAAATCACTAATCCAGCAAATAAGACCTATTATTTGGGAGTGTTTTTCAGCATAACAGGTTTAGTTACCCCGTCAAAAAATGAACCTCTTTCTGAATGACTGATTAAAGGGCGTCAATATCAATTTTTTATGCAAATTTCAGTGTGTAGACTGATCCAAAACAGCTGCTTTTGCATCACACGTCACTCATCAAATGTAGATTTTATGTGTATCAACACCAATATGATGTATTTTGTCAAAATCGAGCTATACAGTTCAGTTAGCAGCTAACAAAAAAACATATTTTCCAGTTTAATAAACAAGCTGTAGTGTAGAAATGGATCACATTTTGCCATAGAAACTATAGCTTCACTAAAACTGTAACCATTCTGATCATATATTAGCAATTAATATGGAACCTTGAGAACATTTTAGCAGTAAGACCCCAAGATATTTTTTTTCTTTCTTTTTGTATCCACCAATTCGGGGGTGTGTGAGAATTAAAATGACCATTTATCTCCCTTTGTAAGAACTCAATGTGTTTCTATAGGTTGCAAATACACTGGGATAGATTCACATAGCACAGAAAATGTAAAACTTAGTTTTATTTTTGCACAATTGTGTGATTCCATACAGCAACGCTAGCACCAAATATGTTTTTTTTTTTTTTTTAATCTTTATACCATTCTTTTCAGCAATGTTTACGTTTTAATTTATGCATTAGAGTAATATGTGTACGTGACTAGAAGCTTGCAGATGTCTCATGTGAATATACCTATTCATTGTACATGTTGGCTATAGGTATATATGCACTCAACACTGTGTATGTGCAAGTGTGTTTGTGGATTCTGGAGGCAGGGGAGGGGGGGGGGGGGTTTGGGGGGGGTAGAGGAGTGGCAGAATGAGGAGCTAAGCCTGGGATGTTAAGCACGGGGAAGACACCTGGCACAGAAACTTAAGTGCTTCCACCAAGTATCATCAACCCAAGATTAAAAGCGTCGAGGGGGAATAGTGGGAGGAGAGGGATGCACGGTGAGGAGGGGAGAGGGGGAGGGAGTGATCACGCATATGACAAGACGAAAGAAGACGAAGAAGAAGAAGAAGAAGAAGAAAAAAAATCAAGAGAGGAGAAGATGAGGAGGAGGATGGGGGGAGGGGGAGACAGAGGAAGTATCTGAAGGTAACAGCAGTTTGTGGTGTACAGATATTAGGATGCACACATTCGTGTATAGACATGAAGTCATAGCTACTCAAAGTGGAACACACACACACACACACACACACACACACACAGACAGACATGCCATATATACCGCAGACAGGTATAAACTAACACTCTTTGTTGCTTTACAGATAATAACAGGATGTTATTTCTCCTCAGCAGAAAACATGATGATTGGTGACATATGGACTTGAACAGAGTAAGGGAGGTATGAGCAGCCTGTGCAGAGCTACGTCGACAGCACATCAGGCTTATTATTATATTATTATAGCTAACGACTCGCACCGACTACATGGCTTTGGTATCTGAAATGCAACTAAAAGTGACATGGGAAAGTCAGAATGCAATGATGTAAAGCAGAATAGAATCAAATGGAAATGCAGTGTTCAAACTTTAGAACAGAGAGGTGTCAAACTGGGCCACATTCGGCACCATGTGATGTCAAATGCGCCGGGGGTGGTAGGGGGTTTTCCCCCTACCACCCCAGTTACATTATGGTCCAATGTTTCCTTTAAAATCTGAATAACGTAAAAAAAAAATGTAAATGTCTTAAGAAAAACAAGTGCAATTTTAACAATATTTTGCCTCATTATAATTATAAACACATAACACATTTAGTAATAGGCGGAATATTGGTAAAATTACATTTACGTCTCCCAAGATATTTCAGGTTGTTCACGTTTTTGTAAAAACATAACTTGTCAATATAAAGATTGTCATGTAATTTCTTCTTTTTACACTAAAACAAAGATAACATCTACAATTTTCACTATTTATAGGTTATTATAGTCATATTTTAGTGGACAGAATTAAAAGGATTTTTGTTTGTTATTAATATATTCAGTGTCATTTATCCCATGAGCCAGATTGGACCCTTTGGTGGGCCGCATTTGGTCCCCGGACCTTATGTTTGACACCTCTGCTTTATTTGTGTGTGATTTTTTTTTGTGTGAAACCTTGTGGTGAAGCTGCAACTAACTGCGTACCAGCTCCAACACTCCCCTACAGCGGCCACACATCCCAAAAAATAAATAAATAAAATAAAAATACAAGTCTCTCAATGGAGTCAGCGCGCCCGTTTACATCCTAAGTAATACTTTGATCATGATCCAATGTCTAAGAGTTATCAGATTATTCAAGTGATCAAGTAAACAGGATAATTGGGTCTGTTTTTATCAGATAACAGCAGTAATTTGATTGTGAGAAATCAAATTAACATTCCGGGAATTTTTTTTTTTTTTCTTTTTTCCTCCAAATACTGATGTCAACCTGTATGTATATTCAGATTAGATTCACTCTTGTCATGTACAATGTGTGAACAATTAAAATAATAGAAAACTGAACATGTAGTCAAACCTAAGTAGAAAACAATAACAGGAAGTGGCATTAAATCTCTTAAGTGTGTGTAAATGCATCACATTTTATTATTGTAATTGTCCGATTACTCCCCTTTATCGAACTGTAAACAGGCTCACAGTTTGACATGTTTTTTTTTAAGTCAAGGGGATATGTTTATTGTGAATTTTAACACTGGATAAACTCCCTGTATAACATTAAAAACACAGAATCATGGCAGACTGATCTGTTCAAACACCTTATATTGTTGCATGAATATGCACCAAGGAAAATAATTATAAATATTAGATTAAATATGTGACTCTAGGGATTATCTTTCTTCATAATAATACAAAAATACAAATAAAAAGTACAGCACAAGCTCAATACAGTAACATCAGAGGCGTCATAGTGGAGAAAAACCTGGACTAAACCGTCACATCTTGGAATTGTCAACTTAGTTTAAACTAGGAAAAATATTATTGTGATTAGTCAGCATTTTGCTTTGTGAAAACCAGTCTTGTTTATGAAGATGATAAAGTTATTTTAGTTCAAGGGTTATATTTAGCCGAATATGATCCAACCATTAACATGCTAATATAATTACCTAGAAATAATGTTAATCTTTGTGTTAGTTTAAGAAAGTATAATTAAAAATATGAATACAAACAACCATTAACATGCTAATATAATTATCTAGAAATAATGTTAATCTTTGTGTTAGTTTAAGAAAGTATAATTAAAAATATGAATACAAACAACCATGAACAAATAGGAATTTTGCAAGGAAAAATAATCCTTATACATCTAGAATATTTTACAAAGTTTTTCATTTCCCTTATCCAACCCAAGTCAGATTTAATTGGGCTTTTTGTGATCTTAATGGGTCATAATTTCAGTGTAATTTTTTGCATTTGCATATTTTGCAGCCCTGACTTTGCTCAGGTACTTTTTAAACAGTTGTGTTTGCACTCATTTTATATAAAATGTTTTTTGCATCACATTCAGTTTGCTTTTCATGTTATTTTTTTTGTTAGGCTTTTCACAATACAACCATATGTGACACGTTTGTATAGATATTTACAGTTGAAATAAATGTAACATTGATAGGGTTGAACCTATCCCTAAGTCTAAAACCCAGTTTTACATGACAATATTTTATCACATGTGCCTTTCGTTTAGACAGCAACGGCACTTGAGTTCGAATTTTGAGTTCGAAAGTGCTAAGAAAAAAACACCTTCAAGATCGGAAACGTTAAAAAAAAACAAAAAAAAAAAAACGCTCACCATCTCAAGGGTCGAAAATACAAAAACTTATTTTCTCATCTGCATTTTCTCAATTATCTCCCTGTGACGGACTTTCAAGCTGCTCTACCCGCTTTAATTCACATCCAAGAGTTGTTTCAGCAATAGTCACACATCTTTATAGAGTAGAACAGAGCTGTTCCATTTCCTGTTGAGGGATTGTATTTCATGGTCGGAGAACAGGAAGAGAAGCAGAACGGTTCTAGAGTACGCAGGTGCTTGGTCTTAGTGGTGCTGATGCTACTGTATCTACAGTACCCACCTGTACATACACTGTATTGATAAACAGAACATTTTACACATTTTTGCATGTCCGTCCATATGCAAATTTCCTCTTTGAAAAAAAATGGCGAATTAAACGTGAGAACACAACAGCACATTTGCCCTTTTGATTCAGATCAGTACCGTCTTAACGTAATTTAACATCCCATGAAAGACTTCTATATGAAAAAAAAGAAAGTGACACAGCAGCACCTGGTATAAGTATACGAAGACTTCAGAGGTTTTCGTTCCAATTTGAGAATAATGACGATATTACACGTGGATTTCATCAATACGAACAGCAACAGCACCTGATATTCAACACAACCACTGTGTCGTCACTGTCGCTGACATTATGATAAGAAAGAAACGGAGGGTCATTAATGAAAACCTTATGCCCTATTTGCACAGGCGACTGGTAATTCGGAATAATCACGGAGAATGTCTGAGTTCTTAGTCCCATGGAAATGCACCATGTCCTCCGCAAATGACCTACTGTGTTTGGGCGAAAAACAGACGTCCAGTGATAATTCAAGTCCCGTGTGAATGCGCATGTCTGTGATTTCAATTGAGTGCCTTTTGTTTTTTTTCTGGAGTGAATAATGGAAGAAGCGGCCGAAATTGTGTGGCAGCACGTAGCAAAAGGAAGATGAACATGACATAATATTTATCGTTAATATATTTATATTCAATATTTATAAGTATCTGATGTTGTCGCTATAGATTCAATCGGCCGTTTTCCAGAGGGAACACCTAAGAACTACCGATTCTGTAATCTGGAGACTGTTTTAATCTGCACTGACCCCGCTCTTATTTTGAAGGCGTGGAGCAAATGTACAAACTGCATCCCAGCCAATGGCATTTACCCCCTTTATTCTTATTCTTTGTTTTCTCGCTACCTTATTAAAGTATTGAGACCAAACAGGATGCTGTGAATTTACGACATATCCGGCCAAAATGTCTGGAATTTGCGTGAATTAAAGACGCTTGTTTATGGCGTCCGAATGCACCACACAATAACACAGAGGTACGGGGGTAATTGCAAATTACCAGTGGTCCACAGATACTTATCCTATGTGAATAGGCCATTAGTTTCATCTATACAAAAAGCGGTAACACTTTATAATACCTACACACAATTCACTATGCATTAACCATTTATTACCCATTTATAAATGGTTGTTCATTGTGTATTAACCATTTGTTAATGTCTTGTAAAGGGTCATACTAGTGTAAATGTAAAATGTTATTATTTTTAACCAACAGGTGCAATGTTTACAACTGTTTCTTTGTTTACCTGTAAGGCAGATATACAAACACTGCACCTGTTGGTTAAAAATAATCTAATTTTACATTTACACTAGTATGAACCTTTACAAGACATTAACAAATAGGCAACAAATGGTTAATACATCATGAACAACCCATTTAGAAATGGGCAATACATCGTGAATTGCGTGTAGGTATTATAAAGTGCTACCCAAAAACTGTATCAAATTATATGGGAAAAAATATTAGTCATAAAGGATCATTTTATGCAATACTTCTGCCTAAAAAATAAATAAATAAATAACAATAATGAATAATAATAGAATAATGCTGTTGTATACAACAATACACTATAAGAAGCAAAGTTATTGCTTTATTTCATCCTTATGATTAAAGTTGTGTACCCGTGCTAACTATTCACCTCGCAATATTACAACTCAACAATCGCCATAATTGGAGATACAAGGTTTTTACTTGGTGAGACTTAAACCGCAAAGGCTGATTACCAGACAATTGTTGCTCAGATGTCTCTGTCTACAGACAAGTCTGTCAAGGGCCTGCTGATTACTGTACACAAATACCAGGCTAATATCCTCAGTCGATGGCAAACAACAGGATATGTGCACTGCAATCTACGGCCCTGCTTTTGCTGTAAGTGTGTGTTTGTGTCCGTGTGTGTGTGTGTGTGTGCGGCTGTGCTTTGGACCTCAGCTCGTCCTTAGAAATCTGTGTTTTGATTGCGGAAAGTAACTGCATGTACGCCTCTTTAAAAAGACGTCTATGCTCTCTCCTCCCCATTTGCTGCCACTCCTGCGAATGGTTATTATTATCGTCATCAGTGGAGAAATCAGGGCCCTGACAAGCAATCTCTCCTCTAACTCAATCTCTTCCCTCCACTGCAAGAAATATCCGCCATTACAAAGTTGTTTCATCCAGTATTGAATTTCAAAGTCTGGGGTTTTCACTTGCAACAAGAGGAAAATTAGACTGTCTTCTAATTCTAAAGACTTCTTGTCATGACTTGGTTGGAAATATGTGTATATTGACTTGATGGTTTTTTTGGGGGGATATATTTTTGGCATAAATAATCATTCAAACTAACTTTTTTTCCCCACAAAATCCATGCTAAATTGCTTTTATCATGTTGTGCCATCCAGTACTGAATTCAAAAGTCTTGTTTTTACTTTGGAGTGATGGGAAATGTAAAAAATAAAGTAAAAAAAAAAAAAAAAAAAAAAAATCACATCTTTTTCAATATAATTTTAAAACACTTTATTAAGTATAATCTTCTAAAGTAAGTTATTTTGTTTTGGTGTCTTTTTTTTGCAAATAGACCAAAATTCACCCAAGCTTTCCACTTTTTTGCAATCTTATACAAATTGTTATGAACTATTAATCATTTAAATTAACTTTTACTGAAGAAAAACACAGCACATTTCATTTACAGCATTTTATTGCATTACCGACTCTTAATGTCTTGTTTTACTTGCTTTAGAGAAGAACACTTACTCTGAATCTATTGTAAATATGTGTATATTAATGGGATCATCTGTCGTTTTCACACTTTTTATATTATATATGTCCCAGACTTGTAATTCCAGACGAATTCCATTTGCATTTATGTGGGCAGAAAATCTCTTTTTAAAAGCTTCATTAGTCTGATGACTCTTTTTGATGTGCATTTGTGCCGATAATCTTCCAAACTAACTTATTTCTCCAAAACTAATGGTGTCGCCGAACATATTGCTTCAATTTCCCACTCAATTATGGACAAATCTGATTTTGCAGACTTGACTGTGGAACTAAACGGGCATTTTTTACAGAGTATTTCCCTCTCCCTTTCCTCTCTATCCAGTCAGTGCACTTGTGCGCATCCTACAGTCGTATTGACAAGAGGAGGCTTACAACTGGCACACACAAGCCCCACTACAGGCTTAATAGCGTTTCAAGTGTTTTCTCCTGGACTCGTGTCGAATCTCCCAACTGAAGAACCGCCCCGACGTTGACGTGGAGGGGATGGAGGAGCCGACATTAAATCTAAATCCACATGCGATGGCGCCGTCGGTACAAAATTAACGGCAAGGTGTAAAAAAAATGTGTCTGACGTTCTGTGGGTAGCCATGACGATGATGATGATGATGATGATGATGATGATACTGGAAATCAGGATATATTCTATTCAAAAGGCCAGTGAGTCATGATTGCAGATGTTTCCGTCTGGCAGTGAGTCAGGTAGTCTTCCTATCGTTGGCCATAGTTCAACAATTCCTAGGGCTTAGCAGGCGATAATCCGACCCACAATTCAACTCTTGTTTTGAGCTCGGACAGAGGATGAAAGATTTAGTCCTTCACCCTTCCCCTTTCTTCGAACCGTCTTCACATCTGTTTGCGTTCTTGTTATCCTTCACCTCATGAGTCAGACGAGGAAAAAAGATGGTTTGATGATTATTCCGCATCTTTTTGTGGGTGTTCTGTGCTCTTCTCATCTAAGAAGAGGGTTGAGAAAAATGCTAAAATGCCTATTTAAGATGGAGATGAAAACCTCCATCTTGAGAATCTCCAACCAAGGCTTGTTATAGTAGATGTTTGAGTGTTTGTGTGCTTGTATTTCAGTCTGGTTGACTATTTCTACAGCAAAAACATAGTGTTATGGACTGAAGAAAAGCACTGAAAAACCTAAGAGGACCAGTATGGATGTTCACAGAAAAGCTCTAAGTGGCTTTTATTATCGATGTGACCATTAACTTATACAACAAATAGTTACGTAACCTCCATGTAAGTGCACATATCCCCCATAGTATTGAACCTATAGTCAAATAGAGCGATATATCATTTTAGAATTGAACATTTGAGGACTTGTAACACATGACATGTGGTAAATAAATATATTATACAAGTTTTATATACTACTGTTTTAATGTATATTTTAACATGATCTCTGTCACCATATGTGACACCATGTTTTTTTTTTTTAGTAAGATACACTTTGGTATTTATGTTCAGTGTGAAATGCTTGTATGCTATGTGTCCTAAATGTTTCATATGTTTTGTACGAGCAGAGTTCACTTGACTCTGGGTACTAATAAAGTCATCTAATCTAATAATACTGCCACCGGTTATATATATATATATATATATATATATATATATATATATATATATATATATATATATATATATATATATATAAATAAAGACATTTGTGGTTTGTGGTTCAGAGCATTTAAAAAGGACTAAAAATCTATCAGTATATCTTTGATAATGATTAATATTGATCAACATTGTCTCCAAGGGGTCATTTGTCTTGGACTTAATACTGAACAACATGAGTGGACAAGTTAGAATTACACACACATATACATAAAAACAGACAGTGAACCACACTGAGTAGACATGCAGCATATTAGACTAGATTATTTCACCTGTAACAACAATATATGAAATAAATTATGATTAAAAAAATTATGACAAATCTCACCGGCATGTTCTAGAAAGATTGGCAGGTTCTGCTACTATGTTATAATGGTATTAATGCAGATCAATCCCACCATAATAGTAGTTTCACTGGAGGAGAACAGTACTCCAATCAGTACTCAATAGTAACTATATCGATATACGTCACCATTTGTATGCTGTAAACTATCCAAATATGGCACATTATAAGTGCAGACAAATTTAAAATATTTCAGAAATTTGTCAAAAATGTCAAAATCTACTACTGGTGATGACGACAAAACATATCCACTAGCCGTTAGCCCGGGAGCTAATATTTATATTAGCTCCCGGGCTAACGGCTAGTGTCCAGCTGACCTAAAACCAAATAATAATCAGTGCTTAATAGTCACACTTAATTACTTCATCCATAACTCTATCTCTGTTACTGTTACTCGGGAAATAATGTGACACGTTACAGGTGTGTTTCCACTATGGGAACTTCCGGGATTACTTTTGACCGGGGCCATGAATTAGACCCCGTGCGTCTCCATACAGAAATGGAACCTTTCAATGATGTTAATATATTGTGTCAGTTGCTACGGTAACACCACTAACAAAAAGTGCCAAAACAAAGCCTCAGCAGAGGAGGAAATAACAACCACTAGACATGGACTAGGGATGACGAAACGCATTAAAAAATCTTGGCCAATCACTGAGCTTCATTAACTGGTTGAAGTGGGTCACTGAGACAAGAAAACTTTGTCGACTCTCACACACACACACACACACACACAGAGCTATACACACCGCAGCGCTTCAGTCACTTTTTAAACACAAGTCACACTGTGACGTCGACTGATTTTATGTTAAAAGCGTAGAAAAAATATTCAATATTTCAGTAAATTCTGATGCGTAATATGGTATATATATATATATATATATATATATATATATATATATATATATATATATATATATATATATAAATAAAATAAAAATAAATGTTCCTCTCGCCCCACGTGGGCGGTGTCTCCTTCAGACTCGGGTCCTCTACCAGAGGCCTGGGAGCCTGAGGGTTCTGCGCAGGATCTTAGCTGTTCCTAGCAATGCGCTCTTTTGTACAGAGATCTGTGATGTTGTTCCTGGTTTCTGCTGGAGCCATTCTCCCAGCTTGGGGGTCACTGCCCCTAAACATCAGGGTGCCCTGGTTCCTCAACCCCTAACGCGGACCTTGTTGTCCCGGGCGCCGTCCGAGCCGGTATGACTCTATTTATTGTATCGCTCATCATGAGGTATAGCGTAAAGTGCCTTGCCTAAGGGCACACCTGGGATTCGAACCGGCAACCTTCCACTAAGCTATCCAGTCGCTATATATATATATATAAAAACTACTCCTTTTGCCATAGCCAACTCATGTCATTTCTCATGTAATTTTAAGTCGACCTATCAGATGGATAACACAACTCACCCACTGCGCTTTTGGGTTTCAAGCTGTCCCAGTCTGGCTGCTATAGAAGTTCTAGCTTTGAATTTTCTTTACGTTTTGAGCAAACGTTCTAAACGGGCGTGAGGTGTACCACAGACATTAACGGAGGTACAGTCGCATCTTAAATCACATCCAAAGTAACATCACAGAACAAGGATGGATACACTGTTTAACTGTTGTTTTTTTTTTCATTTCTTTGACATTTTTAAGCAAAAAAACTACAGTAATTATTTTGCTAGTGGAGTAACAGCTAGTAACGCAGTTCCTTTTTTTGTGGAAGTAACTAGTACTTGTAATTAATCACTTTTTTCAAAATAATAACATATATAAAACACATAAAGACAACCCTAAGAATAAAACAAAATGACCAACAGCACTAAAAACAAGCATTTCAGTGAGATTCCTTATAGATAGCGATAGTCTTGCTAGCATCAGACCGTACCATCAGTGAAGAATCAAGTCTATTCTCAGTCCAATATGAGAAGTACTGCTGTCAGAATCCAGCCACACACTGGGCTCAAGAAGAGTGACAGCTGGGATGTTTCTGGAATGCATCTGTAACTATATCAGCACCAGAGTCAGTGCAGGGACTAGGGGCTGAAACCAAGTGGATTTTTTGGGGCCTGACGACCAGGTACATATTTTTAGATATGGATTACTAGTGTTACTGAACTTAATGTAATACAAAAAAAATAATAATAATAATAATAAATTTCTCTCCGCTTCGGTTCCTCTTAAAGTTGTGCCTCAAATTATCACAATGAAACTCAACTCACTTTCTTGCCTTTTCAGAAAACCGTATTCAGTTTCACAGTATCTATAGAGACAACAGTATCCGTCTAATTTTGCGATAGAGATGAGAAAGTTTGGGGGTGTAACAAGTGCAAAACAGCTACAGTATATACTGGAACATAACGTACATTACCTATATAACATAAGTGCCACTGAGTCTGTTACTGATATTTTAACATTATAAAAACATGTTTAAATGTGCTTTATACTACACACAATATGCCTGATATGTAGAATCAGTACTGTTCCAATCCTCTCTTCTACCTTTTTTTTGCATTAAGGGATGTTTGTCACATTAATATTGCATCATTACTTTATTCAAAAGTCTTTTAGCAAGAATTTTCCATTCTGTGGATATTAAATTTGTGCAAATCTTGGTGTTATTTTGACATCTTCCAGTCTGAAACTGCAGTGTGACAAAATAAGGACATGCACTTAATTATTAGAAAGAAAAATACACAACTGACGTCCTGTTACAGTGTTACATACATACACATACATTGTTTGATGAGGACAAAACTGTGCAGAACACGTACCTGAGCAACTGAAAAAAACAAAACAAAACCAGATCAGAACACTGGCACTAGGCATCATTTTGTTCATTTAACAAATACACACATGTAGGCATGTACACATGTTTGTTGTTGGTCTTTACATTTTTATTCCCTAACTTCTTCAACGTTGACAAAGCGTAGTGTTTAAATTTGAAAAGTGCTGGCTAAATAAACTTATTACTATATATTATATGTCGACTTTTCCGCTAAAAAGGTGTTTTGGGTGATACTGTTTAAACATCACAGTTACTATTTTACATTTTTACTGACTATGGTTAAAAAAAACAATGTTTCAGAAGGCAAAAAAAAAGAGGCTATGAGCACTCAGGACATGATATTTACTCAGGTGCTCATTTGTACCAGGTGAGGTTAAAGTCCAGAAGAAGAAAAAAAACACTGAGATTAAAAAACAACAACAAAGTATTTAATAAAACAATGCAAAAGTTAAAAACACATCAGCCTACTCATTGCGCCTAGGACTTTCATCAGGGCATACATCAATCAATATTTAAGAGGTTGAAGTACAAATCCGTATGTATAAATTGACATTGTACCCATTAGTACAGTCATTTTGTTGTTATTTCTTCTGATTTTGTGTAAAGAAGTCTTCATAGAGCTTGCTGCTTCAGTTAGAAAACTGTAAAAGAAGTTCTGACTGTTACTATAGTTTAGGTTTTGCTGTGGTTGATACCGTTTCCACTTCAGGTTAGTATTTTTTACACTGACTACTGTCAAAAATGCAAAGAAATTAGATACAAAATCTGTATCTATATATTCTCATACAAATGTATGCATGTAAAAACCTTCATTTTCTTACTGTTCGGTGGTTATTTGTTCTGATTTTAAGCAAATAAATCTTAAGGCTTGAGATGGTGCTGCCTGAAAAGCATAAATGAAGTTCTAACTCCTATTACGTGTGTGAGTTTTTCACTAAAAGGTGTTGGGCTTGATACTTGTTTACACTTCAGGGTTAGTATTTTACACTGTAATCAGAAACCGCTGGGCAAAATAATTACAGAGCAAGCATTGATCTTTTCGAGTAGCGCTTTTTTTTTTTCTTTTTTTTTTTACCTCCATGTCAAAAAAAAAAAAAAAAGAAAGAAACTATGCGAAGAAAACGCAGAGGACTGAAATCTCAAACTCATTTGGCCCTCACTACTAGCTGCTTTTACTTCCTCCTCTCACTGATCCTTCTCTATTCCTAACTCATTTGGCAGCTGCTGTTGCCCCTCGACTGGCATCTAAAGGCTTTGATGTAGTCAGCAGACGCCGGGCGAGCACCGTGGTAACCTGTGTTTGAGAAGTCTGTGGGCTGCCCTCTCTACATCCCCTCTCTCTTTTTCCTTTCCTTTTGTGTCTGTCCGTCTCCCTCTGCCAGTTAATGAGCCATGCAGGACTGCCATCATTCTGTGTAGTCATGTAGAGAGTTCGCCACAGAGAGAGAGAGAGAGAGAGAGAGAGAGAGAGAGAAGGGGGGGAACGGGGTGGGGAGTGGGGATAAGGAGCTGGAAGTAGACAGAAAACGGGCGAGACAGCCGGAGAAGAGAGTGGGGACATGATGTTTTCCCTCACCTCCTCCCTAATCAGGCCCGTCTCCCTACCAAACACCACGCGGCAATTAGACCTGACAGTACTCCGACTCCCACAATCCCACCAGGACTACGCGTTCAAACACTCAAATAAACACAAGAGGGGCGAAAAAAAAAAAAAAAAAAAAAAAAAGGCTCGAGCAAAACAGAGCTCCTGATAGCAGAGAAGCAGAGGTACAAAAAAAAAAAAACTATAAAGAACACAAGAACGAAAAAGATAAAAAATCTCAGTGTCCCATCGAGCATGGACAGATGTTTTGCAGCAAAGTGGTCATGACTGGGTTTTTTTTTTTTTTTTTTTGTACGTGTAGTGTGCAATCCCCAGAGGACGCCTTTGGAATAGTAGGATGAGAACAAATACAGTAGAGTTTGCTTGCATGAACAGTGAGGTAATTGGGATAATTAGTTTGTTACCTCGCTCATTATTGCATTTTAATGTGGATTCCAAATGATCAGGAAGGGAGGAGCGGGAAACTTATGTTTTTTTTATGTTCATATGTCTTCACGTATAGGCTGCATGCGTTTAGAAATTTAGATTTTAGGCAATTAGCCGACACGCAAACCCACACGGCAGCTTGCATATGGAAGCAAGGGAGAGGTTATTTGAGCCATATGTAGCAAATGCTAAAGAAAAGAACCAGGTTTCCATCTCTATAGAATGTATTAAATATCACTAATCTGTGCGTGCGTTGAACGTATTCCAGGAGACATTTGTGAAGACATTTGCATTTTACTGTATGTTTGTGGAATTTTCCATCCTGGTGAAGTTATCGACTTCTGTATCAAGTTTAATCGTTTTCTACATTTTCCAGCAAAGGCTTTCAAAAAAAAAAAAAAAAAAAAAAGTTTCAGAAAAGGGACGTTTTACTTGTTGCGTTCAGCTGAGGGTTAAATGTGTAGGTGGTGAGAGAGAAAGAGAGATTTTTTTTTTTTTTTTTTTTTCATTTCTGTCATGTGATGTGAAGAGGTTCAACTGGATTCCGGACGACTGACGGACAGATTGAGGGGCCTTTATGATTGTTCAACATAAGTGGAAAGTGGTCGGGTTTGAAAAATGTCCTTGCTGGGGTTTTTTTTTTTTTTTTTTTTTAGGAGAGAAAATGACATCTGAACCTGATTTTACTACTGATGCTTTTACTGTATATAGCAAAAACTTCATAGCTGTTCAGTGTGACATTGGAATTATATTGTCTACTGGTTAAAGAGCCGCCACCGAAAACATACAGTAAGAGCAGGACAAGCAGAGAAATACAAATATTCACCACGTTTTTGTAAATTAGTTCCTGTTTTTAGGGTGTGTTGGTCCCTTAAACCAGGGGTCTTCAAACATGCACCCTCCATAATAACCTATTAAATTCTTCTCAGTTGTTTCTTTGCCTATAAATGACGACAACTTATATTTTTTGTCATTGTTTTACTGAAAAAATATTAAATTCTGAAAATATTTGCGTTTACAAACTATTCCGGGAACAATAAAATGTGAATAACCTGAAATGTCTTAAGAAAATTAGACACATTTTGAACCATTACTAAGGATTTAGTGTCTTTGTAGAACTGACCCATAATAAAACACTTGGACAAATGATAAATTGAGGCAGAATATTGTTAAAATTGCCCTTATTTTCCTTAGGAAATGTCACTTTTTTTTGAATTTGGATAAATTATAAAAGTCTTTTGATAATTTAATGTTGATGGGTTTTTTTTTTTAACTAAAATAATGACAAAAATTTGGAGTTTTCATTATTTATAGGTTTCATTTTACTGACCTAATGGAGGTCAAATCAGGGTGAATGTGACCCCTGAAGAAATTGAGTTTGAGACCCCCGCCTTAAACCCTGTCGAGTAGCACTGATGCTTTCCAAAACATGAAATAACTTATGACAGAGACAACCTTAGACATTATCAGATTGTCCACTCATATGACACGGAACAGACCTTCATTCAGAAATCCAGGAACAGCTGGTATTATGAAACATTATTTTATATTTTTTTTTAGATTTAGGTGATATTAAGCAAACAATTATCCATGTGCTCCATGCTGGTTTAAGTTAAAGGTAATCTACGACATCTGTTGTACTTATTTTATTATTTTTTTTACATTATTTTACTATTACAATGGTCATCTCCTTTTAAATCCAAAACCATTAAATACATCAAACCCACCTAATATAGCGTATTATTGCACTGTACAATAATACGCTATATTAGGTGTTTAATAATACTGTACATATAACATATGATTAAGTGTTATAATTAAGAGGTCACTGAGGCCACCTGTAGTTTACATGCATGTCTCTCAGGCTCATAGATGTAATGAAGGCTGATAGATTAGCATAAATACACAGAAAAGTATGGGTTAAATGCAAGGCGTCACCGTGTATGAAACCCATTTGCAGCACATCAGCATCCCATTACATGTTGGTTTGTGGTACACATTGTTGAATTACCATGAGAAGATGTTATTTATAAAGGACTCGGTGACCTCTGACCTGACAGATTATCACTGAAGGCGAGTGAATATTAACACATTCACAGAATCCCTCAAGGCGTTCATCACCTACAGTAAATATGACACACAAACACCTTTTTTAACACTAGAATTTTGCAGATTTACTACCACAACACCTTCTGTCAGGTCATGTTAAACTTTGCTCTGATTGTTATTTTGTGATTGTACCGTCACCCAAGACCTACCCAAAACAATACCGATGACTTTTGTTCATGTTCTTGAACAATAGTGGAGGGTATCCAGCTAAAAGCGTGCTGTGTAATAAATATGTCGTGGTTAAGACTGGAACCATTTAACCATCACCATCCCTTAACCTCCCGGGACCCAGGAAAACATTTTATTTTATTTTTTTACATTAAATAATTATGATTGGAAACAGGAAAATGCTATTATTTTTCAGATAATTATTTATTTATTTATAATGGAGCCCACAGGGAGCCAAAGGAAGTTAGAAGGAGGCTGAAAAACAATGTGAATGACGCGCATTAGAGCTTATCCTGGTCTTCTCAGTGTATTCAATACTGAGAAAACAGTCGCTGTGAAATACATCCAATCAATTAAATGCTACACTGACCAATCACAAGTCTGCATGGCTGGTGTTACAGTACACAATGTGTCACATGTCAGTACCAAGTCCACAAAAGTATCTTTACAACAGTCGTCGGTTGTTTGCTAGATTTAAAAATAAGGTTTAAATTACCTGTATTTTTAAGTTTCTGACAAAAAAGTTATGTCTGTTTCATCTGTGATTGGTCTAGTCCCGCCTTCATATCTAAACCATTCTAATGCAATGGAAACATAATCCATATTTTGGCATGATTATATACTTACAGAAAGATTATTATGGACATTTACATACCATATTTGTGATAAGATCTTCCTAAATCGCACTGACCCTATCATGTATACAAATTAAGGATGGGAAAATAATCCAATACGTATCAATACATGATCTGAGTGCACTGATAGAGAAGCTGTGAGTGAATGAAAAGTGATGCATTGGTTATTGAATAAAATTTGATCTGTTCAAAATTAAATATGTTTAGATGCATTTAACAGTGTTTCACTTTATTTGATTTTCTGCACTATATGTACACTGCACATTATAATATGTCTTTATCTGAATTTGCCAAACTTATAAGGGAGGTTTCTGAACATGCACTTTTTATTATACCTACTGCATTTGAATAGTGCCTTATATAAGGGACATTCTTCCTTAAACAGTGACGTACATATGTAACAGTGCAGCCCAGAATACATTGTGCAGGTGTCTCTTAAAAGTCACAGAAACTTTTTATTTCCGTTTTACCTACATTATAAATCGAGAGCAAGTCATGGCGTAATTGGATAAAACAAAATTCTCTCTCTCTCTCTCTCTCTCATTTGCTCATGTTCACTAACGAGTAAATAAGGAAAAGTTGAATTATGACGTCTCTCGCCACATGTCAGATCACAGATGCGTATTATTATTATTCCTATTCCTACCCATAATACAAATACATTGGCTCTGTTCAATCCCCTATTTTTTCTTCATGCTTTCCATACACCTATTGTATACTGTGCGTTGCCACCTCTATGTGTCCGCCCAGTGATAGCAAAAAACCTGCGTGTCACCACTGAAGCTCCCTATCTCCCTCTTGAAGGCGCCATTTCAACCGCACACATCAATAGGCAACTCTCAGGAGCAAAGCACAGCAATAATTCCAGATAAATCACTCCCCGGCGAAGCCACTTGCTGCGTTCAAACACACCCGTGACCTTCAGCTCTGCCTCTTTCTACATCATATAGCTGGGGAATATAAAAGCTTATTAGCTCAGAACATTGTTGATACGTTTGTTCGAAGGCAATGCACTAATGAGGCGTTGCAGGATGCGGGCAGCCGGAGTCTATCCTTTTGGAGATTTTTTTTTTTTTTTCCCCGCCAGAGGAACATAATACACTGCTAATGGCATCTCCTTCACAAATGGGCAAATAAAAAGAGAGATGAAGTACAATATTGCTTTACCATATCAAAGGGAGAGGCATCCATGAGATTGTGATGGCATGTTGATGGGTGAGCAGGAGGGTGGACACGTGATGGACGTAGAAAGATGGCTGCACACACACACACACACACACACACACAACAATATAAGTCAACAAATGACAAGAAAATGACAGAAAGAGGAAGTATGAGTTGAGAAATGGAAGTTACAGTCGAGAAACACATTTCTGATAAAAGGATTTGGCAGTTTTTCATCAATATATTACATAGTGCACCGTTATATCTAACGACGACTGGTACTCACAACAGATCTGCAGCGGCGGGGGTCACATAAAAAAAAAAAAACACCCTGCTCACAGGAACTTCAACAGTAGCTGTAAAACAACAAACAGACGAGCTATATTTCAGATTCACCTTCAGCGCACGGGGTCAGGATCGACTGCTGTGTTTTTCAGGATGGTAGCGGTTACGAATAACTACTGCTTGGAGCTGATACATCTTTACAGTAAACAAGTGGAGGTGGCGTGAGATCATGGTTTGTGTAATGTAGTGGTGTGTAATAATCACATAAACATCATCAGGATGATTAACTATCCAGTCCTCCATCTATTTACCTTTTAACCCCGATTGTGTCTGCGCTGTTCGTTCTGTATGTATAGTTTCTTTTAAATATTCATATAAAATTCACCCATGTGCTCAATAGGAAAATGTTCAAAAGATGATAGAATAGACCTTGTGCTTTGCATAGATATCTGAGTGCACTCTTAACCACCTATGTAATGGAGAGTGAAGTTACAATAAAAATAGACAGTATTTTTTTTTTATTTTTTTTTTTAAACAGTTTTCCTTGACATTTTTTTTTACTATTGTTTATAGTGTTGTCATAATGTTCCTGTATTTCTTAACTTTTACTGAGTTTTGCCTGTGCAACTACTTTTTGGACATCAACAAGCTATAAAGCAGCTACACTGGTTTAGATAAAGAGCTCCAAAAACAAACCTACTTCCTTTACTGTACTTAAGTAGATTTTTTTTTTTTAGTTTTCTGTACTTTACTTGAGTATTTTTCTTGCAACTTTTTACTTTTACTCCCTACATTTTTGTATAAATATCTTTACGTTTTCAGAATAGACTCATTACTTTTTCAAACTAGACAAATGTGACGGTGTGAAAAATAACTTGTAAATTAATCAATCAGAAATTGTGACTCAGTATATCATGTTTAGACTTTTTTATCTCATAATTCAGATTTTTTTTCCTCATAAATTTGACTTTTTATGTCACGATTTAGATTTTTTTAAGTCATAATTATGCTTTTTTTTTTATATCTTATTTATGACTTTTAAATTAAATGTCCTGTCCATACCCACTAAACTATACAGTATCTCACTTTTAAAGGCTTTATTTTTGGATATTTTTTGACATTGTTCTGTTTTTTTTTCCCCCCGGTTAAATAAATATTATTTCATCCATAGCAACAAAAAAAATGCAGTTTTACTTTTTACTTAATTACAATTGAGAAGTTATACTTTTTTAACTTTTACTTCAGTAAAACAGTTGAATCAGTACTTCTACTTTTACCAGAGTATTTTTTCACACAAGTAGCTGTACTTTTACTTAAGTACTTTCACCACCTTTGCTAAATTCAAATCCTTGTCATGGTTGAATGTGTTCCAATTCACTTATTGATCTACACTCATAGGGTCTTATTTAGTAAAAAAAAAAAAAAAAAAAAATCAAATAAAAAAAATTACAGTTACTTCTAATATTCCACCGGTTATGACCCAACAAAACCACTGAAGAAAAACAACACACACACATACTCACTGAAACCAATGCTAATCCACAGCTGCATGTTTCATGACATAATGTAAAACCTCAGGGGTTAAAAAGTTAACATATCTCCTCACACGCAATATATTTCCACCAATCATCACTCTCCTTAAAATTCAATCCATATTATATAGACTAACATTAAATCTTCTCTGCTCAAAACTCTTGGTTCTTACAAACAGAAGACTTAACTTTCTTCTAAATCTGCAATAAATTTCCAATTTGGCCTGACTCATGTTTAACTACAAAAGCACTCGGACCCTGCAGACACTAACAAAGCAGATCATACCCCCACTAATCACCACCAAACCTTTATCACTTGTTCCTTATGCTAGTATCAACAATTCAGCCAAATCCATCCATAACCTTTTGAGTTATCTTGCTACATATCACACACATGTGACCC
This sequence comes from Siphamia tubifer, assembly GCA_020466265.1. NCBI lineage: Eukaryota > Metazoa > Chordata > Actinopteri > Kurtiformes > Apogonidae > Siphamia > Siphamia tubifer. Next base: position 15,286,468 of record CM035784.1, read on the forward strand.
CCACCGATCACCACCAAATTTGAATAATTTGTTCCTATATCAGTATTTTCGACCAAATCCGTCCATAACTTTTTGAGTTATGTTGCTAACAAACAAACAAACAAACCCTAATGATTCCATAACCTACACTATTCCTTGGTGGAGTAAATATAAAACAGATGACAGATTAAAGTCATCTTATTCAGATTAAACAGTCAAAAGTAACATAAGGAAGTGAATACTAACAGAGGTGAGTTATTTAATGGTTAAGTATCTATATACATGCTGCATAAACCAGTGGTTAAAAATCATAGTAATCTGGATTATTACTGAAATAAAGCAATAAATACACCAATAATGTAGCGTAAATTGATGTGTGACCAATGCCATGGTCTATTATTAACTGCCACCATAACATTAAAATTCATGCATTTTAATTTACTGTACGTCATTAGCAAAAAAAGTCCCCTTTTCTCAATCTATGATGTTGCTTAGTAAGTTTTAAATAGTTCTGTGTTGGAAAATTACAATAATATCAGAGATATAAATGTTAAAGTAATGTACCATATATAATGGGAGTTTAAGCCTGTGCTCCAAATGCAGGTCGGCGCAGTTTGGGATGACCCAAGACCCGGGTCTTGGGTCATCCTCAACCCTTGGGTGGGGGTTGAGGTGATTAGAATAGGAACAAACAATGGGAACCTCCAGAAGAAGACCCAACGACCCTTTAGGAGCAAAAGACGGATAACATCTAAAGAAGGAAGGGCCGATGGGAAGGTCTTATAAGCTATGTGTCTGAGCCCCCCCCCCTTAGTGCTATGTGGCTATTCAGGCCATGTACACTCAATATCCACACTTATACAGGACTTTAGGAATCCTGACTATCTTGCTGAAATACTTTGTAGTACTGTAACTGATTGTAAACTATGATTGTGATATTAAATTAATGAAAAGAGGTATATCTTAACCAACCACTATTAGGCCTAATCATAATAATTGGGTTAAATACATCTACATAATTATATATATAAGTATTAGTTAATTATTTTTTGCCAATACAATTCTTAACAAGTCATCATTTCCATGGCGAAAAAAAAAAATTTAACCAGTCCTGCTGTGTGTTCATTTTATCATGGAAGGCTTTTACACTGAATTAAACTATGTGGAAGTGAACATGTGATATAATGTAAACACACATTTGTAAATTACACAGTAAAAGCCTGTTGTGTTTAATGTGCAGAGGCATCGGTAATAGCTCCACATCCAGTACTAAGCCTAAGTGCAAGGAATAGTTGTTTAAAAGTGACTTTCACAGTTGTTTTTAGTTGGTTGTCACCTGATTTTTGAAGAAAAGAAAAACACAAAATGGGACTTGGAATATTTTTGGGCATCTGATGCAAGACCAGGAGGGAATTTCAGGGCTTCAAATTTAGTTTAAGTGTAACCTGGCACTGGCTATTTGTCTTTGCTTTTCCCATCTTCAGTATGTGTCCTTCTTTTAGTGCTTCTCTGTAGTGGGCTGTTTTTTTTTTTTTTTTTTTTGTACCTGTCAGAGGCACCCGCTTGTCCGACTTATTTTTTGCTGAAATCCCCCAAAGGAACTGGAGCCTTGGCGTCCCTTTACGTGGAGACGTTGACTCGAGGGGGGGGGGGGGGACGACAACTTCGACTCTGTTCTGGCAGCGAGCGAGAAAAAAAAAACAAAAAAAACAAAAAAAAAAAACCTTCGAACAGACCTAGATAATTAGATGAGGGTACGAGAGGTAAAGACACATCCTGGTTTTAGACTCGATCTGGGATTTTACTGTCAATAGGAAAACGCCGTACTAATATATTCAGCCTGTGTGGGGGTGAGGTAGGGACATGGCTGGAAAATTTCAGGAAAAGACGATAAACATTTCTTAATTGTTTCCCAAATGCATTGCTGTAGTTGGCAAACATATTGCTGACCTCCTATTGGACGTCTCAGAGGAATGGATTATGGGATGAAACCAGAGGTGTAACAGCAGCACCAATCTGTGTGGATAGAAATACAGCATCATTAAATGGACAATAGAAAAGAGAGCAGCTTAAAAATGTACCACGATGCTACAGCCGAGAACAACAACAACAACACACACACACACACACACACACAGCATAAACCTGCAGTTTAGCCCAAACTGCAGATCAAGGGCTGAATTCCCTCAGTGAAACTCCTCTTCCTCACCTTAACACACAAACACAAACACACGCACACATTCCCCCAGCACACACCTTGTATTGTCTTCAGCTATGCTCAATTATTAATGGATAAACAAAGAGCCGTGAACTGTGATGGGCTGTCGGCAGATATTTTCCCCTCTCATATCTTGCAGGCCCGAGAAACATACACAAAAGCTGGCACTGTAAAGAGAAGAGAGAAGCTTAAGGTCAAACCCAACACACTCGCACAGGATGCTCGTGCATACACGCACAGGAGAGAGGGGAGAAAGAAAAAAAAAAAAAAAAAAAAAAAAAGTAGAAGCCTGTGCACCAGCAGATGTGCATGCATGTATTCACCAACAAACAAACAGATCTGCAAGGAGTGGAAAAATGTCAGGAGGAGCTGGTGTGTGTGTGTGTGTGTGTGTGTGTGTGTGTGTGTGTTTCAGTGAGAAGTGGAGCAGATAGCTCATTTCCTCTGCTGAGACGGTTAGCTGCCTGCTCTCTCAGGAGCTTGGCTGGCCATGTGAGCACTGTGTGAAGGTATTTGTGTATTTGTGTGTGTGTGTGTGTATCTAACAGACAACAGACACTCCTGAGGGAACTGAGGATGATGTAAGGGTAGTTCATCCAATTCATGCAGCAGAACACATGCTTAAAATGGTTTAGAAGAACCGTTACCTCCAGGTGAATGAAAGGTCTGTAATAACTGGAACTGCATCGACTGGAATAATGCATCACACAGAAGAATACTAGAGAAAAAAAAATGTGTTTTTTTTTTTTTTTTAAATAGGGTTGATTTTTACTTAGATTTTTTTTTACTATATACACATTTAGAATTTAAATTAAAACTAAATAAATAAATTCGTCATGTTTCTTTCGATCTACATCTTAAAAAGCCTGAAGGTGTTCACTTTATTCACTTTAATGTTATTTGGAGATGTAGCCGTCCACAGTAAATAAGGCAGATCTGTGGGGGGAAAAAAAAAAAAAAAAACATTTTACAGTAGGTGGGTAATACTACAACTTAGTAGTGGACATTACAATAATGGGAATGCTCAAGAACCAGAGGCTTGAGATTATCATGCAAAAAAATGCTTCTTAAAAAGGTGTTTGTACGAGTTATTTTGCAGATATTTTGTCTTTTTTTCAGATTAAGTATTACCACTTATTTTTTCCTCTTTCCTCTTATACATTATATTATCTTCTGACTTTTTTTTTTTTCATTTTTCAGTGTAGATCAAGTATGTTCCTACTAATAACTTACTGATCATGAAGTTCATTAAAGCGGAGTAAATTTAAAAGGTTAGTACTGTACATCAGAATGAAGAAAAAAAGAAAGAAAACTCCACAGGTTTTACTGGTTGTAGAAGATGACAGTGTTTCCACAGTAACTATAGAGCTTCTAAATATCTAAATGAAACCTATCTAATGACTATGAAAATGTGACAAACTGTATTTTACATCAACTATTCACATAAAAATGAGTGGATTTAACATTTTCACAACATTTTAGAACGGTTGCTGAATCACACTTTCAAAATACACAACATATTCCACGATTAAACTAGAGGTGGAGAGAGGATTCAGATGCTCAGTGTTGAAACGGAAACATAATTTAATGACAAACAAAACAAAATGCAGACAAAGACAGAATATAAACTGGAATAAAACCTGGGGGGGGGGGGGGGTGATCATCCATCGTCCATTGTGATGAATGAACTGTCCAGGTTTGGTGACAAGAGATCAGAAATACACACGACCGGGTTATAGAGGTGACAATACTGAAATGAAGGCAAGTGCAAGTGCAAGCATCACTGCTTAAATAGTTGCAGATCAGCAACGACTTGCAGCTGCACGGTGCGGGCCAGGTGTAACTGGAGTGGATCTGGGTGAAAGGTTGTGACACAATGATCTGCACTGACCACCTGAATGAAACACACATGTGTAAATGATGAACTGAATCATTCTTATGTTCTAAAAATCCACCTTTTTGTTAAGAATAGTTTGTAAATATAATTATCATCAAACTGCAATTCCATTTTTTTTTTTTTTTTTTTTTTTGCCCAAAACGAAGATAAAAAATTTGGAATTGTTATTATTTATACATTGAAAGCATGTCGAGTTGTTGTAGACATAAACACACACTTACCAAAAAAAAAGAGAAACCATAATTATAACTATTGTTTTGTCATCAAGTCTACAAGCAAAAAAAAAAAAAAAAAGGTACAACTAAGTCCTAATTGCAAAACGGGCTTTTTGTAATAAACATCCAAAATGTAAGAACTTTTTAATTTAATACATTGTTTTACATTTAATTCATTGTAATAAAGACGCATTTTGTAATAAGCCACCCCAAAGTATATTGTAATAAATGTTGCCGCATTATGTAATACGTTTTTACACTTTGGTAATTAGACATAATTGGACAATTTGAAATATACAAGAAAACACAAAAATATTTGAAATATATTTTGGAAACATTACAAGACGCGTTGTGGCAGTTTATTACAAAATGCGGCTAAACAAAGGCACTATGGGAAAAAAAAAAAAAAAGGTGATCTCCACTTTGTTCTGGGGAAACGAATACACACCATCGTATTTCCAGGTAACTGTACACAACTATAAACATCATTTTGTATCTTATATTCAATTTCTGCAGATAGATCCCTTTAAATCCCACTAAATCTTACACGCTGGACTTTTAAATAAGGGTCTCCGCCGTAAACTCTACCCAACGCTCAGTAGCGCTCCTTTCAGAAAACAACCTGTGTGGGGTTATATGAAAAATTCATAGAGTAAAGGAAATTAAAACCAGTTCCAACTCTGAAGTTTGAGGATTCCCGGCGCTGTTCCAATTTCCACCCTGCTTTTTTTTTTTTTTTATTATTGTGCTTATTTTTCTTCCAATTTACAGGAAACGCTGCTTTGTTGATATCAGAGCGTCTTCACGTTGACTGCGAGGTGACTCCAATGAGCCATGATGTCATTCTCGGCAGCCTATTAGCGATGCAGCGTCTCCTCTGCCATCTGTCTCCCAGCATGTCTGTCTGTTTGTCTTGTGTCTGCCTCTGTTTCTTTTCTTCTCCATCAAATACTTCCAATTTGTCCACGTTTTTCAAGGAATCTGTTTTCCGATTGGTGTGTTCGGACGGCGTGCTAATATGTGTGGTAATTTTTGGTGTTGTCATAGCAACAAATCAGGTGTGCACATGAGTCCTCAGGTCTGTTTTTATTTATTTATTTTCTCTTTTCTTTTTTTAACGCTTTGTAATGTTTTTTTTTTTTTTTTTTTTTTTTTTTTTCACGGGTCCGGAGGCAGGTATTTTACTTTACATCCCCATCTGGTCTTTTAAACATTTGAGTTTTTTTTTTTTTTTTTTTTCACGTGCCTGGTTGGATGCTCTTATTTACAGTAAGTGTCAGAATCATCATGGGAACACATCAGAGCTTTGGAAGCAAACTGATGGACTGCTGAGGACGGGGCCCACAAGGGGAAATGGTATTTTAACCACTTCAAAAAGGATTACTTCCATCTCAGTTCAAGTATATTGTGAATATATATATATATATATATCGCTCCCCTTACCACCACACTACTTCCTACTCTTCACTTTCCTGTTGAAATGAATTGAGTTTTGATTTTCAGAAGCCCCAGAAGTTGCATGTTTCTATTGATATGAACACCAAAAAAAAAAAAAAAAAAAAAAAAAAAAGCCCAAAAACATCCATATAAATAATTTACTCATCAGTTCACACCACTCTTTTTGTGTTTTACCTGTGGTGAGTTGTGACATTTCCAGACCCTCCTTCTCTGAGTCTCTATTGGTTAAAAGCAGGGGTGTCCAAATCCAGTCGTGGAGGTCCTCGTGGCTCAGTATCCTGCATGTTTTAGATATATGTGACCCACCACCACGAAACCAGGCATAAGTGTCTGGAAATCAAAACTGAGTTATCTGTGTAGATTGGTAGAGTGGAAACTAAGGTTTAAGATGGTGAAAAAATTATGTTTCTATCATAAGTAGAACCAAAGTTATGGTCATTTTAATATCCACAGTTGGACCTATTATGCAATTTGCATATTTTTAGATATTGTCCGTTAAAGTTTTGGACTGTTTTGGGGTAGGAAGTCTTTAGCAATGCATAATAATTCGTATCCGATTGACAAAAATTATTCACAGATGTTAGAGGACACTCTGATGGACATGTCACAGAAGTTCTATATATTATAATAATAGGACAGAATTGCAACGTATTATAATCATTTGGCTTACACCATTGGACAAGAACATTCAATATAAGCTTTTGCCTCGTACCGAACACTTGGATGTTTACGCACGGAACGGAGATCGGTTTGTTCGGCGAAAAGAGGTGGAAGTCGTCTTTGTCTTTGCTCCGCAATCCTTAAACTTTTGTCACCGCTTAAATAATTGACCCAATAAACACCTATATTGATTGGATTTCAATATAATGACCACAGGAACTGAACATAGAGGTGTTACGGTACCGTTTTTTGATATGGTGTAAACACAAATAAGGAATAACCTTCCAGCCTAAATTTGGCTGTAGCTCTGAACGGCTCAGCGCGACTTATGCCTGGTTTCGTGGTGGCGGGTCACATATGTCCCTCTTCTATTACACCTGGAAGACATGACATCATGATCATCATGATTTCCCCTAAGCTTCATGAGGAGGTGATCATTTGTATTGCTGCATTTTAGTATTTTTTATTTCTATCTCTTTAACATTGTTACTATTGTATTTATATAAGTGTGTAATGTGATGCATGTGTGACATAAGCACTATCCTGGAGCAGCATTCAATTCCATTGTATTTTATATGCAATGACATTAAAGGCGTTCAATTCAATAATTAATTGAACCAGGTGTGGTGGAATACACCCCTGGGTTAGAGCTGCTTCCAATGTGATGTCCCACTAGTGGATTAAGAAGATAGTTTAATCATTATTACTGATATATTCATATTACTTCATATGAGTTCACAATGTTCAGTTAATGGATGAAACAAAACTGTTAGATGTGTTTCTAAAAAAAAAAAAAATTAAAAAAAAAAGCAGATTTTTGATTATGCATTTGATTAATTCATCAAGTGTTTAAAATGTCATTACGTATTGTCATTTTATGCCGGATTCAAAACAACTGTGCTCAAGTGATTTTTATGTTAGCCATTTGAGTAATGTTTATCCTACTGATATATGTGAATGTTATGCACATTTTGATACACAATACAAAGGCTATTAGACTATATTAAGCAACAACAAAGGTGATTTTAAACAGCTATGGTAAAAATGTACATTTATAATAGGGTTAAATACAATCGCCCTAATATGTGTCTTCCCAACTGAATTAACAAAATAAATTATAGAGAAGTTATTAGTTAAAATGAATACTTCTTGTGTGGTTTTGGACTCTGACCTGCCCCCTGTTTGTCCATTTTCTGTTTAAAGCTCTTTCTCTATAGTTTTTCTTTTCTTTTCTCTGTTTTCCTTACAGTATACTCACCCTAACCAGTTGCCCTCAGCTTAGTTTTGGAGATTTTGTTACCTTATTTTTTTTCTCTACAAGGTCTAAATTTGTCAAGTCCCCTTGAAATAATAATGTATTAAAATTAGAATGTACGTATATATAGATATATTTATATAATAAACATAACTGACCTATTAACTTCTTGGTAAATGGCAGACATTTGCTAATTTTAACTTTCAATATTTCAAAAAAACTCCACAATGCAAAGTCTACTGGGTCTAAAAAGTGGAAACGCAATGTTATACCTCATTTAAGCTGCAGATGAACAAACTACCCATCCGCTTAGCAAACAAAGCTTATGTGCATGGGTGAATATTATATTCTACATGATATAATAAATGCATCACAGTCAATTAAAGCATCTGTGGTTAATCACTGGAATAAACAGCAGCAACAGTGAAGCTCTCACTCTAGAAACGGAGACAAAACCATTCTGTACGTATGAAAAAAAAAAAAAAAAAAAAAAGCCTCTAGGGTGCTGTTTATGTTAGCTCAAACACATGTTGACGATTTAATAAGTTTGAAATAGTTTACTTATTCTGGCATTTTTTTTTTTTTTGTATATTTCAAGACCACATCATGTGGAACGTTGGCATTTTCTGGCTAATGATGAACTATGTTCTGGTTTTATGGTTGTTTTATTTTTTTTTTTTGGGCTAAAATACTTTTTTTTTTAACTCATGCCAAATCTTCAGCACAACATTTATTGCTTCATTCCTGGTACTGTTTAATGTTTAAAGTTAAAAAGAAAATGCTACCAACAAACATTCAAACAATGCTCAGTATGACTTGAGAAAAAATGTTCATTTTAAAACCATGTACTCTTTAACTTTAAAAAGTATGTGTGTCTCCAGGAGTGAAAGTGTAAACTTGGGGAAGCGCCTCAATGATGAAATGAAAGCTGCTAAAAATTCAATTCAAAAAGCTCTAGAAAAGTTTCCTTCTGCAGAGGAAGAAATAAACAACACTTAAATTTCCCTTATTGACTAATTAAATAGTTATTTTTTCTCTAATGTAAAGCGTCTTTGAGTGTCAAGAAAAGCATTATACAAATAAAATGTATTATTATTATTATGAAATAATAAAATAAACAAAAATATATATAACATGTAGGGAACTCTTCATTTGTTTTCTTTTCCTTTATTATTAACAAATAAAAAATTTGCAATAATGCAGGAAGTTCCATTTTAAAACATACGAGTTGAAATGAGTGATGTAAATGAAATTGATAAAATTGTTAGAATTGTACGATAAAATTGTACTCCTTTTGAGTGGTGATTCTGAAATCCTTATTTTGTCTTTTATGTCTTTTGTACTGTATTTAATGAGGTTTTTTTTGTTTGTTTGTTTGTTTTAAGATGAACTGCTCAAATCAAAACAACTGAACTGTGTTACTAAATGTATGGCGTATGGATATACAGTAGTACTGCGTCATGTCAGAGATTTTATCATTTCATTACATTTATCCTTTTCCCTTTTGAACTTCATAAACACTGCAACAGTCTTTCTAGAGTGACTAATTCTTTCAAAATATTTGCCTTTCAAGTCAAGCAAATTCCTATTTTTTTTTTTTTTTTTTATGACAAATCGTTTGATAGAAATACCCCCCCCCCCCCCCTTAATATCAACATATGTATTTTAGCTTCCAACCTGTCTGCAGCCTCACAGGCCAGTGCACAGCATGCGTCCACCAACACACACATACAGTAGCGCGCGTGTCGGGAAAGAGAGAGAGAGAGAGAGAGAGAGAAAAAAACCCACAGTGGGGTAAGTTCCCCTCAGCTGTACACACACAAATCCATCAAACTGTGGCGTACATCTCCGACTTGTTAAGGTACCATTTGTCAGCTGCTCCTGGAGTGGCTGTGTGACTCCTTCGCTAATTGCCACTGGTGCTAAATTTAGTAGGGGAGATATGAGTCCTTTTGATCAGAAGCGTTGAATCTTAAAAAAAAAAAAAAAAAAAAAAAAAAATTGCGCTCAGCCTCGCAGGCAAGTTTACCCGCCTCTCCCTGCCGCTCTCCCCCATCTTCCTGTCACTGGGGAATAGGTGAACTATTCCATATGTCAGCCTTGTCAATCAGCAGCAGAAATATGGGAAGTGTTCCCTCTCTCTCTCTCTCTCTCTCTCTCTCTCTCTCTCTCTCTCTCTCTCTCTCTCTCTCTCTCTCTCTCTCTCTCTCTCTCACCCGCTCGCCAAAGATCCTGGGTAGATGTTGTTCGTCTCTCTGAGAATTCTTCCACTGCTCCGGTGTGTGTTTATTTATTTCCATGTCATCATGGGTGGTTTGGAACCTCAAGACAAGAAGGGAATATTAATCAAAACAACGGCGGCAAAGGAATTTTAATTGTAACGTTAATCAATCATTGGAAATGAGACGAGGGCCGGGCGATGCTCCGAGTCTGTAGACGTTGTGTATGTTTGAATAAAACAAAGACTTTTGTGTTTCGTTAATGTTAAAATTCATCTGCCTCTTTGGTTGTTGGAGTACGAAACTAAGTGTTTTTGCTCAAGTTTTTTTTTAGTTCCATACAAATGTGCATTAAGTGAGTATTTGTGTTTTATGTGACTTTATATTTCTGCACCTTTGAGACATTTTTTTTTTTTTTTTTTTTACATCTAAAAAACAAAATGAAAATCATCTTCGTTCTCTACTGTATGTTAATAGATCATGTCGAACAATGAAAAGTCTTTGCACAACATGAAACCTTTACTAAAGAAGTTGTTTTTTGTTGTTGTTGTTGTTGTATTTGATGTCATGCATTCTTTCATCCTGCCTTTTTCATGTTCTATAAATAACTGGAGAAAACAAATTAACACTAAAACTAAATAACAACTGAAACCAGGCAGGTGCTCAAAGTAGAAACATAACACGGACCAAAACTAAAATGAAGAGAAGAGCGAAACGTTTAAAACTACAGAAAATGTAGTGAAATGTATGCATCGATGCAACAAACATAAGGATTTTATATTATTTAGATTTTTTTTTGCAGTAGATCAAGGGTGTCAAACTCATTTTAATTAATTCAGTCCAATGATGGGTATAATAATAAGAATGAAAAAAGTTCAATCCCATGATGAAAATCTATCTGCAAAGTTTCCATCAAAAAAATCAATGCAATTTTAACAATATATATATATATATATATGTCACTACAGTATATTACAATTTACAAATCACAGTGTCATCTACAAATACACAAAACACTGAGTAACATTGAAATTACAATTTTCTTAAAACATTAAAAGTTGTTCATATTTCATTCGGTTATTCACATTTTTGGAAGAGACTCATTGTTGTCTTCATTTATTAATTGTTATTATGATAGTATGGTATTGGTCTGGCCCACTTTAAGTCTACATGTGGAACTAAAATCATTTTGACATCATCAGTACAATTTATGCATTTCAAAAAGTCATCCCAAGGGCAAAAAGTTGACCCTTTGATGGGCTAGTTTTGGCCCACGAGCCAAAGGTTTGACACCTGACACATGAAAAGAGGTTCCGTCCGTTATTTAGCAAGATAACTCAAAGAGTTCAGGACGGATCTCGATGAAACTTTCATGACGTGTTGGGGGGCGTCACAAGGAACACATGATTAGATTTTAGTGATGATCCGAAAAAGATCCTGGATTCCGGATCCCTTTGAAATTTTACATTGCGGTAAATGGAGAATACATTTCAAAGTGACCCACAATCCAGGATCGTTTTCGGATTATCACCAAAATCTAATCATTCGTTCCTCGTGACCCCCCCACCCCCACCCCAAAAAGGTCATCAAAGTTTCATCAAGATCCATCCAGAACTTTTGGAGTTATCTTGCTAACTAACGTCGGCAATAAAAGAGTCTCAAGGACCAGTTTTGCTGAATAATAAACACAGACTTCTACACTTTAAGTATATTTGATGGATAGTAAATGCATAAATCATACCTTTGACTGGCAGTGGCGTATTTTCATTTAAATAAAACTAAATCGCATTAATATTTCCAAGTACCTTTTAATCATCTGCCTGTTTTGCTCTCCTATAAACATACCAATCCAGTCAATAACACTAAATATAACCCTGCGTCTGTTGACTGATGGCATAAGGGCCGTCATTGTAACTCACAAACTTCCACTATTTTAATTCAAGGTTACTTGCAGATCAACTTTATCAGCTGCAAAAAGCTCCATTCTCTTTGAGGGCCATCAATAAATATTGTGTTTGGATGTGTTTTAGTGACGTGATGCCATCTAGAAGGCTCTTATTTTAATTAATACATTCGTCATAATCCGGCCGAATGGCTAAATAAAGGGCTTTGTGAGGAGATTGATCTCCCTGAAAAGAACACCCATAAAGGACACAAATCATACTAAAAGCACAGTCTGAACAAGACACATAAAGGCCAAGGTTGGATGTGAATACACAGCTTTTACTACAGCAGGAAGTGCATCAGTGCTGCACTGCTCTGGGGTCTGCTTTGATTCAACTGTATCATTATTATCAATTATTATGAGCAGTAAAAAAACAGTTAAATGTAGTTGGAAAAAAATCTGAGGAATATATATTTAATTAAATGTTTGCATGTATAGGTATATATTTTGTTGAAATGTGTCATAATTCTGGGCTCTGAAGTAAGATTTTTTTTTTTTTTTTTTTTTTTTTGCTGCATGTTCAAAGTAAATGTTTCAATGTGATGCTGACCACACCTTAAAGTGTTTTCCTAAAGAATGCATTCATTTTAGACTGATGTATTTTTTTTTTCCCCCCTCCACATAGTTATGATGTATATGTAAAATGTGTAAATATATCAAATCTACTTCAGATCCATTTTGATTTTTGTCTCTTAGGAACAAACAGATATCTCTTTGGATCTTGTCTTGTACTTTTTATATACTTTTTTTATATATCATATCCATTTACTTCCTTTCACTTTTAATTTAAGTTCATGCAAATGTCAAGAGTAAACTGCTCATTTTTTGACAAAGTTACAAAAACATGGAGCAACAAATGTGGCGGCAAATGATGCTTTGGAACATTAGTGAATTTTGCCATATTTCATTTTATATTTTTCAATGTACGCAGCATTGATATTTTGGGATAAAACATTGTAACTTAGCCACAGGTCCAAAAGAAATGAGCATGAATTAACCATTCAAGATAGAAAATATGGTGTAGATACAGCTTGAGGGAGAAAAAAAAACACAACTTTTGGACTGTTGTACAGAGCTGCATCTGCTGGTATAGGCTATGCACATTCCAATCTATCATTGCGAAACAAAATCAGTAAAATATGCAAAGCTACTATTTCTAAACTTGTCTGTGGAAGTTTGTCTTGACAAAAAGTGATTGAAACATGCACTGGGAGCTTCAATCCTGATAGAATTGCAAACAATTGGTGTGATTGTCTGTCCATTTTACAACATTTTTAACTGAAAACACCATTTACAGAAGATCACATACGCATGTTCTATGACGAATCAATAAGAATCAGGTTCTGCCGCCATGTTTGATTCCTCTGGACTTAATGGAGGAGGTCAGTTTCCTAATAGAAATGGGTGGTACTTTTAAAAGAGTGTTAATTTAACTCAAAATCCATATATGGCTTCCTATTAGTGCTCAAGAATAACAATATTGATATCTGTAACCATGTCTGTGTTATAAATATATGGACCATTACAAGACATATTTGTAATATTTTGAAAAAAATTGGTGTATATACATATGCATATTAGTGCTGTCAATCAATTAAAAAATTTAATTGTGATTAATTGCATAAATGCAATAGTTAACTCGCAATTAATCATAGTTTAATTGCGCATTTTTGTACCATTAAAATTCATTGTAATACTCTTATCAATGTAGAAAAAATGAATGGGCTTGGTTTTTACAAATGTTTGTTTTGTTTTAATACAAACATGCAAGTAGTGTTACAGGCACTAGCATCTGCCATAATAAGATATGATATGACAAAAGAGGGAAAACAAAAAATAAATGAATAAATTATGATAATGAAGGGTCAAACACAGTCCCTGAAAATAGGCTGATACAAAACATTTTTAATTTGTAAAATGACAAAATACTTGGGAAGTATAGTGTTAATCACGATTAACTTGATTAAATAGCAATAGCTCATGGCCAATCAGTAAATGAGCAACAAAAAAAACTGCTTCCAGGACAGGAAAAAAAACTATTTGATAGGGTAGATGCTAGATTGGAACGGCCGGATGGATGAGGGAGGCGGTGCTCAGGACGTTCGATGCGATTTTAAAACACTAAGATAGTTCAAAGACGATTGTAATATTGTAAATTGTTACATTTCACACGTTTCTATCTATCTATCCAGACCACCGAGGACGACTGTAGGTCTAAGTTTATTATTTTTTCAGTAGACCAAAGGTAAAGATGAATGTAATCTACAAAAGTGGTGTGTTCAATGTTCATGGAATCAAAAGCATTCATTTATTAATGTATAAATGACTGTATAATATAATTTAACAAAGGTTCTTAAATATATAACTGACTGAACATTGTCAAACATATGTGACTTGTTAAAAATAAACCTGCTGTAAGTCATTGAAGCCTTATTTCACTGTCATTTTATTATTTTAATGTCACTTTGCATCACCATGGCCTTCTTCTGTGTGTAGTTTCAGTGATGTACAGAAAACTTTGAGTAAAAAAAAAAAAAACAGTATTAAATGAGTTAGTACTCTCATCAGATTCAGACGAATATAATACATTAAAAAACTATATTCTATCCTTGTTGTGCTTAGATTTGCCAAAACAATGCAATGCTTTTTGACTGCGCTGCATCTGAGCGTCATATTTCAGACCATAGCAACGCACCTTAGTCCCGCCCCCTATCCTATCTCCCATTTGATAGTGGACACAGAGTCATTGTTAGATGTGTTGACCAGTGACATCATTTTCAAGGTGACCGGTGTCGCTGCAGAGGAACACTAACCGGTCGTCGGTAACCGTCGTTATCACCTTTCTCCGACTCATTAAGACAAACGTGTACAGAAGCGTCAAACCCTCACTGCCTGTCAACAACTCCCACAAGCTCCGAAGAATCACATCCTGATAAGTCTTCTTTTCACACGCTCAGATGTTTTGATGTCAGTTAATGAAATAACTCATTGGGTAGGGGGGTGGGGGGGGGGGCTAGGGGGGTGAGGGTGACAAATCCTTATTTTACACTTCTACATCAGTCCTGCAGCAAAGTACTAATTATTTTTAATGAGGACGATTTTGTCGTGATGATGTGATGACATCATTTTGGTTTTATTTTCTCCGTCAACCTGTTTGCTGCTACTGCTAATGTCACGGTGAAGCCACGTTTCACATTCTGTATTTATATAGCCATGCGGTGGTGTCCTGGTTACGTTAATTCGACAGGATTTACAAGTGATTCTGTTATTTATTTATTTTGCTCCGAGTACAAAAATGATATTTGAGTACCTTGGTCGATGTAATGAATATTTGTGCACTTAGTGGCTAAAATGGATATTAATCAGTTTTATGGGGCTTACGTAAAGTGTTGCATCATTTCCATGTTGGAAGTTCACAAAAACTTAGCTCTGACACGGGGTGACATTTATTTTCAGTGTGAAAATGTATAGCTACTTACTTTTCTAAATGTATACAGCTGTACGATCTAAAAAAAAAGCACTTGTATAAAGGTGTAAATACGTGTTCATCACTAACAAAGGAGGTCGGAATATTTGGATTTGGGAATACAATTTAAGAAAGGACATGAATTCTCAGCAGCAGAAAGTCCTGACACAGGGTTAAGCTGTGGTAGTGATGTTTAGTGTTGATACAGTAGGTGTGTGTGTTTTTATTGTCTCAACACTTTAATTTTGTCTTAGATACTTTTATTGTCTTAGCTTTTTTTTTTTTCTTTTTAGCATTTTTCACTTGAGCAAAACATTTGATGCCAAATGATTGAAATATTCTCATGCTGTGACATCATGATGCATATATAATGACATCGCAGCAATTCTGTATTAGCCTATCAGTGATCTGCATGAGTTTCACCTTACATTTATCAACACGTTGGTTTGTTTGGAACGTCTGCAAAGGTGGTACTAGAAATGTGGAGGTCCCTTGTTCTATGTGGTGGAAAGTGTGGGGTTGAGCTGATACCTGCAGTGGAAGAAAGTGGCATAAAATATTGAAATCAACTCACCTTAGATGGTGACACATGTCCAGGCATCTGCCAAAACAAGAGTGTTCTGCACAGAGAAAAGACACAAAACAACAGACTAAAGGTTAGATTTTTTCGCAAAAAAAGGCTTTTACTTTTGCTTATGAATTCTGAATTTAAATGACATTTTGCATCACTGTCATGCAAAACATAACCGTTTATTTTGCACCTTATAGTTTAATTACGTGATTTAAAAAGTCTGTTTTTCTACTTTTCATTAATACATAGTGCGTTTCCTCTTCAGTTGTCATTTCACATTGTTTTAATATGTGTCATCCTGCTGTAATTTCCTAGTTTGGGATCAATAAAGTGCATCTATGAATGTTTTTTTTTTTTCTGCCTCAGTAACTTTAATATATTACATTTATTTTTTGCAATTTAGCCATGTTGACAATATGATTTCCTAGTTTGGGATCAATAAAGTCCATCTATAAATGTATTTTTTGGTATTTTTTTTTTTTCCCTCAGTAACTTTAACGTATTACATTTATTTTGAAATTTAACCATGTTGACAGTATGATATTTTGTTTACCCAGAATTACACTGCATCGAAGAAAAAAACCCAACATTGCAGCAGATTGAACGCAGAAATGCAAAGCGTATCACCCACAGCTGTGTTTAGTGTTTCCTTTCAAATCCCGGCGTCTCCCAGACACACCCACAACTCCAGAAACACAACATACACACTCGTACACACACACACACACACATCGATGAGGGGGAAGACAGGATACAGGATGAGACATTGAGAGCGATGTTATCACAAATCACAGGGACAATCAGGACTGTGTCATCTTCAAGCGGCGGCTCGCAGACTTCACAATGAACAGGCCTGTTAACAACCAGACGTGATGATGGGAATCATTTCCTGAAGGTTCTGCCGCTGTCAAGCTCTGAACATCTTCCGTTTCGCCGTAAAAAAAACGTGGCACACTGATGAGATGTTACAATAACTTTATGATTTCTCTTTGCCACATATGTATGGTAATGTGCAATAGATGAAATGTTCAAAGTGGACAGTTGTGATCAGTCTGTAAAGGGGGATAATATAGACAGCAGGACAGTGGAAACATGGTACGAAATATATATTTATAAATTATCTTCGTATGAAAGCCATCATCTTATCAGTGTGGTCTTTTATCTTTATATTATATGGAAATGGAGAGTGGTCAGCAGACACACACACACACACACACACACACACGTCGAACACATTTATGCACACAACTCACATCCTCAATTCTATGAGCATCAATGGATAGATACTGTATGTCCTCCCTCAGACTTTTCCAGATACTCCTTTCTGTTATAAGTTTTGAGGGTAAAGTGCAAAGAGCCTGAAAAGTAATTCAATGCAACATTCATGACTCATGCACATTGTGTTTAATTTTACCATGTATATATCCCTTATATAAAGGATGTATTTATTTTATCTGTGCTATAGTGTTGAATTTTTTTTGCAAATTTGCAGTATTTTGTTGGATTTTTTGATATAATCTCATTTCAAATATTTGTTTTTTTGCACTAAACTAATTATATTATATTATATTCTCATCCTATTCTATTAATCAACTCTGTGATTTTATCCTGATGTATTCATTGTTATGGGTTTTCATTGGAAAATTTCCCCATGTTGCTATAGTTTTGGTGATATTTTTTTTTGGTGAAATCAAGTGTCACTGTTCCCCTTAGTAGATACTGATGAAAGACATTACGGTAAATGAGAGTGGCATGTTTTGACATCTGCCAATACACATGAATTAGGCCAAATGAGAAGAAGAAGAAGAAGAAGAAGAAGGAGGAACAAAAAAATTTGGACAGCTGTAATAAAGTGTGGCTCTGGTTAGACAAAGCTAAAGCTATGGCTTGATCAGTTTCATCATGATTTTTTGGAGGATTTGTGCACAGTAAATTTTGCAGTGTTAAATCAACACTTAGAGAGTTTATTTAACTTATTCTAGAGTGTATTTGGTCCCATTGTCTCCAAATTAACACTGCAAAATCTACAGTGTGAGTTTGTAGCTTCACTTTAAGTCAATCACATGACTATTGGTGCAGTTTAATCTTTATTTTGAACTTCAAAGTCTTCATGGACTTCAAAAAATGTATGGACTTTCCAATAAATGGCTGAATATATAATAAATGTATGTTGATCATGTCATGTTTGTAATGACAAAATGACATTTAGTGCCATGATGTAACAGCCGTCAACTTACTATACTCAGACACTTTAAAATTCCACAACTATTTTAGTCACAACTTCCAAATTATTATTATTATTATGCTCCACATTGAGTATTTTTCTGTGAAAATGTTGCATTTTCCTATATTTCATTTATGTGTGTAGATATCACCCACCTACAAGCAAAATGCTTCCGGAATAAAAGTAAAGAAATGTTACCACGCATGTTACTGATACAGAAAGGTCAAGTCTTAAATGCTGGTTGGATTAAGTTTGCAAGATAAATCTGGGGTAAAAATGTGAAATTCTTAGAATTAATAAGAGAATAGGTTTTAATCCAAAGGAATATTGGTGTCAGATCTACTTTAAAACACTATCTGCACATTATGACCCATTCACTTTACAGGTTCTTTCTAGTGGAATATTTACAAGTATATTGTATACATGTCCATAAACCACCATATATGTGGAATAACACACCATCATATAGATTAATAAAATGAGCTTTTGTTTTTTGACTCATCTTAATGTAAGAATGAGCACATTTAATGTCTGAAGCAGATACTTTATAAAAAAATTGTAGAGCACCACTGTCATTTATTAAACTCCATTGGTTTCACTGGTGATGACATCATTTCTACATTTACTACAGAGCGTATGGACATCCAAATCATATCTCATGACCATGAAAAGATGATTTTATCCCAGGTATTTACATATATTGAAAGGATTAGTGGGTGTACAGTTATTTAACATTTTAGATTAATAGATGCTTTTGGTTAGGAGTGGATGATTGGGTCTTTATGTATTAACTGGAAACATGAAGAAGAAATGTGAGAGTTCAGCAAATTTCATAAGTGGACCATCACTAGTGACTTACTAAGGAAAGTAAAATACATAATAAAGATGCACTTAGTATGTGGAGATACTGAGCAGAAATCAGACCTATTTCTGTTTGGTTTAAAATGAACAACAGTGATATTTTTGAAGCCTTATGTGGACCCGTGTCCAGCCAAATGAGGTCCATAACACAGCCTTCACTTCAAATAAAAACACACCGCTTTGAACTGATAGTGTCCGTACGTCTTTACCTCTTTGAGACAGAAAGACAAAGAGAGAGTGGGTCGTCTGTACGTCAAAGGATCTCTGCAGTAACCTTGCTGCTGGCTACAACCCCAGCCCCCCCCCCCTCAACACACACACACACACACACATATACACATTTTACTCAGGTTTGTCCGTAACGTCGGGCTGCCACCACTGCCCTCTTCCTCTTCTTCATTGCATCCATGTGAAGGCTGCATTTAACCTCACCCCCCACCCCCACCCCCCAGCCCCAGCCATTCCCGCTCCCACTGACAGCTCACAGGCAGGCTGTCTTCAAAGGCTTCAAGCTCACAGTACAGTACCTTTATTTATCCAGGAAAAGTCAAACAACTTTTTTTTTTTTCTCTTTTCTTTTTTTTTTTTTTTTTTTTTTTCCCTTTCCTCCGGCTTTTTCACTTCACACCTGCAAGTTTGACCCCCTGACTTCTTTCCAGAAGCTTTGCTCAGAGGTAAGTCAGAACCAGCAACCACTCGGCTATCCGTCCCTGTACAAAACTACAAAAAAAAATAAAATAAAATTAGATACACGGGCTGAACCAGAACAGCGCTGACTCATAACAACAAGAGGAAAGCAGAGCCAACGAGCTATGAAACATACGCAGCCAGGCACACTCTCCAAAATGTATACAAACATCAAGCTGATTATTCTCTGCGGACAGATGATTTCATTCCTCGCTGAGAGAGAAGAGAGGCACAGGGAGAGGAAATAAACTGGATCAAAAGGAACAAGAACAAGACAGTCTTAAGGGAAGTTGTGCTCACGGATGACAGACAGAGTTCATTACCTCGGAAGGTTTTATGAGAAGTTGCTAAAATGTTACTCACTTATTGTGCTGTGAAGATGATACAAATGTTTCTGCCAAATGTATATCCAATTTCAGCAAGAGAGTCCTAGAAAGTCTTCTTTAAACTTCTCAAGAAGGAGAAAAAAAAAAAAGAAAGAATTCATTAAAACTAACATGTTAAAATGAGCCTTAAAAATTAAAAATAACTTTATAACACTAGCATTTATTTTATTAGTATCAGGTTGTTAAACGTAAGCAGTGCTCCAAAAAATATGATACAAATATTATTAGTGTAGTAGTAGTAGTAGTATTAGTAGTGACAGTTTATTCAGTCGTTAATTTCTGCAAAAAAAAAAAAAAATAATAACAATTATATATATTCACTGTTCCAGATACAATGTGGCTGAAAGGGTTTAGGCTGAAATAAAGGTATTATTGTTTAACCCTATTTACATGTAATATGTTTCCACAAGAAAAACCAAGAAAACAAATTGAACAACACTTAATTTGTACTCTACAAGTATTAATTGTTTGACTGTTTTAACTGACTATAGGACATATCTGCAAACACTGAGTCATATTCACACACAAACGTACCAGAAACAATTTGGTAATGGCTACCTCTCTATAAAAAAAAAAAAAAAAAAAAGATAAAAGGTAACTATTTTTAAGTCTGCTTCAAGGCTAGACATTTCTGCACATAAAAAAAATCTAAAGAATTGGGACAACTACTCCACAACTGTTTTCCTTCAGGGCTAGGATCTTGTCCATAGGTCGTTAGTGGTTATTGGATGCACCTGCCAGGTTTCTCCAAACCTGGCTGTGATTGGTCAGTTAGTCTTTCATTCACAGTTCAGTGGGCTGTCCAAGTGTCTACCCCAGTTAGACTGCTGCTTTCAGTGGCAGCTTTTCTACGCTTTTTCTTAGTTACAACACTCTTTCCCTGGAATTATGCAGGACATTTTCAGCCACTATGGAGACAATTTATCACATTATACACTAATCCATTTCCTTTGCTCCACCTCCATTCTTTGAAAGTGTTGTTTTCTACTAATGATAGATCAATATATTGATATTTTAACTTGTATCGGTATCAGCCTGTTGCATTGATTGGTCGATATGATGGAAAAAAAAGGGGAAAAAAATAAGAGAAAGGGGAGAAAACAAAAATGGAGAGAAAATGACAGGACAGAAGGAGGAAAAAAGAAAAAGGGAAAAAGAAAAAAGAAAAAAACAACGAGGAAGTAATAACAAGGGGAAAAGCAAAAAAAGAATAAGAACAGGAAAAAAGAAAGAACGAGGGTGAGAAAACAAAAAGGAGAGAATATATATATTATATATATACACCAGTGATGCGCCGGTCGATGTATAAACGACCCACTACTGACTGTTTTTTTTAACTAAACCGCCGGTGGCTCAGACCGCATAAATATATTTGAAAAGAACGGACCTGGCCCGCTTCTTGACCTGCATTTAAAACATTTTAATCAATGGTCTTTAAGAACGTCAAATGACCTTACTCACATACCTGCATTTAAAATCCGATGTTAATGGGCTTGGTGACCTGTAACATCCAAAGAGCCATTTGAACCCGGTTTCCACGGAAAAAGAAATCATCATCTTTAAAAATCTCAGGGAATGTGTCCCCAACCTTAACTTTTTTTGTTTGTATATTACCAAAGCTTCCACTCTCCTAACTTGACTTTCTCTCTTCCTCCCTTCATACCGTAGGATACTGACCACGTTGTGTTGTCACCTTCACCGACATTCAGTTAATGAACCCTATTTACCAGGTTATTTTAATGTTTATCTCAAACGACCCGACCGACCTCAACCTGAATATCATTAAAAATATTTTTTAATGACCCGTAACTGACCATGAGCGACCGCAGGTATCCACTCACTTCGGGTCAGCAGTGATACACATACACTGTTGTATATATCTGGCCGTACGATTTCTATTACTGTTCAAATAACCGTTTCATTAAATGAAATGTCACATAACAGTTTATCGATTCCTCTTGCAGCAGAAGCAACTTTATGTGATTTTATGGAACATTCCACTGACACCTTCAGTACCTGGGACTCTACAGCACAGGATCTCTCACTATACTATATGTCTATCAGCGCAGTGAGAGTGATGTAACACTTTGAGGGACACAGAAATCTTCCACTGACGAAACCCTCAGAGGAACCTAGAAATCCTCGGTTGACTGGTATCGCTCTGGTGGATCTACCTTGGCTGTCGCTTCTCATCAGCCCAAGCCCAACTGCAGGACCAAGGCTTTGGTGCGAACACATGTCGACCTAACTCCCCCTGTCACCGTGAAATAACTGACACCAGGCTTCGGACCAGGAGGCTCTGGAGAAGGGGGTCATTTATGAGAAAATCGCTAAGGTTACCGAGGTGGGCCAAGCGGTTCTTAGGAGCTGTCACGAAAAAATATGTAAGTGGGAGTGAAGGAAGCATTGTTCGGTGGGTGTTGTGTGTTATCTATGCATCTTTTTCACTTAAAGGGGATATGTTACCCCTCCCCACCACTACCACCACCACCACAACTCCACACTGGAACCGGACCGGGAGCAAGTGTACAGAGGCCCTGGCCCCCCAGCTTCATCAACACAACATACCTCAGACCAGACAGAACAAATTACACTAGCAGAACCCCACCCCCCCACCACCACCACCACCACCCACCCACCCAAAACAAGCTCGCATTACATCTGGACCAGACTCCAACGTCCGGGATTACTCCCAGCCCAACACTGCTGTTGTTGCAAGAGTTGGATAAGTGTGTGTGTGTGTGTGTGTGTGTGTGTGTGTGTGTTGGAGGGTGGGGGTCCTTAGGCCCTATTTGTTTTCATCTGACCACCGTGCTTCATCATACGATCTCGCTCTTGTCACCATCTCTGACTAAAAACCCTTGAACAGAATCAAACCGATTCATTCGCCTCGTACTGATGGATGGACGGAAGAGGAAACCCACTCCCCTTACCCCCCCCCCCCCTCAAAAAAAAAAAACAAAAAAAAACAGAGGAGGCTTTGAGGGTAAGTGTACACTGTTGTGGCTCTGGATTTTCATAGTGAGAGTGATGGAATCTATGGTATAAAATGAAATCATTCATCCTTAATTGCAACAACAGTCACTTTAAATAGATGGGAAAACACAACATGAAAACGTAATAGTCTTAAGCAGAAGAAAAACTCAACGGATGACGCCATTCCTTCCACATTTTCACAGTTTGAGTGTCTACTAGCCATCAGGACATATTTCTAGAAGACTACAAATATTAGATTCCTGTAGAGTTTAAGGGTGTCTGCATTTTTGGCCAAATTTCTGCTTTAACAGAAACTATATGTACTTTGGATTCCTTTCAAATCAGATCAGTTTGTGTGACTTTAAAGCATTTGAAGGGCATAATTCATCTATTTTGATTTACTTTGCATCGCTGAGCATCTTTCATCATATCAAAATTGATTTAATTCTATATAGAGGGAACGATAATCTGCAGATCATTGCTCACACTTGTCACATATTGAGATGTTATGTTTTTTTATCAGGCTGCACATTGTCAGAGTAAAATAGATGGCAAAAATAGCATATGTGGATTTATTTTCTGAATTAAAGTGTAAAGTAAGAGTTTAGAAATGGTGACCTGATATATGTGAGATGCAAAAAAAGAGCTAAAGATGTTACTACATAAGATATGCAAGAGAGATGGAAAAGATGCAATAGGTGTAAAAAATAAATAAATAAATAAATAAAATAGAATAGAATAGAATCACACACACACACACACACACACACACACACACACACACACACAAACACATGCACAAGATAGATTGGGCCAAAAAATTGGTTGGTGCATCACTAGCCAGCATCCATACATGTAAAATCACTTTAATTAATTAATTAATTAATTTTTTTTTATTAAAAGGTAAAGTGTAAAATGAAATGGTAAAATGACACCTTTTTTCACAAAATGACTCTACATTCCAGGTGATAATAATTGATTTGATATATTAGACCTTAACAAATTAAATAAATAATATATCAAATCAATGATTATTACCCCTAAAATGCCATTTTGTGAAAAAAAATGCAAAAAAATATAGTGTTGTTTTTACAAATGACCTCTTCATATGTATTATGGGTTTCAATGTGCTGAGAGAGAGAGTTTGTCACTGCTTCAATGACAAAAATGGAGAAAACACATGATCACAAACTTTCAGCCACTTCTTTTTGCTGCATTTGTCTATTTAACAACTTCACCTGATCCAACACACAGGGACTTTTACGGACTACAGGCTACACTACATATGGAATATTGATGAATATTGACTGACCTCAAAAACAGACACGAACAGCTCATGACCGAGTGGTAGAATGTGAATACAGTCTCCGATAACAAATATAAAAGATGATCCGTCACCTTGTTCATTGTTTGTAGACAAAAATGAGACAAAAAAAAACACTTTAAGAAGCTGTAACCAGACAAAAACTACAGAAGATAAAAGGCTACGTTTGGTGTTTTTGTTGTAATACATCAGTATCAGGTGAAACTTACCATGAAAATGATAATTAATTGACTTAATGTTGTTAATGGTGGTATGAGAACATGGTGGTAATGTACAGTGGGACTGTGATCCATGTCCACCACTGTGTCGAGTGACTTGTGCCTGATTAAAGTGAGACTGAAACGCAATCATTTATTAGACGTGATAAAGCACAATAGGAGACGTCAGCTACAGTTCCAGTCAACATGTGATCTTATTTATTACTATACTGTGATTCATATGACAGTTTTATGGGTGTTACAAATGAACAAAATGTACCTGATGCAATGTTTACAGCAATTGTAGGCTTCGTCTGCAGACCCTTGGCCTGGTTAAAATGGAAAGACCAACGGGAATGACAAAAAAAAAAAAAAAATCGAGTTTTTAATCTATTTTTGTATGTATGTCCTTTTATATTTAGCATTTTTCAGTGTAAATTATATATGTGCTTATATTTAATGTACAGTATGGAGAGGCTAAGTCACGCCCTTCTACTTCCAGTCCATGGGTGGTTAACTGGCAAAAAAATTTGATTGGGAGTGAATCCGTTTGATTCACATATAATAGCGGTTAATAAGAAATAGTTAATGTGGCATAGGTGGACCACCCGTTTTTGATGGGAAGCAAAGGTGGGCTTAGTAAGAGAGACTACATATGTGACGCCACACTCCGCTCAGCTGTGGTGTGGAGTCCAAATTGTTAACGGGTTTTACTCACAAATGAATCAGAAGCAGTTGAAACGCACATCGATAATTATTTTTTGATGTGCGTGATAAAATCAGGCCTGAACTAATTATCATTATTATATTGTCAGCTACACCAATGTCATTTAAACATGTAAAGAATATTAGATTGACCATATATAGGGTTTCTGTAGGTATCAGCAAATCTAATTGACCCCCCCCCCCACTTTTCCCACATTTGCCAATATTCCCTCAGCTCTTTCACCACAGACTCGCAGCCAGTGCTGGGAAAAATGATGTTAGAGTATTTAATTTATTTTGGATTTAACCTTTATTTAACCAGGCAAATCATTAAGAACGGATTCTTATTTACAATGACGGCCTGACAAGAGACCAGAGTCACTTGAGGGGAAAGGGGTAAACTGAAAACAGATTCCAAAAATAAATAAATAAAAAATAATAGTATAATGGCATTACTAATGCAGCCGCATTTAAATTACAATTAAAAGTGTATTTAATGTTTAATGCATCTAGACACCAAATTTACAATAATGCTTTTTAATACCTTCATTTTCACAGAATCTATTCAATGACTTTTAACCCTTTAAACTTCCTCTCGATTTCGCCTAAATTTCTTAAAGTCAACCGAATGTTGCTCTTGAACCATTTTGATAACATGCGATTCGTTGTGTATTGGAGGTGGGTCCTATTAAACGATTAAATGATGCAATAGATAAAACATTTGTGACTATTTATTGATGTGTACTGGATTCCATTTGGACATTTTTGTTTGTTTGTTTCGGATTGTTTTTGTTGGAATATGACTGAATATTTTGATTTGGATTTGATTTGAATGACTTATTTCGAACATGGTTCCTTTGTGGATAATTATGAAACATAAAGGTTCAGATCAGCCGTTTGGCCCGTTGTATTTCGAACAAATGAGTGATTGTACCTGCTGTGGATATTTTATCTGAAAGTGGTTTATATATATATATCTTCCGATGTGTGAGAATCTCTGTACATTAGGTCATGTGACATTTGGGACAGGTTTAGATGATTTGATTAACATTTTTGAGCGACTACTTCCGGCCTATGTGTGGACCGTTACAAGTTTAATGAAGGGTTAATGCTTTCTAATGAAACCCTGTGTATATATTTGTACTACATGTATATAAGGATAAAGGAGGGATACAATAGGAGCAATGAGGTAACTGATGTGACCCGCGTTGCCATTGGTTACCATGGCTGTAAAATGTGCCAATACAGTACGTCTAAACAATGGGTCACTTTGGTTCAGAACACAAGCTCCTGGTTCCGATCTGGACCTACTTACAGCTCTATAGCCAAAATACAGTAAAAAAAAACTTCATATTGTAATGAGAGCCATAAAGTAGGACAAGTGATGTCTGTTTTTGTTGTTGACATGTTTTTCTATTGCTTCAATAAGATGCTGATATCGGTTAAAAATACGTGTATTGAAAGGGAAATGTTTTGTCTTTTTAAAGATGAATTGAATAAATTGTTTTTTAAATGGGTAATCAACAGAAAAAGATAGCCATTTATTGTTGTTTTTTTTTTTTTTTGTTTAGTTTGTTTTTTTAAAGCGCAAATAACAAAGTAAACATTTCAAAGTGCTCGCTTTGGTTGCATTTTGAAGTATCAGGCGCCAGTTCATTTGCAGTTAATTACATTTCCACCCAATGAAACTGATTTCAGCTCCTGTTTTGCTGCCATCTACTCCTTTTACATCTTGAGCTTTTTGATGGTCTGATGTTGTTAAAAATATATCCTCCTCTGACAAAATAACACCTTTTTTTTTTTTTTTTTTTCTCCAATCTGAGGGTCCGAACAGAAGACAATGCTGAAATAATATATATACATCTGTACGGCAGATTGTCCCGGAGCCAGGTGTGAAATAATGTTAATTAAAAGTGACAAATACCTGATTTGTAAAGAATTCATGGAAAGCAACACGTGCACAACTGACATGTGGGACGTAGATGGTGAGAGAAGGAGTTGTGAAAACTGGGATGCTTTATATCGAAGATGTCAAATCGCATAGACAGATATGGCACAGATTGTTCCCTACATCTGTGTCCATATGTGAACATTTATCATACGCATGTAAAGCCTTTTTTTTTTTCTTTTTTTTTTTTTTCCCCTCCTTTATCACCTGAACAAAATCACATTTATCACTTCACGTCTGTGCAGCTGTTTTCCTCCTGACATGGTGAGTCAATGAACCGTTCCAAACCCCCCCCCCCCCCCCCCCCCCCCCCCAAAAAAAGGACATAATTGTGTGTGAGGACGGTGAGAATTTATGCAATATAGTGGGAAGAAGACGCCTACCATCCCTGTATCACAGCCAAGGAAAAATTCAATCAGCTTATATGTTTTAATTTGATCATTGTATATTCATACGTTCAATCTATATGGGAAATATGACGCGCTTTTACCCCCATATTGTTTCATATTTTTTAGCAAAAGTCTATGATATGTTCAAAAATGTCACTATGTGTTAACGTCCATAATTATTTCTTTTTTTTTTTTGTTAAAAATACAGATATTATCCAGACCGTCATTTTTAGATCAGAATGTTTCTGGCAAAATGAAGGTAGACAACAACAAAAAAAATACAAAAAGGTGAAGCAAGATGCATGCTATGGTGCACTGAGACAAAAAAGTCAGATGCTACTAGGTCAGTGTGTATTTTGGTAATTGGATTTTCTTTTCAGAAAGACAAGAAAAAAAAAACTAGTGGTTAATTGATTTTGGTTTCAAATTAAAATTGAATTCAAAGGTGTTTTTCTTCTTCAGTGTCAAAACAAATAAACCAAATCAAAAAACACATTGATTTTTTGTTGTCTCGTCCTAATAACCAAAAAGAAAGTTACTACCTGACAGAAATGAAAAGACGTGTTCTTTTTTGTTTGTTTGTTTTTTGATTTTGAGACCAGATGTTGTAATCTTGGTATATTGAATGATGGGGGAAACTGAGAATAATTAATTAATTATTATTCATTTTTACCCATACATCTGCCATCTACCAAAATCATCTACTGATAATACATTGTTTAGTCTCTGTTGATCTACTAATGCATGTAAATAATTGTTGTAAAATAGTTTGTCATTGTCAGCAGATATGACCCATTTGGATGGTCCATCGTCACCGTAGAAACGCCGTCAACTTTTTCAACATTAACTCACCAGTAAAACCATGGAGTTGGATAAATCTCAGTGGATGGAGGCAGTTGGTTTGTGTTAAGTTAATGATAGGTTTTACTGAAAAAGTCACTTTTTTCTTCAATTTTCTACAATATTAATATGATAAAGCTCAACTTTACTCTGAGTTTTTATGAACACTTACACTTAAATGTTGAAAAATACCAGATTTTCTCAGAAAAACACTATAATAAATGGTGTTAAACCACTTAAGGATGGTTAAATATATAGAAAAATATCATTTTGGAACTGCCACAGAGTTACACTGGGCCCTTATGGGTTAATAAAAAAAAAAAAATTAAGCTGTTGTGATTTAGTAGTTTGTATTTGTATTGTATGAATAAAACACTGGACAGTTTTACATGTAAGATTACATCATAAAATCCATGTAATAAAGGATTCTGAACATTTAAATAGTCGGGTCGTTTCAATATAAAAAATAAAAAGGAAGTAAAGGAAGAAGTGCGAGTCGGGGAGGAGGATGTTAAAAGTCAATACAAAGATCTTTTTAGCATTTTTCCATGACCAATTACATTTGTTTTTTTTACCTGCCGCATCTATAAAATTGTTGGCAAAGGACATTTAAAAAAAAAAGGAAAAAGAAAAAGCGGATTATATAGGGTACAGGTAAAACAAAGCTCTTGACAGTTTGTGGAATTAATTTGATAAATTCCAATTACAGCCTGGTGTATTTCCAAACAGTGCACTTGATCCAATTTGTATTACACGTGAGTAACATATTCATTCATCTTTTAATTACATATCATTACTAAGTCATTCTGATACCAATGGATTACCCACTGCAGAGTGTAACTAATTGCTAGACACACTTGGTACGAGTTAATCAAGACTTTCCCTCCGAGGAATCCCTGTACTATAATCTAATATACACCAATGTTCTTTTTTCTGGAGTCGGCTACTTCCTCCTGAACATGTAATATTCATGACACCGAGTGCTTCCCGAAAAAAAAAAAAAAAAATCCTCTCCTCTGCTCACCAGGTGGGAAAGCAAGCATGCATCTCCTGACAAAAACGCCGCCACTCTCTCTCAGTGCTTTTTATAGACTCTCCCTCTCACTCTCTGAACGGTTAAGCTGTCCCTGGGTTCCTCTTAGCTATTGTAATCCATACACAATACCCACACATTTAATGGGAGAGACGCCTGCAATAAAGCAGAGGGTGCATTTCGCAGGGAGCAATTTAGCCTTCAAACAATATGCCAAGGTTTGCCTCCTTGGGACAATACTGCTGTTGGCTTCTTTTTTTTTTCGTTTTTTTTTTTTTTTGTCGTTACAATGCAGAATAGAAGATATAGTCATTACAGTGTGGACTTGATGACGGCAAAGTGAGGTGAGTGGTGGGATTTGTGTCACACGCTGCCCCCCCCCCCCCGATATGAAAACTTTGTCTTTGTGAAGGTAAGTATGTGTGGTTTTAGTGAAGGCCAGTGACAACTCAGTGGGGAATTTCAATTAGTAAGTCCAGACAAAGGACTCTTATTACTGCAGTCAAGTAGAGTTTTATATATGTGGTTTTGCTTGATTTTTTTTTTTTTTTTTTTTTACCTTTATGCTATATTTGTTTGGGGGTTAAACATAGTGTGCTTGTGCACCAAAACCAGTCCAATCTGGCCCAAATTGAATTTGAGAAATTACAGTGCTGGTTCAGGCACCACATTCAGCCTAATTCAATCTCCAGTGGGTTGAAGCAGTAAAATATTGTCATAATGACGACTACTGTATGAATTCCTCTCTTGGAAACATTTCTTTCAAAGACATTTTTGTGTGTAAAGTTGTAAATTTCCACTACTGTACATACATAAAAAAAAACACCTTATCGAATTAGACTAATACACCATGTATGTCATAATCCGAGACTCAAGGTGTGGTGTTTTGTCTTATTTTTTTGTGTGTCTTCATGGATTTTTGTCATTGTTAGTGGATTTTATTTTGGGATCTGTGGGATCTCTTTGCTTCCTGTCTCCTTCATTTCTCCTTGATGTGTCCCACCTGTATAAAAGTTCCCTCTGTGTCTCTGTCCAGCGCGAATTTGTCAACCCTGGTAGCGACCTATGAGCAATATTCTAGTCTTTGGTATTTCAGTGTTTGACTTTTTTCTGGTATTCTGTTTTGTTTTTTTTTTTGTCTTTGCCCCTGTCTGTCTTGCTTGGACTTGTGTGTCTGATCTCTAGCCTGTCCCCAACCACGAGCCTACTTTTCCTCTGCTGGTGCCTCATCGTCTCTCGGACCCTGGACCTGACCTTAGTTCTGATTTTTGGATTTTCCTGGATACTAATGTGTTGTCTGTTTTTGACCCCTGCCTGTCTGCCTCCGTCCTCAGTTAAGGAAGTTCTCCATCTTCCCGATCACTTGTGGACCCTTACTGAGGAATCACCCGTTCAATATAATTTTATTGTTATCAATAAAATCTCTAAACGCAGCCTTTTGTGTTGCCGTCTTACATTTGGATCCATAACTTGTACTGAGATCGTAACAGTATAAATATATAGGGGTAAAATCTAGTGCCGCAAAACATCTGACTTTAAAAGGTCAAAGGTCATAGAGTATTTTCTACAGGCATTTTATCTCCATGGGGGTTAGGATTAGAGTTAGATTTAGCCACTTCATGAGGGTCGAGGGCATGTTCCATAATCACTTCAAATGTTTTAATAGTATGTGATCTCAGAATAGGAGTTTAAAAACATTCTTTGCTTGGTTGTTTAAATAAAAACCTGTCCTGGGATAAGAATAACTAATGTTTCTGTTGTGCACTTTCTGTGCATTGACTTCTATGTGGACGACTTGGGACTGGGTCTTTTTCCATCCTCCTAATTATTATATTATATACAGTGGGCAACATTCCTGACCAGATAACTGATTCAAACTCCAACATGCATTTCATTACTATCAATATGTATAAGTGTGGTTTTTAATGCTTTAAATATGGTCTTAAAATGCTTTAAAAGACTTCAAATGACATGCATAACATACAATCGGGTTGTCTTGCACTCAAAGATCTGCACTTCTGATGACTAAAGAATGTGTGTACTTAAATGTGAAACCCACCTCAGTTAAACAGGAAGCCTTTATTGCTGTATGCTTTGTCCTCAACCTCTCCCTCTCCATCACTCTGTGGCAACACGATACACAATCCTTGCACTAACCTGTGAAGACAATGGACAATAAAAAGCAATCATTCTCACTCCGCTGCTACAATTACTGTACAAGTTAGCACCCCTGCCCCAGAAAGTGAGGAAAGAGGAGTCACTTCTTTCTTTTGATGCGAACATTGCTTTGACTTCTCTGCTGTTTGCTCCTTTTTCCCTCCATTTCCCTTGGTGATAAGATACACAAGAGTGAGCGCAGCGGCACAATGCATGCTGGGATAATGTGGCAACCTGCTGTCAGGCACTTCCTGTCCATGACAAGTGCAGGGGTTATAGTTGCAGTATTCTCTGAGAACTGGAAGCATCGTTCTTTTCAGGAAACGTGCACTGAAATTAGCTAGAACTACACAACCCATTCATTGGAATTAAATGGTCTCATTGTACATTTGAGTAAAACATAGATACTTATAAACTAAACCTTTCACAGTTCATATCAGGAATACAAATCCATTCTACACAGAAGGGTGGGATAGTAAAAGGATAATATGCATTTGTGCCTGAACAACAACATGGGTTGATTTCTGCTTCCACAAAACAACAGATAAGCCCATTGTTAAAGGTCTAGTGTATAAGATTTTAAGGGAATCGAATGGCATGAATCATTAAAATTAACGTTAAAATTCATAATTATGTTTTCGTAAGAGTATTCCTGTTTCTTTAATAGCAAGTAGAGTTCAACATTAACATACATTACATTCACAGACTATGCTTGAGACTTAATATCCCCTTAAAAAGGACAGAATGGATGAGACACATAATGGCTCTAACAGGAGACCTTTGGGTGGGTGGGGTATTCTGGGAGTGGTCCTTTAACAAAAAAAAAACTGGGACATCAATGCATGACTAAGATACTGTTCGGCTGAGAAACGTGTTAGAACCAAAGATGTAAGAATATAATATGAAAGTTACATATTGAAGTGAGGGCTAAAGTAGAAACAGAGAAAGATAAGAGGAAGAAAATTAAACAGCATTTCATTCCAGTTTCATCATTGGGATACCGACATTTGTCTCCTGCTCAACAGTTCACAAATGTCCCTCTATTACATCTGTTCAAACACTTCCTTCGAAGGTTTATCCCAATATAACAGTAATAGGTTTTGTTCATATTTTCTGAATACTTATTTGTCTGTCAGTGGTACATACAGTAAACAGTAAAGCATAATGTTAGTTTACAGTTTGTTTCGTTTTTTTTCAGTCATATATTCACTTCAAAGCAGCAAAAAAGAAAGAGAACAATACAGAATTTGACTGAAAAAGGCTCAGGCAGAAGCAAAGCTTATTAATGCCCACCTACCATACATTTTAAGATACACAATTTAGAATATCAAAACAGGTAGAGAAAAGAAAAACAAAAAAATACATAAATATATATATACACATACATACGTACTCATGCACATACATGACCCCCCCCCCACCCCCCCTCAGTTACAGCCATAACTCCTAAATAAAAAATGCACATAATGATTTCTTGAACATAACAAAGGGTGTGCATTGTTTTAGTTTGAGATCAGCACTGTTCCACAGCTGAACCCCCTTAAATGAAATGCATCTTCTTTTAACTTCTTCTTTTTTAGCTTTTGGTAACACAAATTTGCTTCCATCTCTCAACTCATATTTACTCTCAGACCCTTTGAAGAACTTCTGCACACCGTCTGGTAAGTGTTTTATTATTTACTTTAAACATGATTCGCATTGTTCTATATTAAACCGAGTCTCTAAAACTTCAAAACATGACAATTTAAAAATAATGGATTAGTATGATCATAGTAAACCGGCTTTGTTTATGATGCGTATGGTTCGTTTTTGTTGTAACCCAATTTTTTCATGATGTAACTACAAAAGCACCCGGAAACCACAGATTCCGCCAAAACAGATCAGCCCTCACTTTCCCTAAATGACCGATAGGATTCACTTTCACTTCTGCAAACAGTAGACACACACACACACACAGACTTCCACAGATCACCACCAAAATGTAATAAGTTTCAAATTTCAGCCAAATCCATGCATAACTTTTCGAGTTAGCTTGCTATCATACAGACAAACTAGCAAAAATATAACTCCAACATTTCTTGTTATTAGTAATAAATGAATTACGATCCACTGGAGATGGAATTATTTCTAACATAAACATACATACTAAAGGTGGCACGGTGGTGCAGTGGTTCGCACTCATGCCTGACAGCAAGAAGGACTCTGGTTCCATTCTCTCCGTGTCTGTGTGGGTTTTCTCCAGGTACTCTGGTTTCCTCCCACCAGTTGGTTCATCTAAATTGCCCATAGGTGTGAATGTGAGAGTGATTGTCTATAAATGTTCAGCCCTGGGATGAACTGGCGACCATTGTAGCTGGATTAGGCCCCTGTGATTCTAGTGATTCAGACGAAATGACGAGACATACTGTACATACTAGGTGTGGATAGTCCATAATACAGAAAAAATAAACTAATATATCAATGTATTTCTGCAATTTCATCCAAGCAACTATGTTAGGCAAAAAAAACGTTTAAAGTTAAATTAATCTCTTGTGGCAAAGTTATGGATTCCGTGTCTTTACCGTCCCCTCTGACCACCTCCTTCCAACTGAGGCAAAGACAAAAGGCACCGGAACCCCCAATGACAAATTACATTGTGGTCTTACATATCCGCGGTTTGCAGAAACACACAATGGCAACATTTTATTCTGTCAACTGGCTTGACGCACTTCACTGCGATCACTTCAGCTCACTCACAAGTCTTTGCGGGATCTTTTTGGGTATTGTGCGTCCCTTGATCCTGCCATGGCAGCCTGTACTTCATTAAGATCGGAAGGATATCAGTATCTTAGGCTGTCATTAATAATGACAAGGCCCACCACTAAATACATGTCCACTGTTAATTATCAGAGGCTATGTCTGTTAAATATCAGATTCCTCTCTCTAAATAGTGGGCAGTTCTCCCTTGCAGTCTCATCTGTCACTGTAAATGTCATCACTTTATTCTCTTGTTGGCGACCGTGACAGGCCCCACTTTGAGTCCCGCTTTATCTCCTTTTTTGCCTTCCATTCTCCGTGCTACAAAGATTCCCCTTTTTTCTCCTTTTTTTTTTTTTTTTTTTTTTTGCCACTCACTGCTGTATCCGCTTTCCACACGTGGCAAATGATTGCCCGGGTAAAGGTATTTTCTGTTTCAATCTTACATTTTCCCAAGGGAGAACAAAAAAAAAAAAGGGGGGGGGGGGGACAAGCTTTCTGCAGCTGGTTTCACTGAGAAAATTGTTCAGAATTGCCTCATTCCAGGGCAGATTAGCGAATGCATACAATCCCGGGCTAAGTGCTATTGTGCACTGCAATTTGGCCATTATACTTTGTCTTTTCCATTTAGAGAACCCCTACCCAATTAAAGTAATACAGCCCTTCCAATACCTGCTGCCAATTAAATCTGGGCGGTATTACCTGCCTTGATAGAGCTGGCCATGGCTCCTCAACACTCACTTGCATTCATTAGGCCTATTCAACGTGACGGAGCTGATGACAACGATTCAAGTCGCTCACCCTCCACTCCCTCCCCCTTGCCACTCTCTTCTCTCTTGTTCTCTCCCCCTCTTTTCGGACGGGCTCTCACTTTCTTTTTTTTTTTTTTTTTTTTGTGTCCCTGCCTTTCTCTGTGTCACTCCTCTCAAGACTAGAAATGCCTGCCGCTCAGTCCGATGACTCCGAATTAGCTGGGGAATAGAGAGGAGGGAGGGTCAGTCTGTGACACTTTTTTCACCCCCTTCCTCTTCATACCCCCCCCCCCCCTTTTCTCTTTCTTCGACATTTTCTCGCCTGCCCCCAGTTTTGTTTCCCAGGTAGCTAGGATTTTTTTTTTTTCTCCCCTCAGCTCATTGTGCCTTTCTCAATCCTTCGTCCATGCTGCTTGGTTGGCACCATTTTAAAGCCCCGGCATCACAAAGAAAGAGCTTGTCCAGGCCACTGACTCGATTGACAATTTCAGAGTGTTAAAAAAATCCACAAAAGCCTGAGCTTGGGGTGGTACTGAAGTGTGTGTGTGTATGTGTGTGGCAGGGAGGGGGGGGGGGGGCATCAATATGACATGTCTGCTGTCCAAAACCATAGCCACCAGGTCTTTGTAGCTTTTCAGGAAAGGTCCGTCATATCCCACTGTTCCAAATGAACTTAAAGCTCATGGAAAAAAAACATTTTTTTTCCCCTTTTTTTTGTTTTTTTTTTTTACTATTCACAGTGTCACATTTCATAAAGCTTCAGCTATAATAAGCCAGGCCAACATGGGAAGCATGCTGACAGTACTTGTACTTTAAGGCTGGGACGTAGACCCCCCTCTAAATGTGTTTGCATCCTGTGTTTAAGATGCCAAATAGTCCTGAGGATACTACTACGTTTTCTCAGAAGAATGCATTGTGGCTTCATTTCTGTAAACCCATCAATGACAGATTTATGGGAACACCCCACAGAATATATTTCTATTCATGTTGTCTTTTCATGTATTTAACTGGAATGCAAATCTGATTTGCTTTTAAATATCACTACAAAAACATCCATCTGAAATGCTAAATATCAAATCAAAGCAAATAACACTGAAATTTAGATTGTTTTTGAACCCAGTGGTCCAAAACATTTGATTCAGTGCCTTATAGCTCTGTAAAATACAACCACACAGAAAAGCATGGGAACAAGTCAACATGTGATCATTACGTAGAACATTGTAAAATTAGTTTATAGTGGTCAAACATATTCTGGAAAATTTGCCTCATAAAGTGATGTATACGACATAAATCAGGCTGAGGTTAGATGCGATATATATACGATTTTTTTTTTTCAGAAATCGCAACCAAATAAATACACTCATGCTAAATATCAGATTTAGATAGAAGTTAGCATGTGTAACATTGAAATTCAAGCTATTTTAAATCCAGTGGTAGCAAAAATGTGATATAGCTCATTGTACTTTTTTTTTTTTTGCATACAAGCATTTCTGTAGCATATAGCAACCGATTTAACATCTATTTATCATTTCTTATTCAACTTATTAAACGTACAAAACATTATATTGAGCTTTCAATTTGTCTGACGTGCTTAATATTAGATTCATTTTGGATTCAAATATTACTGAAATCAAAATTCCGAAGTAGCAAACATTTGCCATCCGGGGATGTTTCTTCGTGGGTGGAAAATGCTAACATAGCCATAAATCCCACAGACATCCACAGAAACCACCAGTCATTCAATTACCTTACTCATCATTTTCCCCCAAAAGTACATTGAAAAATCTGTTTGATCATTAATTCTATCCAATCACTGTAGTCAGTGAAACCACCATTTCTACTGTGAGAACTCAGTTGCCACTTAAGCTGTATTTTTCAGATCTTATAACATTTGGCATTATAAAATTCCACTGTGGGAGTTAAAGGGTGCAGGAATATCAGCACAGGGATGAAGATAATCTCTGAATTGAAATAAAATAGATGTAAAATATGATGTTACAGTCCTTTTTCTTGTGTGAAAAATAAATATTTCACAAAGATTTGCACAGAAATCCAGTTGAATATACTGTACGTAGACATAAAGCTAAATCTTTTCCTGTGGTTTACATGCTTCCATCAAGCACCTTGTACCCAAAAGAGCATAATACCTCCTTGATAAGTTCTCCCTGTGCTATTGGTTTTACTCTCAGTGACATTTGGAGATAATGTAGGTGAATAAAAAAGGCAGGAGAAAAGAAAGGGAGGGTGGAGAGAGGGGAGGGGAGGAGGGACAGGGGGGGTGTCTCCAGAATGGGAGAGTGAGACTGACATTCTAACGACCCCCCCATGAGGGGAAACCTCTGGGCCCTGCTCAGCCGACAGTGGGAATGATATCAACTTTCCCTTTTTTTTTTTCTCCCCCCCAATCCGCTGGAGGATCAGCAGCTCCCGACGCCCGCATGACTCGAGAGCCAGCAGCTCTGATAAACCGGTCTGCAGGCAGTAATGTGTGCATAGGGACAGCTTTATTTCAGCTGGAGACACTCGGACAAAAATAAAGCACGTCATGGTTAGTGGGGTTTTTTTTTTGGTTTTTTTTGGTTTCAATTACTTAAAGGTATAATATGTACCAATAAGGCTACTTGTATTAATACACCTAAATAGTACTGACTATTTTGTCATTTTGTGATAGTGTATTGATTTCCAATATTTAATTAATATGTCATATACAAAAAAGTTGTAGAGGGTTATGACCTAACAGGTGAAACTTTTATATTTTTTTATTGTTATATCCCACCATAATCTATGTACCTATTCTGGCATATAATTACATATTTATCCAAGTCCATCTATTAAAACTAGATTGTCATCATTACCGCTCCTTTTGTATGTATTTTCTTTATGCACATACCACATATTTGACATATTCAGTTATACAGGTTATAC
This sequence comes from Siphamia tubifer, assembly GCA_020466265.1. NCBI lineage: Eukaryota > Metazoa > Chordata > Actinopteri > Kurtiformes > Apogonidae > Siphamia > Siphamia tubifer. Next base: position 15,324,491 of record CM035784.1, read on the forward strand.
ATTATCATGTACATTTTACATACATACCAGCATTTTCAACGTAATCCTATTATATCACCATAAAGTTTTCAAATTGCACTATGTATTGGATCACCACATTATTGCTAATACACAGCTCCAATTTCCACATTAAAATATCTAAAAACTACTGTGTTTTGCTGACTTGTTCTGAAATGTACTGAATGTTTCCAACAATATCCTAATCAAAGTCATAATTGCACTCAGTACGATGACTATGGATGAACATTTCCTTAGAACTGTGACGTATTTACATTCATGAGATGCTAATATGTATTGTCTTGAGGAAAAATAAAGGAAACGAATGCCATTACACCCCCTTTTGTGGTAAAAGCAGTAAACACCATGTAAAATGTCAGGGACGCTGCTTAACAGGACACAAGAACAGTGGTTACAGTGTTAGCAACTGAGCTAACATAATGCTAAAAGCTAGTTAGCAGGTAGCATCACATCTAATTTTATTTGTGACTATTTCATTCGAAGTAAACAAGTAATGTTAGCTAATACTAATTTAAGAGCTCATTTATTCTTGGGTAAAACAACTGTAAGCACTAAACATTACATTACTTTAGAAATAACTCGTCAAACTCAAATCATTTAACATGGATTTGTCTCGAAATGCATCACCTTTTATTTTATTTAGCCGCGTCATACAAACCGGTGGTCAACATAACTCCCATAATCCCATGCTACAGTATGAAATAATCAATCTACACATTCTGATTGGGATACACTAGCAGCAGGAAGCAAATAATATTTCAATTAGGTTTGTTTTTTTAGCAGTTGCGAAAAAACGTAGAATTTTCTAATGATACATACAATATATGGACAAATATTTTTCATGCCCTGTATGGAAATAATAATTTGCTAGGATAAATAACCATCTATTTTCTTCACATCTTATTTAGGTTTGAGGAAATATTGATGTTTATAGACTGTACATACAAAAATATCGTGACACAGTTCGTAAGGTGTCCTGTTCATTTCAATTTGAGATATATATTGAGATATTTCTTTCAGTTAAATGGGATATTTTTCTTCCTAAGTGAGATGTGAGGAAAGTAGATGGACAGTCGAGGTAGAAAATTATTACAGTCAAAAGTAAAAAAACTTTTTTTTTTTTTTTTTTTTTTTAGACATTTAGACGTTGAACATTTAAAGTCACAGTCATGAAGGGGGGGGGTAAAAAGAAATTGAAAAACATCTCTGAGGCATTTTGGAAGCAAAGATGACAATTTAAACAAAACTAAGCAATGCAATACAATATTTATCACAATATAACATGATATTGTGTTCAAAAATGAATCAATGCGCCCTCATACTTTTGTTCTTATAGTGTAAGTTGCAATCCAATCATATACTGCATCATATTAGTCAAGGTGTCGTCTAATGATACAAGTGTTTGTTTGCTATTTCATCATAATTTACAGTTGCAAGCACCTGTGATGCCTGTTTAATGGACGCACGTTGATTATTTGTTTAGCTGAAAATACACTTTGAGCCTGTACTCTAATGGAGTTTTCGTTCCAGCACTTTCCATCAGCCAATCAGATGCAGGTGAAGTAGGTTTGTGTGTTTTCCGACCTTGGGAGCTACAGCAACCCAAGGATCGTGCTCTCCTTTGATATGCCAAATCAAAGATCCTGCTCCTGAAACTGAAGGCTGTTTTGTTGCTCTAGTACTTGTTGTTTTTTCCCTGTGTCCATGTTAAAAGGGAAATTGGCCATGACTTTCATTCGCAGTGCATTGCATAAAAGAAAAGGAAAAAAAATGATCAACCTTTTTCCCACCTTGGGGGAGACATTTTTTATTTATTTATTTTTTTTTTAATGTAACACCGCTTGAGCTTGACAACATGAAGGAATAATAATAACGGATTTAAATAACACTTAATGACTGCAAATATCAGAGATCCACTCTTCGTCTTTCTTGGTTTGTTTGTCATAATGCTGCCTTAGTGCTCACTGGACACATGTATGCAACCACTTAGCAGAAGACTGGGAGTTAGGAAAGGAAGCCGGATGGGAGAGAAAGATAAAGGATGGCTAAATTCAGACCACATGGCTGTACAAGTGGAGCCACCAGAGGCTACTTCTAGTCACGGTAGCTTTATGGAACTGGGGAAGGAGAACAGGAATGAAGATGTTTACATTTTTATCTCTGGTTAGATATCAGTACTAAAATTGTCATCAGGTTTCAGTGATAAAGCCCAGTGTTTATGTTCCTGCTTTATCCTCAATGTCATACGGTTTAACTGTGACTTTCAAGAAAGTCTAGTGTATACTGTAGTTGAATGTTACTTCTGAAACTAATCCAGAAATCTGTAAATTAAGGTGTATTTGCATAGATTCTCTCTCTCTCTCTCTCTCTCTGTGCTGATGCTAGGTCTTTTTCCTTCCTCAGCAGATGTTAAGAACTAGCTGGAATTAGCACGGACACTAACCCCCGGCCAGCTTTTAATTAATTTTACACAGACAGTAGTGCCGTGACCCCATGAAAAAGGACAAGGCACACCCGACTAATCAGCCTGAACCCCCATGACATCACTCCTAGACCTGCCAAGCCAGCCAAAACAGGGGGAGCCTAGGTAGTTTACTGTGGATACAAAGCGCCAATTTATCACTATAAGCAAATGCTAACCTAGGAGCGTTGCCCCTGGCAGAATTAATTGGCCCTCTCCCTGTCTGTGAAGTGTCTGGCCTTGTTTAAAAAGACAGGCTGCCCCAGAGACCCCGCTCTCAACATGCTGCTCTGAGGAGCCGCTTTGCTATTGGCTGACTGATAGCCATGGAAACCCCTACTCTGCATAACCAGGAAGTGCCTGTACATGAAAAGCGATTGGACGCTCAGGCCTTAAGGATGTTACAGGAGAAAATGGGAATCGGATGAGTGTCAGGGTTAAAATCAGCTGGGCAGGACATATTCAACATGTTTTCATACCGTCTACGGTGAGGCTACACCAAGGGGTAACAACTACAGCTAGGAATTAAAGATGGACCAGATGTAGCTTTAAGTGTGATGACACAGCAACTACTATTAAGAATGCTATTGCTTCACTCCAGGAGTCATTATTGCCTCCATTTTACTGTAGTTCATTAGCTCTCTATTACATATCATAGCAAACTAATATAAAATTTCAGGGCTAAAAGTCAAAGTGCAAATGACAAAGGGCCAAAGATGTCCGTACCATACATATTTTGAGCTTCTGGTTATTGATTAAAGCACGTTTCACAGTGGCAAACTCCACTACAATTGTGGTTGAGATATTACACCGACATACCAAAAAAAAAAAAAAAGTATTTTCTTAAGCAACCATTAACGACATGCAACATATTAGCTTTAATCTTATACTGTGATGTATGACCACATTAGTGTTATTAACATATTAGTTCTGGTCGGCATTTTAAGTAAACTAGCATTGACATTTATACAGTTTCCCCTATTCCCCGTTGTATTTTTGTGTTGCTTAATTAAAAGCTTCTTACCGTAGTGTATTCTGGTACTGGGTGTCTCGCTCTTTAAATAACAGAACACGTGAATTGCAAAAAAAGTACTAAATAAAATAAAATGGAAAGACCACCACTTCAGTTGTTTTTCACACAGTAAAACCTCTAAACCACAGGTGTCAAACATAAGGCCCAGGGGCAAAATGCAGCCCGCCCAAAGGTCCAATCTGGTCCCTGGGATGAATGTGTGAAATGCAAATATTACACTGAAGATGCAGCGACAATTAAAATACATAATAGTCATAATAACCAAGAAATAATGGAAACCAACCTTAAAACTAATTTTCCTTTCTATTTTAGTGTAAAACATATTACAGAAAAAAAGTGAATAACCTGAAATACAATATTTGTGGAATTTTACCAATATTCAGCCTGTTACTAAATCTGTATATTTTTCAATCTACTGTGATGCACAAGTTGTGATGTACATGTATAAATGATAAACTAAAGCATAATATTGTCAACATTACACTTATTTTTCACAATAATTTAAAGGCTGTTCATGTTATGTTGACATACAGTTTGTAGATGCCAACATTTTTATTGGAGAATTTATCTTTTTTCCCACTCAAAAACCCAGAAAACTTTGGCGTTGACATTACTTTATACATTTTTATCCTATTATTTCCATTATTTTACTGGTGTGGCCCATTTTATACCATATAAGGCTGAATGTGGCCCCTGAGTTTGACACCCCTGCTCTAAACTCACAAAGTTACCAAACTTATAGTACTTCACGAAACAATAACTGATGAAGATACCTTACAGTTGTACTCATATCAGAAAAATGTTATAACATGTGCATTTAGGCATGTATATACAGTATGTAGAGCATTATATAAATATATATGTCTATGTTTTGATTTGTATTACTGATCATTTCAAACCGTAAGCACACAGTTTCCTCTGGGATTAATAAAGTATTGTGAATCTGAATTAAATGCAATGTTTACTGTACATGCTTCAATTATAGTGGGAAAAAAAACCCATATACCTAGCTCACTGCTTTAGCACAGGGTATACAGCAGTAAGGACAGGTGAATAATAATGATAATACTAATAATAATGGATTCCATTTCTAGAATGCTTTTCAAGGCACCCAAAGCGCTTTATATTATTAATAAATAAAGAATAAAGACACTGAGTAGTTTTCAGTACAAATTTGAACGACAGAATCAATGAAAAGATACAACATATATTTGCTCTTTTAGTTGTTTTAGTCTTGAAATGCTCCATACTGGGATTTACTGATATACTGTATATCAAAAGTTGATGTTTTCACTCTACGTTCTCCAATCCAAATATGGTCAATTCTAGAAACAAGATGGTGATGGTGTGGTTGTACACAAAACCAATGGGTGCCGTCTGGTCCTTTTCTACCATCCATAGCATAACACCCACACAAAGACACACTACTGCGAGGTGGCCAGAGCCATCAGGGCGTGCAGCGAGAGCCACTTTTAATGGAGTTCCCGGTCACTGCTTCGACGGCTTTCTTGCCAAAAGCGCCATCCACGAGACATGCTGCAGGGGTGTGTAACCCTAACAGTGGAAACGACACAACTTAACTTTCTTCCGTCTTTTTTTTTTTTTTTGTCTTCAAAAGGAATGAGGGTGTCTTTCACGTGGCCTGCACGCCGCCGCTCAAGCTGATGGATGCATGGGGGGGGGGGCAAAAAAAAAAAAAAGTAGTGATTAACTACACTACTGGCTCTTTCGACCCACTCTACTGTGACTAAGAAAGTGTGGGTACATTGTAAGAGCAACTTTCTAGTACATTAGCCACTGGAGATTGAGGGCTTCTACTGTAGGCTGAGGGGAAGAGAGAGAGAGAGAGAGAGAGAGAGAGAGAGAGAGAGAAAGAAAAAAAAAAAAAACGAGACAACAGAAAGCGCTCCCCCTCTCCTTCACCCCGCCACCCACTCTTCCTTTATCTGGCCTCTGGTTCAGTTGAGAGAGTGCAGCCCTATCTTGCTGGCCCATCCGTGGTGTCTCCTTTCCCTGGCTCCTGTACTTGGGGGAATAATTAATCGGGCTAACAGGTAAGAGATACCGAGACGTGGCATAAGAGCAGCTTTCAGAGGCTTTGTGTGTGTGGGGTTTCCACGCTGAAATGGATCCGCTCGCCACTCAGGGCCCTTTTCACCGGAGGAGCCGTTGAGGAGGGGAGGACGCCGTGAGCGGATCTCACCGGACAGCTAGACCTATAACGCCCCCCCCCCCTCTCTCTCTCTCTCTCTCGTCCCCCCACCTTCACCTCTCCTCCCGCCCTCTCCAACCTCTCCTCTACCTTCCTTCATCCCCTTAAACCTCACATCCTTTATGTTTTTTTTGTTTCTCATCGCAGAAAACCGAGGCTCCTGCACGCACAGAGGCGCCAGTGTAAACTGGAGGGCCCTTGGATATTTTCCCTGATCTGTCCTCCACTACTAACACCTTTCACTCAGGCTACTAAAGCACCTTCACACCCACACAGTGTTCTGTTATGACCAGTTTACTCCTGGTGGAACTGAACGAGATATCTTGTGTTGTTGTTTTTTTTTTTTTTTTACAGTATCTACTATAACTCCAAATCTACCCCTCAAAAACAAACATCTAACTGCTGTCCTAGCTTAACAAAGACTTCCTAAATAAAGCGACCTGGATGTGACAGTACAGCTTGTAAAGCAGCATGTTTCTGAAGGATTATTTCCTGGAGGAGACTTCAGTTTCTTCCTGTGGGTGTCAGGTGATTGACAGCAAGCAGAATGCGAAGTAATACAGGCGCTGATGTGAAAACATCCAAGTCAATACACTGGAAATTGTGATAAAACGGAAAGTTTCACAAACTGCGACTGCTTCATGTCAGTAATGAATGATTCTGTGAATGATGCTACCAGTTAAGAACTTGTTTTAAGAGAGATTCTGACAAAGGATGAATGTAAACATCAGCATTAACATCCGCTCTTTTCGACTATAACCCAAACCCTAAACTGGGGTTTAGTCGAAATGCATGTATTGATCATCACTTGCAAGTTACTATGTCATGAAAATTAAATTACTCTAATGCAAACACACCTCAAATTTCACCCCAAAAAAACGAGCCCACTGGTGACATACACATCTAATAGCTCGAATATTTTACAGAATGCTAAAGCAATTATAGCTTTAAGGTTACTTTTAATAGTACATATTACATGACACTTGTGAAAAATGTATTAATTCATTAATAAAAACATCCCAGTGTGTCAGTTTACCACTCATACTTTGCACATAGCGCTCAGTTTGGTGTATATCTGATTTAAAAATACCTCAAGTTGGCAGAGCTCTATTTGTTAGCGGAGGGGGGAAGACACCCCCCATGATGTCACTGAGACAGACAATTTTGCAGTTACCCCCAGCAACAAGCATTTGGGAGGTTGTCAGTGATATCCAATAAGAAAATACACCCATATCCCCTGACACAAAAAAAAAAAAAAAAAAACAGGGGGCTAACAGCCTCCTTCTCTTTCTCTTTTTTTTTTTTTTTTTTTTTTTTACAATTGATTCTCTGTGGAGCTGCACGCACTCATCAGTTTGATATTACAGATTTGGTGAGAGAGCAAACACTCCTCACTTGGTTTTGGCTGGTGAATGCTCTTCTTTTTTTTTTTTTTTTTTTTTTTTCGACAAACTGAAACATACCGTAGACATCTGAAAGTATACGCTGGTATAGCATAACGTGCTATGAATTATTACTGCGTCATGGAGATGTTTTTGAATCATCCCAGTAAATAAGGGTGAGTCTAATGGTATGTGAATGGACTGGAAATGCACTTCCCCTCCCCATGTCCTCCTTTAAAAAGGTCACCGGTGTAAAAGTACAGTAGGACGCTTTCTCCCCGCTGGTCGCCTCCAAAGTACAGTATTGTCCTCCCCTGCCGGGCGACACAGCTGGACACAGGAAAAGGCCAGTGCGCTTCCTCTTGCACTGCCATCCTGTCCTCGGGCCACCGCCAAAGCGAAGGGTGAGGGGGGTGGGGAGTGGGGCGGTACTAAGACCAAGGCCGTAACTTGATGTACCACCAAAAAAAAAAACCAATGGGATCGATAGTCACCCCCAGAAGAGATCCTCCCCGTCCTCTTTCCCCCTCTGTGTTTACCCTCTCTCACTCTTGCTCTCCTTTACTTTTCCTTTTGTCCTACCTCCCCCTGCTGGCTGCCTCCCTCTTTTTTTTTTTTTTTTTTTCCCCTCTCTTTCTTTTTCCTCCTCTCTCTGAAGACTCTCATGGGTTTGCATTAGCATTACAGCTCAAGAAGAAGAAGAAGAAGAAGAAGCAGCTTAACATAAGGAGGGGAGGGGAGGGTGGGTGGGGGGGTGATGCTGTAATGCAGATTTGCATTTCGCCGAGGTGCTGCGTCATGAGTTTGCAGAAATCCCCTCGGCGCGATTGCAATTACCATTATTTTTACATTTTACATGGCAAAGCAGCACCAAATGCTTCGTAACAGGCTGCATATTTGAGCGTGTCACAGGGCCGTCCATCCTATGACTCACTTTAGTGGTAATTACACCAGATTAAAGCGTCCAGGAAACGCCGCACGTTAACAATTATTCAATGATATTGATAACGCCTCGCCGCAGATTACATCAATCTGCTAATGTCAGCGGTGATGCTTTGAATAATCACGTGACTCAGGTTCGGCAGTGATTGACAGGCCTGGAGAAGAAAGAAGAGGATCATTAGGATATACAAGCATTTGTGTTTGTGATAGCCTTCATCATCAGAATATGACGGTGGCTTTTTTTTTTTTTTTTTTTTTTTTTTTTCTTGGTGGTTGAAAAGGATACTGCTGACAAATTCAATTATTGAAAGAAGACGGGCTAATGGTCCGTGGTAATGATTCATTTCATAAGTATTTCTGCTATGTTTTAATGAAAGCTTACATTGTCAAACTGGTGGCAAAGGAGAGAGAGAGGGGGGGTGGGGGCTTAGACCAATTACTATACTGTCACTTAATCCAACCCCCCCCACCCTTATCACAACGCAGACATATGCACTGTTTGATCTCTGGGTGATTTTACTGAATTATTGCATAGAAATCAGGGAAAATAAAATCACAAACGTATATACACCTCAGATACAGTGTATTATTTTTGAGGGAAAAAAATAACTGTAAACTATGTATAAAAAAAAAAATACATATATATATATATATATATATATATATATATATATATATATATATATATAATGTAATCTAAATATCAGCTGAAGAATATGTTTATTAGTGCACTGTTAATGAATATCTACTTTAAATTTTCTTTGCAAGTAAAGATGCTATGAGCAAAAAAATAAATAAAAAAATGTGTCCTGAATTTTAATGTCTATTATTTCCTCTGCAACAGAGCACGTGTTGGTCTAATTTTTTTTTCCTCCTAGAAATAAGGTTGCACAGGGCACAAACAAAAGGAGCTGGACTATTATAATTGTTGATAATTGTACTAGATAACTATGTGCAAACTATTATCTTTGAAATAGGCTCAGAATTATCCATTGTAAGTACTTGTTGAGCCCTGTTGAGTTAATTATATTAATGTATTTTGGATCTTATTTAATATTAGCCTTAATATTGTATTATTACAGTACATTATGTATTAATTTTATTAACATGTACCTGAAAAATATGATTTTATGGATTCATATGAGATTGTACAGTGGTGTTTTTGTATTACTGCAAAGCTTCTTTTTTTATACAGTGGACATAACTTACAATTTTAATCAACTTCTTTTTTTTCATCTTTGTGAGAAAAACACAACTGAAGTGGATGAAAAATAGAAAAAAAAAATAAACCAAAAAAAAAATCTAAATTAGCATTTTGTGAATATGTGCTTGTTGGCATTATCTAACTCCATTTTTAAGTTAACAACCGTTTTAATATTTTTTTTTTTTTTTCTTTTTCTTCTGCTCTATTATAGCAGCCACAATGGACAACCAAACAAGTTGTTTTGCAGTAGCGATTAGAGGCAAAGGACTGTGGCATGTTTTAAGAATTGCTTTCAATCCATTATTTATAGAGAAGTACAGTAGCTCCTTAAGTGAAATATAATATTAAACATGTAAAGGTTGATTTCTGATTAAATGTTTGTTTGTTTTTTTTAAAGTTCTCACTGGTTGACAGTATTCCTTATTAATTGTGTGTAAAGTTTTGTATTGTAACTTGTTGTATAGTAAAATCCTTAGGTTCACTCAGCACTGGTTTACATAAAGTCTAATGCACATTATCTACTGTAAACACAAATAAAAACCTTTCAGTTTACTGCTATGTCAGATATTATATAATATTATACTTTGATTTTAGTAAAAATGTACCTAAATGCTATTTCGTAGTAGAATATCCCAACTAAAACTCACACACACTACACACACATCCAGACTTTTCTTCTCAGTTTTCCCCTGCCTGCCCTAGCCCACTTCCCCTTTGTCCGAACACAAAGAAAAAGATCTTCTCTGTTATTCTTTATTTCTTTGGTCCACTCTTCAGTGGGACTGGATACGGGGTCCGGGCGCAGCCTCTGCACCACCACGCTTCACCCATCCCTTGGTGTGAGAGGCAGAGCTAGGGGGGGGGCTTAGAGAGTGGAGGTTCTTGCAGTGTTGTGGAGGTGGGTCTGGGGGTCATGGAGGGTTGGGGGGGGGGGGGGGGGGGGGGGTGTTTGCAGGACTGACACACATCTGCAGCGCAGAGAGAGAGAGAGAGAGACGCAAGCTCAAAGGCTCGGGTAGAAAGCGAAGGGGGTTGTAAGGGTCAGTGACAAGTGGCACACACAGGGTGGGTGTGCGGGTGAAGTGGGGTGGAACAAGTGCTATAGAGAGGCCAGGGATTGTGTTTTTCCCATGGTCCGCTACACCCTTTCTCCCCCCACCTCATGGACACCCCTACCCCAAAACCCCAGAACAAGCCCCCCCATACCCCCCCCCCCCACCCACCCACACATATACACCTCACCCCTCCACTTCCCACTCCATCCTCTCTCTCGTTGCCCTGTCAAGAAAGGACCAGGCAGGCTCAGTTTCACTCCACAGGGCCAGTGTGTTTTCAATGAATTGATACAGATGAAGAAGTTCAACACAATGGATGGATTACCTCAGCCAAAATAGAGTGAAACCACCCCCCCCCTCCTACACACACACACACACCCACCCTGATTCACCACCACCGACACCTCCCCTCACTGGCCCTCGTAACCCCAGCCGCCATGCTCGCATATGTACTGACATCTGATGATATAGACGGCACCATTCACACATGTGAACTGGAAAAGTGCCACAGTCGTCTGCTTTGTACATGGGTGTCGACAGGTGATAAATGCAAGATTTACATCAAACATATTCACTTTATCCTCACTGCATGAGCAATACTTCTCTGTGGAAGTAGTATAGTTCGATCATGTATTGATTATTAGCTTTGGTTTTTAATATTATTATGAAGAATTGACTTGTGTGAGTGATTGGTTATGTGAATTATAGAAGTGTAGGATTAAGTTCCCAAAACAACTGATTCAACTACAAAAATAAATCGTCAATTACAGTTCTGGCTGAGAGGATGAAGCTCCACATTGTGTGCAAAGTCGTTTTTTTTTTGTTGTTTTTTTCTGTACTGACCATTCACATTGACGTCAAATTAAAGTGTTTTACCTATTTAATAGTTCTAGTTATTCACTAGTCTCTTTTTTTGGTGCGGCTTGCATTGTTCATCGTAACTTTTAGAGTTGTTTTTACAATATTTGCTTGTCAAGCAGGCAATGACAGTTTTGTTTTTCTTGTAAAACCTCCCTTTTTCAGCCATGACATTGTTGTACTATATTTTAGTCTCTGCAAATCAAAATAACTCTGACACTAAATAAAGGTGTATTTACATGCCTTAAAGCATTCCATCACAATAGACACATGCAAAATCATGCCGTCTGTTGTGAAGTGTCTAATAAGACAGAAGAAGAATTGTTGTTTTTTTTTTACTTCCTTGTGTTGGAAAATTAAATAGCTGGACTCCTATTAAATTATTGTTTTATTGCTCTTATTTCTGAAAAGACTTGTGGTTTAAGTGTACATTAAGTTGTGCTTCTACTTCCGTTTCTACACTTTAATACTGTTTATATGTTTGACTTTTGTTTCTTTTAACCTTTACACTTGCATTCTGAGAGGCCTTTGCATAATTGCTATGTATCTGAGTAAAACTATACATGCATATATGGATGACGAGTCTCCACAGAGAACAGATTGGATGTCAATATTTAACCTAGTGTAGTTTAATACAAGTAGCTTGAATAGAAACAAGACTACAACTCTCTTCTTTGGATTCTGTTTTCAACCTGTAGAAAATCTATCCTGTGATGGGAGGGGTTTGGCTCCGTTCACATGCACTATACAAAATACAAAAATAAAAAAAAACACAAAAAAAAATATTGAATGTATGGGATATAGATATGCTCTTTTAACTACATCACTTCCATTTTCTGAGAGTTCTGTTTTTTTTATTTATTTTTTTGTCATACGTGTACAAATGTGTAAGACTGAAATAAATCAGATGAACAGGTTTACATGCAAAACATCTGCGGAATATTAATCAGATTTTCCATAATCAGATTACTGCTGTTATTTGGTTGGAGATTATTCTCTTTACATGATCAACAGAAGAAACTGCAGAAAAATTCTATGGTGTGTGCACTTTTTTTTACTTGACTTGTTCACAGCAGTGTCAGGTCTTTTTTTTTTTTAAATCCAGCCCGACCTGTCCCAGATCTGCAGGTATTTAAGCCCGACCCAGCCTTTAGCCCGACCAATTAACTTGATTTGCAGGCCGAAGCAAACCCGAAATTTCATATTTTATTTGTGAGGTGTGATTTATGATAACAGTGCCTTCTCTGTTTTATCCAAATTATTTATTTTCTAACAAGTATTCCTTAGTTTCGTATCCACACATTGTTTTAGTATACATTTTTATAAACATATATATATATATATAGTTGTTGTTTTGTTTTTTTTAAAGTCAGTGAGAGAGCCCGGCCCGGTCCGACCCGACCCCGAACGTAATGATTGACATTTTAGGATTCAGACTCGGACTCAGGCTTAAGATCTTACATCTACTTTTGATGTATTTTTTTATTCTTACATGGTTATTAGGTGATAATATTTTCCTATTGAATATATTATAAGCTAAAAACATCCGTGTCATTTATTTTCATTAATAAACTAAAAGGAAACAGTTTGACTTGATCCTCAAAACATCAATTATTTCCAACGCCTCATCCAAATACCTTAAATACTTCGCAGCATCCTCTCTTTTAGCAAAGACATACAAATGCATCGAGCTCAGCTGCATGAATTTATGATATATTTAGTGGTTGTCGATAAGGAATCGGCTGGAAACGCAGCGACTGTACTCTCCGATGACTTCCACGTGTATGCTTTCAACAGAACGACTTTGTTTTTAAGTGCATTAAATCCCCCTCTGTCCTAAATATGTGTCCTAGTTTTACAATAAATAAATGCTGGAGCCTAAATGTGACCAAAAATAAAACAATTTCTTGGACCTTTTTTGATCCTGGTCCCTTCTGAAAAGTCTGGAGACTTTGAGTTATTCTACAAAACCAAACCTTTTTCATTTAGCTAGTGTTGTAAATTAGGCTCCTGCTGTCGGGAGTGATGGTCAAAACCTCACCAAAACCTCATCTGAACAGTATCTAGGTTGCAGACCAGGCTTCCCTTTTCCTGCATCTAATAACATATGCCATCTGCTCAAAACCCACCTTCCACCAGCACAGTCAGGACATGTATCTTTTACCACTGTTACCTTTTATTTTGGACTCAATCTTGTAATCTTGGCAAAGGTGAAGCCCTCCACAATCAGACACTGTTTTAATGGTGGGTGGTGTATGTTTAATATGAGGTTGTGCATATGTGCATATTTATATCTCTGCATGCTGGCCTTTTTTTCAGATGCATATGCTATTTTGGGTCCCTCCATGAAAGCCTTTTGGGGGTAAAAATGGTGAAAATGTTCTATATTTTTTGGCTAATAATGAAAGAATAAGTAATGTGATAGTGTCTACTTTCATTCATTTTTTTATTAGTAGTTTTTCTCTGTGTTCTTGTGATAAGTGCTCTATAAATTGTTGTTTTCATTAGTGTTTCACGACCAAAGTCATAGCAATAGCAGATTTGATTGAAATATCGCTTTTTCTTACCTAGTTAACAGTGCATAGCGACTCACAGCAAAGACGGGCTTTGGTCATAATATTGTTTTTCATTTATATGAAACATTGTGAGACATTTTCTGACATCTTTACAGACTTCATAAGCCTCTGCTGCTAATACAACAACTACTGGAGTTTGGAGTCTGTCCATACATACAATGTCTCTGTAATTTTGCCGAATGTGTTTTGCTCAAATGTTGAATAGAATAAAATATGATGGCTAAAGGTCAAAGGTGGAATCAATGTGGCATCGCAACATGCTTTTCTTTTTACCTTAACTCGAAAATGGACAGTATGTAAATGAGTAAAATGATGAATCAATGATTTTTTTTAGGTCAAAGGTCGACACTATGACATTGTGTTAATCTGTAACATACACACAACTTAGTCATCACAAAAAAAAAATACAATGAATGCATTTTTTTTTTTACTCTTTCCAAGCATACACAACCTGATCTACTGTAAAAATGTGGAGAGACTTGGATTGAAACACAAACTTCCATGGGTTGTCCAGCACATGTATAAAACCCCTACTGTTTTTAATAGGCCGAGACCCAGAGGAATTTATCACACTCCTGAATTTAATCTATTTGCTTAAATAACCTTAAACAAAATCTGCCGTATTTGAAAGACCGTGAAGTCCATTCATTTCTGTTGGTTTTAAAAGCCCTACAATCTGTTTAAACTCTATAATGTCACTTTACACTTGCAGTGACAAATGCAAACCTTCAAAGGCGAAACAACCTTGTATTCTGGAGGCTCACTGGAAATGGCCATAAAAGGTATGCAAATATTGAAACTGTGTGTGTCTGGGTTACGCACAAGAAAAGAGGAAAACATACAGACTTCCTTTCCGAACTTGACAGTTAAAATCTGCATCATCATCATCATCATCAAGACCCATACATGAGTCATTCATCAAAATATATTGGGATATTTGTACCTCTTCTAACATCCTGGACAAAATGTCCCCATAGTCATAACGGAAAGACCCCGCCCATCGTCTCTGTGGCTGTAGTAGGAGGTGGCAGCGTCCTTAGCTGTCCTGGCTAATGGCTACGAATGGGCCCTAATGCATGCTCCTCCCGATAAATCACATGCACAGCGCCCTGCTTAGACATTCAGCAGCTTGGCCGACCACTCTGCTCCATCACACACTCTGAGATTAATGAGCGCACACCCATTTACCTTGCACCACTGGACAGCACGATACACAAAGACACACACACACACACACACACACACAAAAGCAGATTGGTAGATATATGACAATGCTTGCGAGGACTTTCCCAATTATATACATAGACCACTACATTTAATCTTAAAAGCAGCTCTTGATAGCTACAAGTGTCAAAATTAATACAATGTACAATGAAAAAAAAACACACATACACACATACTTCTGAAACTGCTTTGCAAGGTTTTGGCAGCACTTTTGTCGCTTGTCTCGAGGACATAATGTCTCATCACAAATATCTACACCGGCGTCGGTCGGGCAGTATAACACTGACGGAGGGAGACAAGTGCGCACATAATAACAGAGTGATTAATAGGCTCTATGCATGAGCCACAACTCTTCCTTTTCCTTGTTTGGGTAAACTTTCTCCCTCGGGAGGCCGCCGTGTCCTCTGATCTTTCATGTAGAGTTATTACGATCGCTGCAACATTTCAGGAATCCGACGTGCCGAATAAAACATGTCCCCCAAATGTTTATTTTAACAAGAAATAATGCACTCAACTAACCATATCTTTGCCGTTATCATCATTGCCCGGGCTATTTACAATCTGTATCTATTAATCATTTTTGAGCATGTATGGCAATTAAATTAGGCCGGGTCACACTCGAGCAATAATAAGATTTTAATTGCGCGGGGCAAGGCTCTAATTCAACTATCTCTGGATCGCTTGACGGGGGCAAACATAACGCGCATCAGGAGCACAAAAGCAGAAAGAAAGGGAAGAAAATGGGCAATAACAAGCACTTTAAAGTCTTTGTGAAGTAAATGCAGTCATTTCCTTCGACACACATCCAGCATTTTTATCCATTCAAGCGTCGGGAGGCAGATTTGAGATGAAGTAGCTGAGGATGCATTGTACTGTAGTCACAAGCTAATCACAGAAACTAAAAGATTCTGAAGACTAAATGAAGTCTAACACATGTATTTTGGTCTTACTCTTGTGATGCTCTAAGCCTAACTCTAACTGAAATCTGAAAAAGGCATGCTATGTTGTTTAAAATTGGTTGCTAAAAACATGCTACCAGTTATGGTTGTTTGTTTCACATCATTTTTACATACAGTATAGGATTGTGTTTGTCATCTCAGATAGTTGCTATGTGTGACATTCTGGAGCCATAGCATGTAAATAACACAATAAAAAATGGATTTAGCATTAGCATGAGGGCAAAAACCATGTGATCAAATGTTTTTCTACATCTGTTCTAGAAAAATGTGACAGATAATATGATGGACAACATGGAGAATGAGTTAAGTTGGCAAATAAATAATGAATGAATCCAAAAAGTCTAAACATGTTTGCATTTATTTCAGCAGCCCATACAAAGGGGTGAGTTCCCCAGCTTCAAAATGAAGCCAAAGCAGAAGCATTTTAAAAATTTTAATACCACCGATGACCACCAGGGTCACTCCTAAAATGTGTGGCTCCCATTGACTTGCACTTAATCTATCTCTAAGCATATTATTTAATCCAAGTCATTGTAGCCTCTTTCATTCATTTTCAAATGATCTGGTGGTCCACCTTTAATTTTCTACACTTATAATAAAAAATTAAATCCTAGACTCAATACTTCGTGTGATATCTGACATATTGGGCTATGATTGACAGCTCACCGGCCTGGCGAACTTCTGTTTATTTACTAAAATCCATTCATTCTTTTGAGGCAGTTCTATTTCTTCTGAGTTTATTGCACAATTCTTGATGAAGTTTATCGTTAGCATTTAGCATTAACTCACCTCTGACCTCTGACCTCTAAGACTCCCAAAACTCAACCCCTTTTTGGCCAAATATACTCTTGGTTCAAAAAAGCCAACGCGGCCATGGCTTCAAATTGACAGCTCAGAAACCAATTCGCCTTATTCACATGGCGGCCATTTTTACACTTGACGGGTACAGAAGTTATACGGAAGTACACAGTTCCATACGTTGTCATTCAATATCTTCAGTGACCATTTCGGTTGCTAACATTCCAGCAGTTTGGACCACCGATCTCTCCATCATGTCAGGGTTAATGATCGATATTGTTAAAAAATGGGCATGTACGTAGATGGACAAAAATATTCTGAAAGGCTACAGTACCTGGGTTGAAGGCTACAGTACATAAAGTTTAAGTAGGCTAATAGCACCGATAGCATATCATCAGTACTGACAGCCACAAAATGGAAAGCATCATCTTGAAAAAGCATATAGTATGTAGTGTTATGTAATTACATATTCATATTTTCTTATTTCATTGTGACATTAGGTTGATTAGATGGCTGTTAGCGCTATTTATCATTGATGCTAGTCTGGTAAGCTAAGTTTAATATGTTAGCTAATGCATTTCAGTGGACATAATTATCCTTATCTTGCTGTGAAATATGGACCAGGATCCCTTCTTATGTTTTTGATCCATTCACGCTGAAGTGCCTTATCTTTGGGGAAATGATGGAAGGTCTGTCCACGGTACGATTTTTTTACTGTCTGAGGATGTACATTTCCGTCCGGAAAGTGTACCGCTCAACGTCTTTTGAACGTTCAGGGTGAATAATGCCCATAAAGGTCAAAGTTCCTCTAGCTGATAACTAAATACAGACTAAGACTACAACACATTTGGTGGAAAAAAACAAAAACATTGTTGAATTGTTTTTAAATAAGGCTCCAGTAACAACAATGTCAGATAAATACAGTAGGTAGACAGGCAGACGTGTTGAAGGGATTAAAAACAATCAACGATACATATAACAAAAGTAAAATCCGACGACTCGACGGCGATATCTGTTCAATTATGCACCTGGGTTTTGCAATTTGAAAAGACAACCGCAATTACAACTGGGGAGACATCTGGATTTGCCTCATCCCTGAACACCAAAAAAAAAGTAAATAAAAACGCCTTTCAATGCAACTCATCTCCAATCACCTTCAAATCCGGCTCTGTGATCCCAGGTCAGACCCCTTCTGTCTACACCTGACAAGCAAAACAAACATGCTACAGTTTTAGGAGTGTGCAAATACCTGGAATATAAAGAAGTGTGCTGAAAAGAAGAGAGACACGGAAGAAATTGGAACAGAGCACGGCCCGACAGAAGAAAAAAAAAATACACACACACACACACACACACACACTTGGGAGTAATATGAATGTTTACTTGTTGAATCTTTTATCAGTTTTGTTTTTATCTCTCCTCCTCTCCCTCTCCCTGTGTTATCTATGCAGCAGGTACTGAGCTATGCATTGGGCTGCGTGGAGCTGATTAGAACAGTGATAGATGGGAGGGTGGATGACCTTAGCTTCCGACTAAACACAAGGTTGGACATTTGTCTCCTCGCTGCATTTGCATGCTCTCCGCCCGTTTATGGCAATTTGTCACCATACTCGCTTTTGCCATTGAGAAGATACACACACACACACACACACACACAAAAAAAAGGGAAACTACAAGAATAGGAAGAAGAAAAAAAAAAAAAACAAGCAAGGCTACAAATCTCTGGGAATAAAAATTCAAAGCAGGTTATGATGAAGCACTTTCATTTGGATAATTTCACAAAAACTCACATAACTGTGTGTTCCGCTCATGCTCAGCCTTTTCCTGTTAGTAATATGTTAAGTCACGGACGTGTAATTAAGGTACACTGGTGCAGAAATTCGTCTCAGTGAAAACAGGAACAAGGCAAAAAAAAACTTTATGCGTGAAAAAAATCATGTTTGGGAGGGGAGGTTTCGTCTACAAAACCTGAAATTTCCTGCTAATACATGCACACACCATAAACACTTTACCCCCCCCCCCCGTACACAAGGCGACACGTCCTGATGAATGGCCTGTCATGCCGTTTGGTGATCAGTGAATTATTTACACTCATATGCCTTTAATAATTCAGGGGGCCCAGTCTTAACAAATTACTGCATCGTGCCCCCCCCCCCCCCCCCCCCCCCCTCTTCGTCGCTCCAAACCAACAGAGTTCACTCAGCCCTGGCGCCACACGCAGCTCTCGCGCTTCATCCCGTTCCCCAACTTATGGAATGCAATGGTGACAGTTCTGCAATTCTGGGCGATATTAATTCAATAAGTAGTTGGAAGCAGGACGTGTCTTGGGCAAATCAGTGTTAAAGGAATTTTTCAACTGTGATCGGCTAACATCACATGAAAGACCCGTTCCGTAATGTTAAAGATCAGCATAATCAACAGAAATGACGTTACAAGCTACTCATGTGCCATATAAATTAAGGTTTGTCATCTTCTGCCATTGTTGGCACTTCTTAAATCACCTGGTTACACCTGTCTGAACCCTCACCGCCATCATTTTTGTGATTTTCCAGCTCAAAAAACAATCAATTTATGCATTAATTTCACCAATATCAGTGGTGTTTAACTTCTAGACCATAACATTTTCACTACCTAAATAATCTAATCTAATAATAATCTGTGTAATCAACCTGCTACACCCACCATGCAACACTCAATATGACTCTTAAATCAAAGTATATTCAACCAACAGCTTCCGAAGTTGCACTTAAATACCACAATAATCCCTATTTATTGTATTTATGTATGTGACCAATGGCTGCTGGTTAAACATCACTGATAGCATAACATTTCTTGTATTTTTCTTTTGAATGTTTCTTATTTATATCATCTTTGGTTATTTCCTTCATCTTTATGCTGATTTAAAAGCAATGATTTCCCAAACATTTTGCTGTAACCTGCACAATTTGATATAGTTTGATCTTAGTGATTGCACAATTGTAGAAAACGCAAGAAAAGTCAATTTCCCATCAAGTCAAAAAAGGATTTTCTTCTATTTTTCTCTACTTTGTCAGCTCAATTTGTTCAATCTAAATGCTCGTTGCACACTCTGTGTTCTCTCCTTACACATTAATCAGCATCCGCTTCAAGAAAAAAAAAAAAAGATTCCATGCAAATTAAAATGTATTTAAAGTTTATTCTGTCTTTCATATCCTGAGCATATGTTATTTCAGTTGGATCCGCCGCAGCCACCCACAATGCATCATCGCTGCAGCACATCAACCAATTGGCTCACAGTGTGAACACGCTGTCAGTCACACAGGGTAAGCTTGTCATGTATACATACAATGGAAGATTAGGTCCTTACTACGTTCCTTCTCATATTTCCAGTCATCAGCTCGCATGCTCATCCACATGCTAACGGCGAGACAAAAAGGACGCCGACACAAACCCACACACATACACAAGTAACGCAAAAACACTCTCTCTCTCTCTCTCAGTCACACACAGACACACACACACACACACACACATACACATCCACACACCGAGGCCCCACCAGACACTTCCAGGTCCCTAACGAGGTCGCTAATTAACTCTCCCACTTGCGCTTGCTCGTTTTCATCCGAGGTGCACATTGCTTTTTTGACAGGAGAAAATTGCCGGGCAATTAAATCATCTGAAGACGAACACTCCAGCAGCTGGTATTAACAGCTAAATGTTACATCCATTTTCAAAAATGTGATTGTAGGGAATATACTGTACAGCCAGTGACTGACTGCTCTACTGCTCCCTAATAACCTGCAGCTGAGGCTTTATGACACTGTGCTAATGCAGCCTGAGATGTTGATGGAACAAATATTTAGTGCAGTGGATGAATTCCCACAAACTACGTACTGTTTTTATTCCCCCGTGTTTTTACTAAACCACTAATTCATTGCAGTGAATATGTGTATATTCACGTTTTTTTTTTTTTGTTTTTTTTGCTCCGCAACATATTGAAACAAACTCAACATTTCCTTGGACTCCCTGCAATGTGTCAACATTTATTTACATCCACAGCTGTGTTCTTTTGTGTCACCGTATCTTGTATTGATGACGGGAGTATCAAAGAGTCTCAATGGGGTTCAGGTTTGTACTGTGGAAGTCTATTCATGTGTGAAAATGATGTCTCATGCTCCCTGAACCACTTTTACTATCTGAGCCCAATGAATCCGAGTATTATCTGATCTTTATGCTCTTTGTCAAACGGGTGATTGTTAAGAAATTAAAAACAGCTAGCTGCCATTTGTTTCTACAATGCATTCGCTGATAGCATCATTCATATAAAACCAACAGCAAATATATGACAAAATATATAATCATCACTCCACAATGCAAACTATTTTTGCTTTTCTTTCGCTTGTTCAATGAGTTTCAGTGGGAAATAAAATAGTCCTTTGATTTGTACTGTGTTGCAAAGTCTGTCTAATGCAGGGGTGCCCAATGCTACTAACCTGCATGTTTTAGATGATTCAAATGATAAACCTCTCATCAAGCTCTGCAGAAGATTTGATGATAATGACCGTCAAGGTGTGTTGGAAGAGGGATATATCTAAAACATGCAGGATAGTAGCTCTCGAGGACCAGGATTGGGCACCCCTGGTCTAATGGGTCTGTTTTATTCTACTATTCATGACATACTCTGGTCTCAGACTGTTAGCTTGTTTAGCTATTTGCCCATTTAACTGTCTGACATTTGGTTTTATTGAGCTTTTCGCTAACGTTCTTGTGGTATAGCATGTGCATATAGCTTTAATAAGTGTCATGTAGAATTACCATGGCAACACATATGGAACAGCGGGTGCCACCCAGCAATCAAATGTCACATGTTCATCACTGTAGGAATTATCCAATGGAAGGATGTGAATACTGGTTTAGTTAAATCCAGGTGGTGACCGCATATGCAAGAGAAAAAAAAAAGACAAGTAAATTATGCAAATGTGACTTTATTAAATTCAGTTCCCCTTTACTCCTATAGTGTTTTCAAAGATTCACACCTCATCATTTTGGTAGTTCTATCCACTCAGTTATGTGATAGTTGTAACATGTTTACATTTTATCAAATCTTTATTTATTTATTTCTCGGTAGCCTTTATTTTGCTAAACTGTATTTACACAGTCTATGATCCCACGCAGGAGAATGGTAATCCTGAATAACTACTGGAATACTTAAATGACTGTCATATCTCTATCACTCTATGGGACACAGGTCTTCCTGGAGCTACTATATGTTGGCTAATAGTAGAAATACACATCAAATTCAGGAAGGTTATATGTTGCCCCTTGATTTCACTACTAGTTGATTTGCCAACAGCTGATTAAGACACCCAAAGACGAAGATGTCTACAAAGTATGAGAAAAAAAAATTGTCACATATGTATCAGTTTTACAATTTTTTTTTAATCAAAAATAGATCCCCCCCCCACCCACCCCATATTTAAATCATTCATTTTAAGCCTGGTGGGGAAAACAATTACCGCTTGTAAAGACCGTAGACGACTGTATGAGTCACTCAGATGTATAATATCTGTCATGGAATACACAGAAATCACCTCACGGAAGGCACACAGATGACAGCTAGCTTATTATTATCGTATTAGCTTCAACAACACACCAGCGTTAAACAGCATTAAGTTATGCGCAGATAAACAATATAACATGCTAATGTCTATTCCAACTGTATTGTGTTATTAATTTCACCTTGTGGCATTTACACACAGTAATAACCCAGGAGTATATGAATTAGAGTTGGGGAAAAAGTGGGTGCTTAGCAACAACACAGCAAGTAATTCCAAACATGGAGATGGTGCGTTCACGGTTGTAACCTATCTGGTGCGTTCAACAACGCGGGATATCTGAACACTTAGAGAAAATGAGTTGTTCCTGAATAAATAGTGAAACAATCAACAACAATTAAACTTTATTATGAAGTATGTTAATTTAAAGGCTCCTATTTGTGTTGTGTGCAGATAAATATAGCAGTTTACTTTTATATATATATATATATATATATATTACTGCTGAATAAATCTTAACTATATAAATATGGCTCCTGATATGATCTGTAGGCATCATCATTCAGCTTTTTCACCTGGTCTGGTGTTAAAAAGGCAAGCGAAAAATCGGGAATATCGAAGAATCGCAATTTAAATCGAATCGGCACCCAAAAAAGAAAAAATCGGAAAAGAATGGAATCGGCATAAAAGCATATCGTCCCAGCACTAGCAATTTACTGTACCTGCAACATATTATTACATGTCTCATTGTCTTTATATTGCTTTGATAATGAACTGGAATACTGTGGAAAAGATAGAGCAGAGTTCTTGAATCTCTTCCAAATTCAGGACAAAGTCTACTTTAGTTTTCTCCTGTAAGTACAGTGACATAGTAACAGCTCAGACAAGCCCATGATAAAATGCGAGTCATATTTAGAGATTTACAAATTACCAATTCTATACAACAAAATAGAGTATGAAGGTGTCTGGAAGTTGTTCTCTAAGTGGAATAAAAATCATGCCACTAGGAGAATAACCACTCATCAAGTGTTTGCTAATGAATTGTATTAATATACTCGATGAATGACCTAATTGTTTTGACAGTAGCATTCATACCTGAATCTGAACTGCCCTGGTTCAACTCGATCCATTCATTAAACCATCACAAGAGAAACAAGGAATTTGCAAATAATATCTGACCCCAAGACTACATACACATTGTATTTTCAAGACCACTTCATCTCAGTTCAGCCTCCTGGGTCCCTGGCCCCTTCTCAAACTGATTTTTGTCTCCTATTTTGTTAACCTCACTCGCAATTAACCCCACGCTGCGACCCAGCCACACATGGTCCAATAGAGACTGCCTACAGTATGTGAGTGCCCGGGACGGTGTGAATCGCAGCATTGTGTCATCTGTCCTGGAAAGAAAAGCAAAAAAAAAAAAAAAGAGGGGGGGGGTGGGTGTAGAGGAGAATGAGACACAGAGAGAGAGAAAGAGTGGAGTTTTTTAGGGGGTCCAGTATTCTTAGCGGGGTACCCCTGGAGGCGATGACAGCAGTGTAGGGTGGAGGGTTTGTTTCTGTCTTTCTGTGTGTGTGCAGAGAGGAGGGCGGTTGGGGGGTCATCCTGACAGGTTCTTTTGTATGGGTGCAGAGTGGGTGGAGGAGAGTGGGGTCACAGATGAAGGGGGGGGGGGTGTAAGGTGCGTGAGGGGCCAGTTTTGTCATGCCGTCAGGAGCGTCGGAGATGGCATGAGTCGCCATCGCCGGGGGGTCATTGTACCCCACTCCATTTTGTCTCCACACTCTGCTACTGCTCAATGGGTGGATTAAAGAATACGCCTGAGTCTTAATCTCGGAACTGCACAGACACACACACACACACACACACACACACACAAGGTCGGATCCCACGCAGCTTGTGTGTGTTGTGCTAAATGTTCACATCGACGGTTACACCAGAATCTATAGGTCTCATTTGCATCGCTGAATGTGTCGTAATGATGTTAACCACGCTATGGCACATACTGTAAGGAAGCCTTCTTTTTATAGATCCTTTTTTTTTCTCCCCTCCCTCATAATGAGAGAAAAAGGTCAGTGTCTGGTGAGGGGGAGGAGAGGGAAAAAGGGGGAGGGTATTAAGCCAGGATCCTTGGTTTCTTTACAGTTCTCCAAGTTCACCAACTCCAGCAAATGAGCATGTACAACAAGCCAAGGGGGCCTTTTATTGCAAATCTAATTCATTTCTCTAGACAACTGTGAAATTTGCCATTGACATTAGTCATTACCCCAAGGCTAACGAAAAGATGATCTCAGTTAATAAATGATCCCTAACAAGGAACTCTCTCTTTTTCTCTCCCATTGTGTTAATGGCAGGGGCAGCTGTTAACGCCGTGCAGTTACAGAACAACACTGCTAGCTAACACCGACTCTGGCTCTACTTCCCTATCAGTCCTTCTGCTTCCATTTGGCTGCTGGGTACCCCTTTTTTTTCTTTTTTTTTTTTCGGTCCCCACTCCCTCCCCACATCACCGTCACCCTGCAGATCCTGCATTATGCAGTGGCATCATTAGAGCCTTGATTTTTTTTTTTTTTTTCCCCAGACACTTCCGGCATCGTTTTTGGATCGCGGTCCTGCATCGCTTCCGGGTGCTGGCCACACAGGCCCAGATTCCAAGACAAAAGCAAGAGCGAGCCATCGGGAGCAGATGTGAGTGACAGCTGAGAGAAAGCGAGGTTTAAAAAAAAAAAAAAAGAAAGAGGGATCTCTGTGGTTGAGGAAGGAGGAGGGGGTTAATCATCTGGAAGTGAATCTGACCCTCCAGCTGGCCCTAGCCATCATTGATATTAAACAATGAGGAAGCTGTTCTAAGCATCATGGGTAAGGGTCAAGTAAGATGACAAGAGGATACAAAACAAGGAATGCAATTAAGTTAAAGTCACTTTTTTAGCCCCCCTCCCCAAAAAATTCATTGTTTTCCACAAAATAATTACATAAGTAAGCTATAGCTGCTTGTGTTGTCGTGTTTAGTTTCTGCTGAAAACTCTCTGCATCCATGATAACAGACTACACACAGTACTGACAATCCATGTAGAGGTTGGTTTTTTCTCACAAAAAAATTCTAATGGTTGCACCAGAGTGTTCAGAGCCTCTTCTGGTCATCTACAGCATCGACAGTGTATTATCTTCAAAACTGAGTTAGTCACCATAGACAAACAGTTTCCATAGCATCTCCAAAACAAACCTTACATTCTGAATGCTAAATATGTTTTCATATTTTCAACAGTGCAACCGTCAGTTGTTGGCATTAGTTCATTTAGTTTCTCTGCTAACAATGGTCCCTGTTGATTACATCCATCTCAGCTGGATTACTGTAATGCACTGTACATTGGAGTCAGCCAAAATTTGCTTGGAATGCGACTGCACGTCTTTTGACTGGAGCACGTAAACATGAACCCATCGCTTCCATACTGGCTGTACTCCACTGCATTTAGAGTTCATTTTAAATTTCTTATATTTGTTTTTAAATCTTTGAATGGTCTCGCCCCGCCTTACCTCTCTGAGCTTCTCCGTCAGTACACTCCCACCTGGACTCTCAGGTCATGTGACCAGTTACTGTTGGACATTAAAAAAAATCTAACCGGAAGACCTACACTGTCCTATTTAAAACACATTTTTACTCACTGGCCTTTGACTCAGCGGCTCATTGATTTTAGTTCTTTTATTGTATGATAATTTTTATTTCAATTGTATTTAATTTCTTTGTTTATCTGTGTAGTTTTAGCACTTTTTATTGTATTTTTAGATAAATTTTATTGCCTGTTTTGTGTTTCATGCCTTGTACTCTACAGCGCTTTTTGTCAGCTATGTCTGTTTTAAAGCGCTTTTAGAAATAAAGATGGTGTGTTTATGGTATGGTATATCTGTAAAACCAACTTGTACGCTGGTTTATATATAGTAAGTGAAGTTGGTTTCTACCCAGAAGTCCTTATAATTGCTCCCATGTTCTCTCCTTTGCTCAAGAGTAGCTACTTTTAACTTGAATTTTTTTTTGTTAGGCAATATCAACTAATAACCACCTTAGGAAAAATATGTTTTATGCAAGAAATAATTTCTATATTGTTGTTGGCCAACTCCATTTATGAGCTACAGTAGCTACTGTCTGTCTGTTGCTTGCATTTAATGATAACATAATAATCATTTTTCCAGCAGAAAAAAAAAAAGAGTTCACCCTCAAGTTCATCCATAGTTTGCAACAACACCTTAGTTAACTCTAATACATACCAGTGACACAGTATGGGTAAAGTTACATCATTTTTTTTTTTTTTGTTGATTATATGTTGCCTTACTAAAACTACATCTGTGAAGTATCAAATAATGGATGTAGTTGAGTAAAATATGCAATGTTTAACTATGATTTATGGTGGTAGCAAAAAAAAAAAAAAAACACAAAGTAAATGGTGAAGTATAAGTACCTCATATTTGCATAGATTGACACTGTATACGTGTTGCTCTTTAAATGAACCTAACCACCAAGGATTATGGGTAAGGGTCAAACCAGAAGGCAAATAATGGAGTGATCTTTAACAACTAGTGCAATGAGGTGAAGAAGGTTATGTTTAGGAGACAAAGCCGAAGGTCAGTGACCGTAATCAGGCAATTTTCTACATGTCAGTTTACACAGTTTGAAAATAGAACCCATCAGAGCAGCTGCTTTAATTCTAGTCTTCCAATAATTGTTTCCTGAAAAGTGAAATCCATTAGCAGGGCGCATAGGAATCAGCATTTGTCTATCTCTGAAACGACAAGTTGCATTTTCTCACTGCAGCAAAATGCAATTGTTCAAAATTGTGTTTGCAAGAGGGGCCCCCGTGTCTTGTGTGGGAAGCACATAATACGATATTCCCTTTTTTTTTTTTTTTTTTTTTTTTTTTACCCCTTCTCGGAGTTCCAATTTATTGAAGTAACCGAGCAGAAAATGCACTGACAGCTGTAGCACTTTATTGCGAATTAGTATATACATTCTACACCCCGCGAGAAAAGCCAAGCCTCATTGTATTTCTGTAATTGCCGGAGCCCGGGAGAACGAAGGGGCAACGGCAAGTCGAGCAATTACAAGCCCGAAGATGACAGGGTATACTTTTAGCTTCAGATCCTGTTTGAGGCTGGGCATCGAAGTTGGGAGGAGGCAGCGTCAGCGAGGTCTGGCAGTGGCATGAGTGGGAGAGAGCAGGTGTTAAACAAATGAAACGCTCATGCCTGCTGGTCATTATTAATGGCCCTGCGTTGATCGACCGAATTAACTGAGCTAGTGTAAATACAAGCTGTGGAGTTATGACTTTCTACCTGAACTTTCACCTTAATTGTTTACAGTGTTTTCCATTTGTGTTTAATAGAAATAAATTTGCATGTTCGTTGGCGTCACTGGGTTACATATTTATTGTTTCATGGTAATTGCACACCCAGGGAGATGCAAATCCTGTATATTTTGTGTTAATTTATTTGATGAACAAGCTAAAGTTGCATTATAAATGTTCCAAATGTTAAGTGATCAGTGGAATGTGCACGGAAATATAATGTAATGCAGTGTAAATATTTTTTTTTTTATGTTTATTTGGAGCTGGTTAGATGTGATGTTGGAGGAAAAGTGAAGTCAAATATAGGATTGCAATATTTTGTTATATTGACGACCACAAAATCTGGGGGGAAAAAACTCCACAAAATATCATACATGTAAGATTATTTAACTTTTACAGATATCTGACTCAATATTAATTAGCATAATTCTAATAATGTGCATTTTCCATTAAAATGCACACGTTTCAGCTGCAGAAAAGTTGTATTACCTTCTCTATCTTCACTTTTACTGATTTTTGTAATCATAAGAAATGACATCACTTTATTAAAATGATTTATATGCATTGGTATAGTCCAGAAGACACGACTAATGCTGACACTTGTTCTTACATTTTTACATTTGTGTCTCTTGTCAACACGTAAAAGGCATTTCTAAAAACTCCAGATTTTGTGCATCTGTATAAACAGCAAAAGCTGTGACTAGTGAAACTGTCGAATGACAGCATCACACCACATTTTTGTCACATCAGATTTTTGTGTGTGTGTGTGTGTGTGTGTGCTTGTATTTCTACCTTTCTGGGGACATTGATATGCTTACACTGTCTTACCATGGGGACCTCTGACACTACATACCCACAAGGGTTAAATATAAATAAAGGTCCCCACTAGTAAAAGAGAAATGATGTGGCCCTATAAATAATTAATTGGGTTTTTCTTAGGAAGTCCCCATAAAGCATGAGGGAAATGGGTGTAGACCAAAAGATTTTTTTTATGTATTTTTTTTTCATTATTTATGTATTTATTTTTTAAAATATTACCATTATTTATTTTATTTAATCCTGCATTTTATTTTTTTTCAATTATTATTATTAATTTGTTCATTCGTTATTTTTTTTTATTTTCCATTCTTTATTATTTTAAAAATATATATTCTTCATTTTATTTAATTTTATGTATTTTTTTTTCAATTATTAATTGTACTTATTTTTTATTTAATTTATTATTACTGTTATTATTTTTTATTTTATTTATTTTATATTTAAAAAAAAAAAGATGCTTAGACTTACTACCCAATGTCTACTTGAGTACAAACTTGATCCTCATGAGACATTTAAACGAGTGTATGTGTGTGTGTGTGCGTGTGTGTGAGCGTGTGTGTGTGTGCATTGACGCTGCATCTGAAACATGAAGCTGTGGTTATAAATCAGGGTATGACCAGGTGAATACAGATACCTTTGGGAGATGAACTGGAACATTTGTTTGTTTGTTTTAAAGAAACCCAGATCATGTAAAGAATACACTCGAATAACCCCAAACAACAGTCAGTGTAAATACGTTTGAAACTCAACCTGTTGCCGCCTCCCCTTCATGAAAGATTTAAGTCTCTGAATGTACTACACCCAGCACATACAAAAGGTCGAGTGTTTGGATAAGTTTGGAAAAAACATCTTTGTCTTGTACTTGTACCCAGATATCTTGTAAAAATTGAAAAAAAATAAGGGGTTGAAGCCAAGTCAAGGCAAATCCAAGAAGTTTTCGAAATATTTTGACAGAATTTAAGAGAAAATGTGGCTAATATATCTTCCACAACTATAGGTTCTCCTCTGAAACTTAAAAAATAGAAATGGGACACATTTTTGGCTGCCAGTGAAGCAAAAAAACCGATGAGTAAGTGATTTAGTGATACCCGCATAGATCCAGAGTTATACTTCCAAGATAAGACCAATACCTTCTTCTGTATGGGTATAAATATTGCTAGGCTAATATCAGTGTTTTGCAACCTTGGGATCACAACCCCACATGGTGTCATCTGCCATTCAAATGGGGTCACCTAGAATTTCTAGTAATTGATGAAACCAAATAAAATCTATATTTATTTCATTCTAATTAAAACACCTTACACTTTTCTGAAGAAAAACCAAGTTCAAATAAAATGCAGGATATAATATGTGAGATGACATATCTTGATCTTATTACGCTTCAACCTGCCCAGACACACAGTCACAAAACTGGACGAAACAGGAAATGGAAAGATTTCTGGCTCCACAAAGACATCTTCAAGAGAAATGTGAAACAGAAATGTGTGATATTAAAGTGAGGTCAGGAGCCATAAAAGGTTGGCATCCACTGGCTTATACTTCTACTGGGTTAGTGGCATCAGGAGAACATACATATAAATGTTAAAATTCTCCTAAAGCACAGAAGATGTCCTTGTCTCTATCTCTGGTTCTTTGTTATCGTCATGTGTCCATAACATGCCAGTGCTCAAGGGCGCTGGAACTCTAACAACTCCTGTGTTTATGCTCTGTTTGCACCTTTACCTCTTGTTTATACACCATGTGATCATTTTGTGTGTAATCAAAAAAGTCCCAGCTCATTGACCTTGAGTAATGTGATCTTGGTTTTGTGTGAAAGTAGATATGTGTCCTTTTGTCGATTAGTAATCGATGTGATCGATTGGTGATTGATACTGAAGGTAGCGCCGTACATGGCTGCATGACCCGATCAGTCTGGGAGGGGTTGGTCAAACTGAATATTTGTTTTGTGATCCTTGTATATGCAAAATGACAATCAATCAATCAATCAATCAAATTGTATTTATATAGCACCTTACAACACCAAGGTGCTTTCCAAAATGAGATAAACAACAATAAAAACAAGTATCAATTATAAAAACAAGACAAAAACAAGTTATAAAACCATATAAACAACCTAAAAAAAGACATGGACAGTCGACTACATGTCAAACGCTTGCCTAAATAAATATGTTTTTAACTGAGATTTAAAAACAGCTAACTCAGTCACTAATTGTAATTGTGCTGGAAGCATATTCCACAGTCTTGGGCCAAAAACTGCAAATGACCGATCACCATATTTTTTATATTTGGATTTGGGGACAACCAAAGAGATGTGATCTGAAGAGTGCTACGTCCTGATTGGTTTATGGATGGTTATAAGTGCAGTGAGGAAGGGCGGGGCTAGACAGTTGAAGATGTTTAATAGAACTTTGAACTGTGTTGGACAGAAGACGAGCTAAAGTTAAAGACGAGCTAAAGACAAATAAAGCTTCTTGATTCTTGAATTATTTGTAAAATCAGGAATGGGTTTAAACCAGTCGGGTTTTTTTTTCCATTTTTCCACAGAAGGAATGTGTGTGGCCTGAACTCATGTCTCGCCTGTACGTGCGCCGAGGATTTTGTTTTACCATTAGCTCCCTTGGTGCCTCCTTTCATGCTTACAGGTGACTTTCTCAGTGGAGTCTTTTCAGGCCTGCCACTCTCATGTGGCGTGTGAAGAAACTCGGCCGAGAACATGTTTTATCAGTCTTCAGTATTTGTCAGGCTGATGTGCTGTTTGGTGTGCGGAGCCGCTGAACTGTGAAGTGCCCGGGGCATTGAGAATAAAGAAGGACCGGCGGTATATGAAGCAGCCAGCTGGTCCGGTGTGCAGGTGAACTGCCCAAGGCCTTTGTGGGTTGCATAGAGAAGCCGATGTCAAATGAGAATGACTTCAGAGTTTGGTCAGGTGCATGAAAAATATATCAAGATGTATTCCAGCTTTGAAATTCCTTTCTACTGTGATTGATGGATTGATTTAGACTCTGAAACTGGAACCGACTGAACTGCCCCGTGAGGGAAAACCACACCCACAAAGCGCTCCCTGTGCAAAATCAAGCAAATATAAACCAAAAATGATAACAATCATGCCTTTCAATTCGCTGCAGCGTTTCATCAGATCTAACAACGCATGCTATATTTGCTACATTCACCAGAGCCCTCCGCTAGTGTATTTCAATTCTGATGCATATGCTTTGCTAACAGTGAAAGCAGCCCTGGGGATGCTAACAAAGAGATGGAGAGTACTTAGGATGTAAAACGCACAAAGCTGCAATGTAAACACTTGTCTTCCTTCATATTAGATTTTCCATCATCTTCATTGCTCCTTCTTTTGGTGAGAAGCAAATCTCACACTCCGGCATTTCAATTTGCAACGCTGCCGTTCCAAAGTACATGTTCATTTATTGCTGTTATTACTTTGTCATGTTGGATAAATTGATAACATGACATAACTTGTTTGCTGCCTTGTTGCGCCGGCAGTCTGATTATGAGGTCAAGTACGTTAACAAATGACAAATGCAGGCGATGGGAGAGTTGCCATCCAATTTTTTTTTCAAGTCCTCTGGTAGAATTAAGACTTTGCCACCAGTGAAAAAGAGCAACACGTCTCTCTCTCTACAGAACTCACTCTTAACAATGATGTAAGAAAAACACTCTGAGAGGAAGAATAACTCACACACAAGTATTTCATCACCATTAAGTAGACTGGATAATTTGTTTCTCTCAATGTCGGATCATTATTTTTTATTTTTTTCCGTAAGACCCCAAAAGGCCAACAGGTCAAATGACTCATTGACATGTTTAGGGGGGAAAAAAAAGTTCTATATTTTACTTAATGATGGTCAAATTTGGAAAGAATTGGCAGTGATTAAGAGGAGGTCAGAGCCCTGTGGAGGTCGTGATAAAGGTTGCTAAGCTACAAGAAATGACAAGCAGAGAAATTGGAGCAGGACCATGTCTGACTCAGACTGTGATTCTGTGAGTGTGACCCTGGAAAGCTGTAGCAGCGTACCTCTTGGTCCTAATTTACACTGGGCTGGTTTTGTTTTCTTTGTTCTTTTTTCTCTTCCACACTGGTTTCACTGGATACATGGGAGGTTAAGTTAAATTTTAAATTAACAAGAATAAACTAGACCAACATTAGCGGCAGTGGTAGGGAAGGGTTCCAACAGTCTAAGACACCTTCGATTTTAGACTTTTTGGATATCATTTGCTAACTTCGCAACAATGGCTAGGATTGAAGAGAACTCCATTGATGAGTTTTTACAACTTCTGCAGTGGAACACCAATACATTTGTTTCTCTAATGCAATGGTGGAAATAACTTGTATAAAATAAACCTCATAGCTATACAATGGTACATTTTTTTCCAGCAAATTTTCATTGTATTTGAATGGGCTTCAACCTGTGCCCAAACAAACTATTGGTGTGGTTGGTTCTAGTAGCCAGGGCCTTCCAAGGTTTTTCACCCTCCTGATATGAAAAGTGCAATTTGGCGTTTCTATGGTCTCCAACCAAAACAAATATGAAATGCGATAGCATCTACAGTTTGTTTTTATTAACTAGACTTATTCCCTCACAGTGTTTCATAAATGCATTTTACTTAATCCATCTATCTATCTATCTATCTATCTATCTAGAGAGAGAGAGAGAGAGAGAGAGAGAGAGAGAATGTATGCACATAGTAGGGCTGTCAAAATTAGCATGTTAACGCTGATTAATCCATCATCATGAGTAATCTGATTTAAAATGAATCCATCTGCAGTATAGAATTACTCTGAATGTCTTAGCCAATGTATTTCAGGCGGTTTGTCCAAACAATGTTACCATTGTACATACATGTAACCCTAACATGTGCAAATGGGCAGTTAATCCGTTAGTGACAGGCAACAGAACCAGCTGATAAAGATGGTTCTGTTTAGCATAAACACATCATGTGGGTGGGCCAAATCACACACTGGCCACCAGCAGATATTACATAAAGGTGATATGCCTCCGGGCGTAAATCAGAAATAAAGAAAACAAGGGAGCCATTCTGTGCTCCTGGAAAAAAAAACATAGTGGTGACATGCTGGGTAAAGATTTTTTAGGTCACTGATGATTATGTTTCGTTTCTCCAAGTAGATCCTCCTAAAATGTACAGTCAACCTTTACAGATTAGAAGCAGAGCTAACAATGACACCAGAGATTTCAAACCAAATATTGCCAATGCCCCCATTTATAAACAACTCAGCTGTATTTTATTTTTATTTCAATATAATGTAAAATGAGCATCATCGCAAGTGATGATGAGTTACATGAACAGTGTAGAATTTGCCGACAAATGGCTTTGGAAACGCTTAATAAAAAGGAAAAAGCACTTGCTCAATAGAGCACTTAAATGATACAGACCATACCTTCAGGGTGCAAACATATCTCCTGTCCTCAGGGGACGTCTATACTGTCAAAGAATCCCCATTATGTATAATCACAAAGTCAGACAGCAAAATCTTCAAAACCAATGTCTGTGATGAGCTAAGAAAGAGCTGACAAGAGAGTGCGAGCCACCCCTCTCCTTCCCCCATTGGAGTCACTTTGAAAACTTAGCGGATCCACCTTTTAACAATCCTATGGGGATGAATCAACCTTGCGCTCCTATCTAAGACGGTACAACCAGCACACCTAGACTTACAATGGAAGCACATCAAGGGACGGCCAAGCCTGACTGACAAGCGCTTCTCCCCTCATAAAAGCACAGACTGCCTTCATTTGCATGGCGGGGTTTGGACTGGCGGAGAGAGTTAATCAGGGCTTTCCATGGTGCCATAGTAGGGGCTCCCACTCCACCACCACCTAGCCCCCACATTCGCCACCACAACCTCCAACCGAAGTACCCTTCCCCATGAGGGCCGCCAGTGAAATCCTCTTAGTGGCAGCAGGGCGAAAAGGGGAGTTGGCACCCACCTCTCCCCCTGAGACAGGTGGAAGGAAAAAAGAGAGTGGGGGGGGGGGCTGGTCCTTCTGGGGCTCATCTCCACCGGGACTGACCTCCCTTTTCTGGTACCCTGGCATCTCCCTTTAAAGCAGCTTTAATTACACTGAGGCGACTTCTCTTTCTCCACCAACTCTAGCTCAGCCCCCCCCGACTCCCCCTCCCCATGCCTATCTCTCCCTCTCCACAGGGGAGCACTCCTTGTCTCCTCTCCATTAAGATTGAGAGAGTGAGGGGAGAGAAGCCTGCAGAGTCTACCTCTTCCACACATGCAGCAGGGAGCTAATACCATTTTCAGCTTCAAATGTCTTTTTACAGGTTGCCTTTATTTACCCCCCACCCCCCCACCCTTCATACATGGCAAATTTTTGATCCGTGGACCAAATTAAAAATGACTCATGTGTTTAAACACGCCACGAAAATGTAACCAAATGTATTTTTCCTTTCAACCATAGACTGTGCAAAAGAAGTGGATGTAGTGACCGTGACATTACCCACTGGGTTTGGGACGACCGCTTTGAAGCCTCAAGACTATTCGGCCATGACCATCTTGGGTTTTTGGAGAGAGAAGTCAGCCAGTGTGAACGAGAGGGTTGAGCTGCGGAACAGCAAGGACCGAGGCCAATTTTATTCTAATGCTACTGATAACTTAATGCTAACTTCATTAGTTGTGTACATAACACTAGCAAGTAGCGGCGAGGTGGCCATATTCAACTGTGAGGATGAAAAGGCAAAGGAATAAACTCAAACAAACCTGACTTCAACACTGTTACCATGTTAAGTAAAACACCAACCAAACTGCTAACTAGGAAGTGTTAAATACTTATAAGTAGCAGTTAAATGTTAATGCATCGTCAAGCTAATCACAAAATGACGCCGTTTTAAGCTGTTTTTTAAGCTGTTTTTTTATCACTTTAGTTCCATAAGCTTTTTATTTATTCATTTATTGATTCATCTATTGTATGTATATGATGTGGTGTGAGCTATGTGACAACAAAATTTCCCTGAGAGGATGAATAAAGTGTCTGTCTGTCTGTCTCTCTATATAGCAAAAGTGTAGATCTGAATCATTTACATGAATAAATCCTTCAAAGCTTTCTTGAAATAACATCTACAAGACAATTTCAACTATCAGACAAAACATGTCCCTTTCAATGAACAGAAACTTATGAAAGGAAATGAGCAGTCAGCTGTCACCTGGAAATTAGGGCCACACAAGCAGATATTTAAGTTTGTATGAGCCCTCAAATCGACAGTTGAATGTAACTGAAACCACAAGTGACACAGGAAAGCCGTGGTACATCGAAGCATCAAACTAAGAAACTTTTTCCTGCAAAGTTGTAACCACGGTGACTTAATAAATGTATTCTACGGCCCTCTAGAACGTTGTGACAGCTCCCATTCACTTTGAATGGACGTTCCCAGCGTTCTGGGGGCAGAATTTTTTCCCGATCACCCCTGCGCTGTCAATGGCAACGAGTTTTGTCACGGTACCATATGACTCCGCAGGTAGTTCAGCCAGTTTGAAAGCACATTATACATTTATCCTTTACATATACTCGACACAGAAGACAGTCCCTATTAAATTACGCGCATCACATTTTGATTTGTTGCTTCAATATCATTTGTATATGATGACGGATAGAATGAAATTGTACCTTTCAGTCATTACTCATTTTTTGACTCAACGTCGAGAGTTGCTTTTAACTCCAACGATCCAAACAGCAGTTCAATGAATGCCAGTCAGAGCCAGCAGCTAACTTTAAGACCCATTTTTTTCAATAAATTCAGACAAACTCTGTGGAGTACAACATTCCAGATCTGCTGTCAGAACATAACACCACCTTGGTTTCCAGCTTTCTCAGAAGAGATTAGAAAGGAGAGATTACAACCCTATCACAGCTTCTTCTTTTGTCCTTTGGCCCATACAGTACAACCACGCGGGACTTCTAATTTTCTTTGTTTTGGCAGCTAGAAATGAAGTGATAACGTCTACTTTATTGTCCACTTACACTTCCATGACAAACCTCTCTACTCTCCTGATGTCTGAACGCAGCACAACTCTTTTTTTCCCTTCCGTCTCCACTAACAACCAACTGTTATCAGTTAATTCCAGCGAGGGACGTTTGATTTATGTTTTCTTGGATAATAAAGTACAGTATCACTAACATGTGTAAAGTGTTCCCCAAGCGCCACCTCTGTCTCCTTGATTAATGCCGATTTAATTAAGCGGCGCTCTAATTAAGCAATAAATAATGACAAGGTGTGCTTTTATGCAAAGATAATAGCAAACCTTGGGTGAAGTGATACCCTGGAGAACTTAGCCAATCAGATCATTTCTTTGGACAACAATGGACTGAGATTAAAT
Organism: Siphamia tubifer; assembly: GCA_020466265.1. Taxonomy (NCBI): domain Eukaryota; kingdom Metazoa; phylum Chordata; class Actinopteri; order Kurtiformes; family Apogonidae; genus Siphamia; species Siphamia tubifer. The sequence continues at coordinate 15,361,261 of CM035784.1, forward strand.
GCATCCAGCGGAAATGTTTGACCATTGTTATGCAGTGCATTAAACATGTGATAATCATCACAATGTGTATTTGCCCTGAATGTATTTAGAATCATAATTAATAGAGTAATAATCACCGAGTTATCATGAAACAGAGAAAGGGTGGGTGGTGGGGTGGGGTGGGGTGGGGTGGGGTTGTATTGCATTGCAGTTTTGCTCCTGATTGAAATTTTCCGACAGAAACTTATCTTGCCGCATTCTGAGCAAAAAAGGCACCATTACTGTTTGAGCTGCAAAACCATATCGTAGCCTAAATTATAAACCCATTGACAGTTCGGAAAGTAAGACGCTGTCCTCAACACGGGGGGGGGGGGGGTATCCGAAAGAGCCATTAATCAAATCACACCCTACTGTCCTAAACTCGGCAACCTGAGCCCGACAGCAAAAAATACCAATTTCCTCTTGGTTAGCGTCAGCAGCAAAGGCAAGCACTCTTGGAGTCAGCTCCACGCCGCCATCCGCACGCCACTTTTCTGATCGTCTGGTCACACGCCTATTTGCTGCAAATATGCTTCGCCGCCGTTCCTCCGTGTCAAATGTCTCCCCATACGGACTCCTGATATGTGTATAAGAAGAGCGTTATTTACACTGATTAATGGGCCCCGGCTTTGGCAGGGTGTAAGCTGCTCACGTCCAGACAGCGGTGACAAATAAATCTATCAATCATACGAGGGATTTTCTAATCCCCGAGCCATCAGACAGAGTTGCAACCTAAACACTTTGTCACAGAGTAAGCAGCCCCCGCTTGCTGTAAATACACACTTAGCGTATAGTTAACACAGCACTTTGAGCGAAAGAGCAGCATCCAGTTTGCTACCCTTGGACACTGTGTGGGGTTTTTTGGTTTTTTTTAAGCATTTTTCAATTCACTAGAAGAAAGAAATGGTGATACTAGAAGTGTATCAGCTCAGTCAGGTACAAAAGTCTATAGTTTTGTGTTTCTAAATACAACTATTGACAGAATCTGTACAATACACCTTGATCTTGACAGTTTTCAAAAGCATTGTGACGTTACTACGAGAGCAGGAACGTTGAACTCAGGCCCTGGAACCTGTGTTTTTAAAGTGGAATATGATGCAACGTGCTCTCCAATCGTCTGCAAGTGGCAAACTTTCCACTGCTGTGACCAGTGTTTCAACTGCAACGACTCCTTTAACCCTTTAAATACTGCACTGAGTAGTTTTTTTCATTTCTGATAAAAGACTAAGAGTTTGATAGAGCGTAAAGATTACATTTCAAAAACGTACAGACTGACTGAGAAGATCACAGGGTGATTACCCATCATGCCTAGTGCCAATACTAGCAGTATTGGGATGTTATGATCCAGGGTTGCTTCAGTTGGGGTCAAGTCTAGGTTCATTCATAATATTAAAAAAAAGAAGGAAAGGAATGTTTTGATGTTTCATTAGCGTCTTGAAAGAATTCCACAGCAAATGTGAACAGACAACAAGGAAAGAGGTCCAACAAAAATGGAAGTGTGGGACTTTTTATTGCCCAGGCTGTTGTCTCTAATGATTATTTATTTATTGGCATACATATTGGGAGCATATTGTCGTTTTATTACATATTAGAAACAAAAATGGGTCCTTAAATTATTGTTTTCAGATCAGAACACAATGGCTTGAGTTCATTTTTGTGATAGAGTTGTAAAGCCACCAAGATAAATCACAAAAAACATACTAAGAGTAGAAATACAGCCCTAAGTAAAATTATATAAGTAGACTGAAAAGATTTGTTTTGGGTTTACAGAGTCTAGTCTGCATTTTCTGTCCTTTCACGAGGGGGAAAAAAAAACCCTTCTTTAACAATCAAAACCCTTGATATTAACATTAATCATCATCATTAATTATCAAAATAAAGGTACTTTACAGCTCTGGCTTGATTAAAATTAACAAATATGACATTTCCACACAACTTTCATTCATACGTGGGTCCAAGCTGAGGTAAATGTCAAATTTTAAGTATCGTGTTGACTAAATAGCTTGTAATTAAGATGATTTTCAGTGTTTATTTGTGTCTTGAAAATACCCACAATGCTGCAGGTCTGTGTCTGAACAACACGAAGTTGATTTATAACCGCACGATCCTTACAAAGTGACATATTCCGCCGCTACTTGGCCAAGATATTGACCAACTTTTCCCTCTTAATTACAGGTCAGTGACTGTAATTAAAGATGCTGCACATGAATCATGATCTTAATGGGCTTTGTTCAGTATAGGTGGCAATACCTCTGTGTATAACAAATTCCTTTAATACTATGCAGTAATTAGGAGGTTATTGGGGGGGAACTGTTAGTTAATGGCCTACTAGTTGTAAACTGTGGTCAGACATTAATAAGTGCTTTATAATGAATAAGCGCTAGTTAATGGCGGATGCGTGCACCTTATTATAAAGTGTTACAGATGACTCTAATGGGACCGTAGACGAGTAATAACCAAACAGATTTAATTCACTCTCCGAGCCCAACAACGCTCCGAGAAGATAAATGACTACACGAGGATATTTCTGCAGTATATAACTCTATTTAGCCCAAAAATAGATGAGTTAAGGTACATCGCACAATACTAAGTAGAGACATCAATCGGCATCCTGAGTCCTCGTGGGTCCATCAGCTACCAGTAGTAACAGTGCGACTGTCTATTATAGAACAAGCCCCTGGTTGCTCTCAGCCATCTGTGGCTGAAAACAAAGACTGTGATCACATTAAAACGCCATAGAGGGATGGAGGGATGGAGGAGGGGATGGGGAGGGGGGGTATCAAACCGCAGCACTTTCCCATAATCTGTTCACAGGTCTCGGCCATTATACAAATACAGGGCGAATTCAATAAACCTACAACTGCCATTTAATTAAACATTTGGCAGCCAAAATTCAATTAGGCAATAATAGCTAATTTCCAGAGATGGCTAATATGTTAGACACAGATAGGAAACTCGGGTTGATATCCTGTGTCAATTCCAATTATTCAGAGCTATCCTTTAAAGCTGCTTTGGCAGATTATGCAACTGCTATTTTCCAAACAGTATGACTGTGAGGCACCGTGCGTCCCTCAGGTGGCACCAGGCAATATTATTATTATTTTTTATTTTTTATTTATTTTTTTTTTCCCCTCCTTGCCGAGAATGCAAATTAATAGTTGTCATCTAGTTGCGGGGACGGCCGCGCCGCCATCCAGTCCCACGTGGAAGTCAAAGTAAGTAATGCTAAGGGAAACCTAATAAGATCTTGCAGGAAGGGGGGAAAAAAAATGATGATTATCTTTAATCACTAACCTGCCTCTAGTGGCGCAACCACATTATCCAGCACCTTCATTCCTTATAAAAATATCTATCACACACAATACTGGGGCGATGAAAAGAAGCAGTGGAGACGATGGGAGCAGAATGCCAATGGCCTCATTACTTGTCATAGCACATTGTAACTGGAAATTGCTTCTTTCAGGTTTTGTTTGCTCAGGCAATTACAATAAACTCTCGGCTTGACACGTTGTTTGCACAGATGTAGGACATTAATAAACATGAGCTCTAATCTGAATTATTGAACTGCTCGCCATAATTCTGACAATGGATTTGGAGCCCCTGACGGATGAGGAGACGGTAGGAGTGAGGACAGGATCGGGATCCCTGGGATTTTACACCCCACACAACCCCCTACCCCACCCTTTGCCGACACACATACACACCTACACACATACCCGGCTGGACCTCATCACCTGAGAAATCCACTCTTTGAATGTGAGAGAGCGCGGTGTGAAGCTCTGCAGGTATTCCCAAACTCGGTTCAGGCTTCCCGCCCTCCGCCCCCCCACCTGCCAGACACCACCTACTGTACCAGCCTGGCAATCTGAAAGTCATCAGAGGCAAGAATCAAGAGGGTACGTGCACTAGTTTCAGCGGGAAATGTTGCTCATGTATTGTACATTTCTAGAAATGGCAAATAGAAATATTAATGTGGGTATATAGGGATGCATCAATATAATGTGACATTATTATTGGTATATATTGATTAACGGCAGAGTCACAAATGTATTTTTAAATTAAATTTCCACGTTTAACTATGTTAATTCAAAAATAATGTGATGAATGACTGAAAGATAGTAGTATAATAGTAGCTAGCTTTATATTTGTATGATGATTAATAATGATAACATAACAAGAATGTATTGATTGCTCTGTGAAGGGGGGATAAAGAACTAAAATGACACCAGGATTTGCATCAGCCATTAACCAAAGTGTTGTACGGTTCTATTTGTGACCAACAGAGGTGGTCAAAATACTCGCGTTCTGTATTTAAGTAGAAGTACAGCTACTGGTGTGAAAAATAAGTTCTGATTCAACTCCTTTACTTAAGTAAAAGTAAAAAAAAAAAAGAAAAAAAAGGACAATTTCTCAATTGTAATAAAGTGCAAAAGTAAAAAGTAAAGCTGCATTTTTTATTTTTATTTTTTGCCACAAACACAATAATACTTATTTAACTAGGAAACATTAGAAAAGTTTCTAAAGTATCTACAATAAAGCATTTAAAAGTGAGTTACTGTGAAAATAATGTGTTTGATAGGGTCACTGTACTCAGTTTTGTGAGTATGGGCAAGGAATTTAGGGAAAAAAACAGGGGGGAAAGGTATAGTCAACATGAGATTTAAAAGGGAATTATAAATATGAGATTAAATAGTCCATAATTTTAAGAGAAAAGGTCAAAATTGTGAGATAATAGTCAAATAATTATAATATATATAATTATAATCACAGTTTCCTCCACTGATATTTCCTCTGATGACTTATTTTTCATACTGTCACATCTGTTTAGTTTGAAAAATCAACTTAAGTAAAGTAAAAAAGTACTTTTACTTAGTTACTTTCCAACTCTGGCGACTAACCACATTTTTAGCAACTTTTTAACCCTTTCTGAAAACCCATGTGTGAGATAGAAGGTAGTAAACAACAGTTGATCCTCTGGTAAATTCTGGTGACATTAGCAAACTGTTGCCAGTGCATATACAAAAAATAAAAAAATTAAATTGCATGAGTGTAATATCGGACACATACTGTTGTTAAACCTTCCTGAAACACTATAATATAGACCAGACCTGGGCAAAATAAGGTCCGGGGGGCCACATGCGGCCCCATAACTGGCCCTAACCGGCCCACATGTGGTCACTGGCAAATTAGAAGCCAATGCAAATATATATCATAGAGATTTTATTTCATAGAATCTGCTCAATTAATGTTTTTTCACACGTACTTTCTACACTTTTTCTAATGCAAAAAGAAAAGAAAAAAAATCATTAAGAATGCGGAGATTTTAACATGACACAGAATTTTTTTCTTAAGTGAAGTCAGAAAAAGAGCTGAAATACACAAACAAATCTGCAGTTAGGAGTGTTCATGTAATGTTAATATGGAGCTGGTACTGTACATTTTCACAAATTTTGTGAATATTCATTAAATAGTTGTATTCTGTATTCTATTTTCACTGTATCATTGTATTGTTTCATTTACTGTTTTTTTTTAAGATATATATATATATATATATATATATATATATATATATATATATATATATACATACATATATATATATATTGCGCAGAGCTAATAGTTGTATTATGGGCTCTACAGTTTAATTTACTGGGGGGTTTTTTAATTTCTTTTTTTAAAGAGCTACAGGTGAATTGATCCAGCCCTTAATAACTGTCAACATTTCTCATGTGGCCCCATAGGTAACTTAATTGCCCACCCCTGATATAGACATACTGCAAAAAGACATTGTAACAAAGTCAACTGTCTTGTTTCTGATAAATGAAGGAATTTTCACTCCGAAAAATACTCGCATTTTAAGAAAACTCTTATTCTTTGCACAATATCTGAATTCAATGATATTAATTTAAACATAAATAATAGTCAGATCTTTTTCTACACTTTAAACACCATCACCCTTCAGTGACAATACTTTTATTGTGAAGAAATCTAGACAAGTACTTTTTTTTTTACACTAGCAGATGATTTAGCATAAAACAAGAGTTTAAGTACTTTCAAAGTACTCACAGTCTGTACTTAAGTAGAAGTACAGCTACTTGTGTGAAAAATACTCTGGTAAAAGTAGAAGTACTGATTCAACACCTTTCTTTTTCTTTTTGCCATGAACACAATAATACTTATTTAAGGAGGAAAAATCAGAAAACAAATCCTTTAAAAGTGACTTACTGTGTCAATAATTGTGTGGATATGGACAGGAAATTTAGGAAAAATTAAAAAGAAAAAAAGTCACAATTGAGATAAAAAGTAATCATGAGATTTAAAAAAAATAAAAATAATAAATATATATATATATATAAATATATATATATATATATATATATATATATATATATATATATATATATATATATATATATATATATATATATATATATATATATATAAGCAAGCAACTAATTTAGAAAAAGAAAAAGCCAAAACTAAATCATTTTTATGAATTTATTTATTTATAGTTCATTTTAGTTTATTTTAACAAAGTTAAGTTATTATTTCGTAAATATTTAGTAGTTTTAGTTAATTTTGTTCCTTTTTCTGTTTTATATTTCTACATTTAATATTGTATTTCCTTATTTTTCTTCAATTTTGTGCCATTCGTGTGTCATTTTGTTCATGTTACTTATTATTTTGTTGGTTTATTATACATTTTTGGCTGTTATTGTCCATTTTTTTGCTTATTTTATTCCTTTTTGACTGGAACTGCTGAAGTCTCCGGAGTTAAAGGGTTAAAAATGTTCTAAAAGTCTTGTGGACAAGAGGCCAAAATACATATAAAAATATAAAATACCACGTTGAGTGTGGATAAGGCACGATGTTGGACTCTAACAGCAGGGTGTGTTGGCAAACGCTTTTGACAGAAGATGGTTTTATCAGTGCACAGCCTGGTGTCATGGGTATTAGCGACGGAGGATAAAAAAAAAGTTTGCATCAAAATGGCGTTAACTAATGCTCACAAACGATCACAGAACAGATTCAAAGGAAATATCATGAAAGCACATACATACATTTGCTCAAATGTTTCCGACACTTGGCTATTTACGCCACTTTATTTTGTATTTACAATTCAAAAACAGCTAAATTACAGCAGCAAATATGTTTTGGCAACTGGTTTGGGATGCACATTTACCTTGGTGGGCGGGATCAAAAACTGAAACTGTGAAACATGTTTGATTTTTTTAAAGAGAAACATAATAAAAACATGTAGATGCAGAGGAAAGTGCTTTATGGTCAAAAAGTGCACTTGGATGTTTCAATTCTTCAGGAACAACAACTTTAATCACTTTTTTTTTTTTTTTTTTTTTTCCTGGTGTGACTAAACCTGCTCCCTGCCGCTATACACACTGAACTCCCAACGCATGTAAATCCAAAGTCTGGGCTTTTCATTCTTCCAAAAGCTGCTTGTCCTTTACTTTCCTTCAAAGTTTACTCCCCCCCAAAAAAAAAAAAAAAACATCGCTGAGGAGCCGGCTTCCGAGGCGAAGCGTGTAGTGGGAATATCTACAAGAAGAATGCAGGAATAGCATTTTTTTTTTTGTCCTTTTTTTTTTTTTTCCGGAGGACTCTTAAGATGTTCAAAAGGCATAGCAGAGGGAGGGCCTGGCTATTCTGGAGAATCAAAAAGACTATGCGGACTTTGATCACCTGCATCTCATTCAATGCAAAATTACTGCGCTGGGGTCTCTGGCTTCTCGACATGTGAGCAAGATGGAAGCTTATTATACTGTACACAGAGGCAGACAGTGAAAATGAAAGAGGTCTTTTGTCAGTTCTTTGATTACAGTAAGGCATTGTGACTGTTAAGCAGACTACCGGCAATTATGAGAGCTGGAGTGAGCGCCGACGGAGAGTTTAGGAGGGAGAGAGAGAGAGAGAGCGATGCGGTTGCGGACAAAAGTGATGGTGTGGAAAAGAAGACAGTGGAGGGAAAAGATGGGGGAAAAAAAATAAAAAATAAGCCGGACTAATACGTTCTTTTTCACAGACACAATTGTAATCAAGCAAAAATGATGATACAGTACAAGCTGGCGCGGGGTCATGTGACGTGACGAAAATAGCTTTTGCTCATGCCGATAATACAAGGCATGTGAAAGTGAAGCTGGGATGTTTGCTGCGGGTAAACTTAACTGTTTTGTACCCTTTGATTCCATACAACAAGATGAGAAGTACGAGGCCTTCCGTTTCCGTGTTGAGCCCCCCCACCCCCACCCACCCACCCCCCCTTTGCAATAAATATTGACAAAGAACGTGAGCCATCGCCCCGTCACAGGTTGTTAAAAGCAAAGTTTATTGTGTGTTTGCTGTTTGTGCGCGTACAGTATGTGTGTGTGTGTGTGTGTGTGTGTGTATTTGCATGTGCATTAGCATATCACTGTTTACTCCAGAAGTTACTGTGAAGCGCCCGTTTCTCCTTGGGGAGAGCTGCTTGGCAAACACCTCGGAGTAAACAAGACAACCGGTGACAATATGCTAATAGGCCGATTCATTATTCCCCCTCCAACAAGCTCCGCCTCGCCCAAGACATCTCAGATCTCCTACGTCTCCATCACATCTCGCTTTTTTTTTTTTTTTTTTTTTTTTTTTTAGGATCCACGCCTGCTCCACCCCTCCTGCCGCCGCCGCCTGATTAATATCTCATCAAGCGCTCCACTTTTCCTCTGAGCAGCCCATCAGTCTTACGGGCTCCACGATGTTTCATTTCTGACAGTGTCAATCTTCAGGAGATGTGTGTGAGTGTACCCCCCCCCCACACCACCACCACCACCAAACAAGATAAAGTTGTTCACCTTTAAATGTTTTGAAGATGGATGCCGAACTTGTCAGAAGTGCCCTCGAAAAGACGGATCATTCTGAAAAGACGTCGCCGTTTTGGTGACGGAGACAGTTTCAACGATAACCTCGGTGGCTAACAACGGGAGGCGCAGAACCGCAATGAGGTGCTGTTAATTGAATCGGACATTGGATTGGGTTATTAACTCCCCAAATATTTACTTTGTTGCCAGTGGCCTGAACTCATTACTCTCCTATGGATTTCTCCTCCTACACATTTACTATTGTAACTTAATAACAGTGTAGCTTCGCACTGTTTCCGAATCATTTCCACAAGCTACTGAGCACCGAGCAGGAGAACCTTCTAATGATGCACTGCAAACAATAAATATTCCAATGCATCACGGAGAAAAAAAAAAACCCACAGTAGTCATATTGATCCACCAAAGGCGTAACACAGATTTAGTCCAGATGTGTAAACATGAGTGTGTGACTAAGCTTATTGCCCAGCGGTATTTGCACTGTACATCCGAATTACCCTCCCCAAGATGTCAATAAATGTCCTGATGCTAAAGCCTTTTCAGATGTAAATGACTAACAGGGTATGACTGAGCAAAACTTTAAAACCACCACTCACTAACACGGTAATCAATAGTCTTATTTAAGAGTGAGAGCAGAGAAGAAACTTGCAATTGTATTAATTTAAACCTGCAGCTCTGTTATTCAGGCCTCCTGTTGACTCTTATGGGAGCTTAGAATTGCTGCTGCGTCTAGAAAAATGTAAAAATAAAAACAAAAAGACTATGTCTTGCATTGGTTCTGCTCATGGCAAAAACAGATATTTGAATTTTAACACATTGTGTGTTTTCAAAATACTCTTTTTATATTAACTCTAATGCAGATGAGGGGACTTATTAGCTATTTTAGTTTAGTGTAACTGAAATGTTCTTCGATATAGACATTTTAAGTAAATACACACATGTCAAAAGGAAAACAGTGTGTGAGATGAAGAGGGTAGAACTATTATGAAACACAATAAAATGGTATAAAAGATATTGAGAAATGAAAATGCCAAAAAAATTATGTACTGAGGTAAAACTGATATAAAAGATGCAATGGAATGGACATCGTCTAAAAGTTTCAAAAAAGCCTTATAATAAGAAATAACATGGAAGTATTGTTAAAAAAAAAGACAAATGATGTAACAGACAAGACATATGGTGATAATGAACTAAAATGCAACAAGATGAAAACTATGTTTGTTTTTTCAGAAAGTTGATGAAATTTGAAATTTGAAATTTAAAAAACTTTTTTTTAATCATCTCCTGTTTCACTTCTATTGATAACACAGCCCACTTCTTCTTTTCATTCGCACCGGGAATCACTTAATAATGAATACCTACTGTCATAGAGATTCAATGAGCACTCATGAAAACTCACAAAACAGCAGTAACTCTGTCCTTTAAACACGTTACAACTTACTTTACGTACATTACGTACAGTATTATATTTATGTCTCAGGGATTTTGGTTTTGTTTTGTAAATTGAATTTTCTTTCAGAATCCAGTATTCATAGATGAAAAATTGATGTAAAGGCTTTTTCGTAATTTGGATTATTCGTTAGCTGGGTCTTTCGTAAGTTGACGTACCACTGTATGTGTGTATATATATTAGGGATGTGACTTTTGCTTCAACACACTATTTGAAATTTGCTGGAAGCTATTCGTGCGCCATCCCCAAACACACTTGCAGTGACGTACTGAATAAACAAGAATATTAGAAATCACACAAAAACAACATGTTGATCTTCCCTGAGTGATTCGTCTGATCGACTGCATGAAACAATTAATGCTTTTAATGATGAAATCTCAATAACTGCAGCCAACGTTATATTTAATTTAACTGTCGAGGTGGAACCGGGTGAAACAACTGATTTTGTGATAATGTCGAACGCATTTAACAACAATAGTCAAATGAATATTAAAAAAAATTAACAAGTCCACATGGTAGGGGTGGAGGCATGTACGCGTATTTGCAATTAATCCGTCTGCCGAAAACTCTCGCGGTACAAAAGTTGCGGGAAGAGAGAGGTACGTACGCGCTCTGCTTTGATTCTCTTATTCGAACAATTTTCTCTTGCGTTTGTTTTATGCGTTTGTGTTTTTGGTTGTGTTTGCAGCATTTTGTCGACGTAGTGCGTTTGCCCCCGTGAGCCGCCGCACAATGACAGTTAATAAGACATTCTGTCCAAGTGACACGCAGTATTTGAAATGAGTATTCTATATTCAAACGTGTCACGAATATTCGAAAATGGTGCCCCATCACATTATAAAAGACAACATGAAAACGGTGAAAATATGTATCGCAGTAAACCTGAAACATTTAGTATTATCAGTCTGTTTTTGATTCAATTGCTTCGAATGGTTTCATCATTTTTAGAGTGAATGAGTGGAAAAAAAATCGCAACATTAATAAAATTAATAATTTTTTTTTTAGTACAACTCTACACTTCTATTGATTCACTGCCTCTATTTTTCTACCTGTATTGCTACTGGAGTACAGACTCTTCCTGTTGCTATTTAGCTTAAATTAACCATATTTTCAGGTTTCCACAGGGAACGGAAATCGGGTGATGCTCGCCATATTCCAAAGAAGATTTCCAACTTATGAAGCGTTTCCAGCTCCTGAGACACAACTCGTAATTCATCAGTGCACCGGGGTAATTTATTTCCCTTGGTTTTAATATGTTACAGATGAGTGGTCGTGTGTGTTTCTGCTGTCGGAGCTTTACAACAGGGGCCCGGCATGTAGCGGGGCTCCAATACCTGTGGTGCCTTTCATGGTTCAGGGCCCTCTAATTTCAACGGCAAGTTGCACATATTTCATGGACACATCCCTGCTACGGAGGAGAGCGAAGAAGAGGAGGGAGAGGATAAAAGTAGGAAAAGGAGGGGTGGTCTCACTTGATGATGGACTGTACCTCTTCCTCCTGTGCTGACCACAAAAGAAGGTTCTGGATCATCCAACTACAGGCCATGGACACGGTTTGATGCCACCCCTGGTACGACTGTGATTGGAAAGAGAGGAAGAAGGCCCAGTGAGAAGTTGAGGATATTGACAACTTGTTTTCCAAATTAAATCTGCGGGGGAACTTCGCTTCCATTTTAAATCCACCTATTTTCCACTGAGGGAACCTGCCAGTACAGTCGACCTGAAGAGTCTGACAGTAGTTTGGCGTCTTTCGAATACTTTTTATTTTGCTTTTATATTTCTCATTAAAAAATGTTTTTACCTTTCCTTGTTTGGGATTTGTGTGTGTATGTGTGTGTGTGTGTGTGTGTGCTGGACGTACAGTACATTTATAATTGATGTATGTGAACATAAAATCGCACAAAAGATGGAAGCAGAATAAGAAAAATATAGATTATATACTGTAGATTGCTCAAATTTTGTTGAACAAACCAGTTCCGTCAATTATAATAAACATATAAATTGAAAAATATTATTAAAAATGGAGTGAATAAAGCAATATATAACTATTGATATGAAAATGCAGGCAATACCTCAGGTGTTTTTTAGGAAAATTATATTATTATAAAATTATATACTATTAACAAAGCAATCATGCGTCACAATATGATGCCACAAACAAGTCCAATGGACCACTTTTACAGCTCAGAAAACTACATACAGCTGCTAATATATATATATATATAAAAAAAAAAAACAATCAGGTGTCACAAGACGCCACAAATCTGACTGATGTAGTGCTCTTTTCCAACAAATGTCAAATGTGGTGACATATTTTTATTTTTTTTCCACGCAGGCACTCCCTTAGAACGACTGTTGTCACTTCAGTGAAAAGAATTAAAAGATTGCTGATGTCTTCACTCATCTTTGACAAAAGGAAATCGCCACCTGTTGTTATTCTTCTTCTTCTTCTATGGTTGTTTCTGGTTGTTTCTATCTGAATCGTTGCGGTCACTTTGTTACGCCCACCCTCTGACTCGATACTTCACCGTGATTCGTCGGCCAGTTTAAGGGAAATCCAGCCAAAAGTTACATTGAGCGTAACTAGACTACTACGCTAGCACATTAGATTTGCTGCGGCTAGGCTACTATTCCCCAGTATAACAATAACATTAAAGATAAGATATTCCTTTATTAGTCCCACTAGGGAAAATTCCAGGTTTACAGCAAAAATTATATTTTAAAAAACTATCCATTTCTATGCACACTATATACACTATTGCACATGGGATTAATTAATTGCACTGTTTATTACTGTTAATTGTACATTATTCTAGGTTGTTTGTTGCAGTTTAAAGTCTGTAGTATGAACCAATGGTTTACACACAATACTCATATTAAGTAAATTACTGTAATAGTGTCATAAATCAACCTAGTTTTAATGAATTAATGAATTTAAATCAAGACTGACAGAGAAAGTCCACTTTCTCCATCCTTTTTAGCCACTCCCTAGTGATGGCTTTTTTTGCTTTTAATTCAGTTTTACAGAAGAAATCAGCAAATATTCTCCAGTACGACGACTAGATCTAAGTCAAAATGTGCAAATGTTCATATCTATATTGCTTTGGTAACCAACCTCTTCTGACACTCAGGTGCGAAAACGACGTGTTGAACAAATTGCTCCGTAAGTGTTTGAGATTGTGGCTTTTTCCAAACGACAGTGTGGCTGCTTGAAGTCTTCACTTTGACTTTAAAATCAGTCGAGATGCTGGAATCAACAGCTAATACCCAGCAGGTGTGCCAGCTGATTGCTCACTAGCATCAATTAGGATAATGATGTCACAAGCTTAGCCATTGACAACGTGTGCAATGGAACCACAGCAACACCCATGGAGCCATCCAAATATTAGTTTAACATTACTTCCAAGAGTATCCAATGGAGAAAAACCTCTTCTGAGCAGTAGATTTGCTGTAATGTCCTATTTCCGTGTACGTCCATAAGTGATGCTTTCTCAATTCATTGCATCATTAGCTTAATTGATGTTACCGAGTAATCTGCTGGCACACCTGCTATGTATTAGCTGCTATTTCAAACACTCAACACCTGATGATAGATTTTAAGTCAAACCCAAGCTTGAAGCGTGCCATTAGCTGCTTCTTCTCATGAATACTTGTTTGAATCCTGAAACAACTCGGTGACTTGCTGCACGTTTCTTCTTTTTTTTTTTTTTTTTTTTTGGGGGGGGGGGGCGGTTACAGGCCACTTTGATGGAGAATGGATGCACTCTGCAATGTGCGGGCATTATACTGCGTGTTTTACACATGCGATATCATCACTTTCACCCTATCATTTCCCAGGTGCGTTGGAGTAGGGACCTTGAGTGTTGTCCCAGCTGTTTGGATTGCCTCTCCTCAGGGCTACAATAATGTAGTAGATTCTAATCAATACTCAGCGCCCCGAGAAGAATAGATCACGGAGCTACAGCTGGACTCCACCTCACTGTCCATCCCCTTGCTACTTATGAATCAGCATCCTCTTCCTCCAGAGGACAAAAGGAATACATACACATATACACATGGAGTTTCGAGAGAAGCTGAACCTTGACCCCTGACATTTGGCCCCTGACCCAGCTGTCTGATGGCCTATCGATTACGTCTGGCCCAGCCTGGGTAATTGTTGCCTCGTAATTACTTCATGTGCTGTGTTTGGATGGGGCTATTCTGCTGTTAGAATATTGCACAAGAGCACTTGAGACCGCAGGACACGAGTCTCGCCTCATTTCAGAAGATTACAAGACGAGCTGGACAATTTGGGTTCACATTTCAACCCGATCACCAGAAGAAGATTATATAGGTAGAGAGGTGCTCCAAGTAAAAAGCCTAAAACATGTTGCTTATCAAACATTGAACAGTAGATATTGTGTATTGTGCAAATGTCCTAGCCCTACATCTATTTACTTGTTGGTTTGGTAAAGTTCTAATGATGACACATTTGCATTTGTTAGTGTATGTATTCAATCTAGATATATGTAGAGCAGTATAAACAGTTAGCCAAAAATAACAGCTTATATATAAAAAAAAAACGTGATAGTATTTAGTGTGACCTTATCCAATCCAATCCATTTATATTTATAAAGCACATATTTTAGTGAAAAAAACTAAGTTTTCTAAAGTGCTGTATAGTAAAATACGAAAAAACACAATGAAACAGAAACATAATGAGTAAAAATGACACAATAACACAATTTTAAAAAATCACCAAAGTGAGAAAAATTATCAAACTAATCAACAAAAATAAGAAAAAGCTGAACAAAGATTAGAAATTTAATCAACACGTTGAGCAAACTAATAAAAAAAAGGATATAAAATGAACAAATTAATCAGTTTTCATTCAACAGTTACTATAAACCAAAGTGCTAGCCTTTAGTGTGATTTCCCCTTTTGCACTTAACATGTCTTTAAGCCTTTTGTTCAGCCCAAATGAGATTTATTGCATTAATTTTCTGATTAATACCAGGTTTCATTCAATACATGTCAGATTTTTATAACGCCTGTTTCTTTTCATGGGGTCAGGGGTCACACTAAATAGTGACTTTAACCTTTAGAGCCCATTTCATTAAGGCTGTGCACATATTTCCTATATGCTGTTCTACATGGAGAAAAAGGAACGAAAAATAAAGACACCTCCAGAAACAACAAAGCCTAAGACTTTTGCACAGAACTGTATATTCGTGGCATCAGTGAATTGTCCACTGTTATTGTTGTTAACCCTTTTTTTATGGTTATGTGTTATGGGAAAACTCGGTGGTTTTGTTTGATACAAAAGACATGACATTGACTTGCAATGTATTTATTAATATTGAAACCAGGGCTGCTCAGTTTTGACCCTGCGGGGTATGTTGGACACTCACTCCTTCTGTATTATATATGAGTGTATTTTTTGCTGTAGAAGGCACTGATTATTGTACAAAGTGGTGTGTGTGTGTGTGTGCATTGTATCAGTAGTTTGGGATCTGTCAGTCATAACTGAGAAGTCAAAGTAACATATCAATGAACTCTAGTAAGAAATGTTGAGAAATAAACTTTGACAGCGATCATTCTTTCATTGGATAACTTGTTAGAATGCAATGTATGATGTCGCAACAAAATGAAATATTCTATTTGTTACACACTGCAAAAATCTAAATCTTACCAAAGGTATTTTTCTCATTTCTAGTCCTCTCACTGAAAATAAGATATAATCACCTAAAGAATAACTTTTTTTTTTTCTTGCCAACATCATTTTCACTCATTCCATTGCTAATGTATTTATTTATTTTGCTTCAAGGTGGGGTGGAAGATTGGAGCATTTTATTTTTTTTTTTACCATATTACTTGAAAACCTTCACGATCCCATAAGCACACACTGAAATAAAATGTCTTCAAAATAAACCAAAATGTTTTAGTCCACTGTAGAGGGTGTAACCAGAGGAAAACTCCGGGCCAATCAGTGTACTGATCATCTTTACACTGATTACGTCCTTCAAATGATATGATCTTCAAATATCAGTCCACTCCCCGCCAACGCTCTCTCCCCATTCTGCACATTCATGGAAACAGGAGGATAACTGGCAGCAAAACCAAAGTAAAAACTGTGCTTGAAAAAGCTACAGCCATGAGGAAGCTAACTGAAGAACGGAACAATGGTGGTAATCGCAACGGTTTTCCAGCGCTGGCATCAACTGAAAAAGGAAAAGGGGCTCAAAAATTATGCTAAAGTGGCTACGTTTCTACTCGATAGGTAAGATGATACCGTTATGATTACATAATATTTTGACATATTACTCGGTTATGAGTATCGTATTCACTCAGTCGGTGAGAAAATGAAAGATGTTGATGAAAATAGTCACTGTGGTGTTGCTTGCGAATGGTCGTGAACTTCCGTGACTGTTTGAGACAGTGTGCACGTTCATGTACTGTATTTGTAATTCGTGAAGGTGTGGTTTCGAGGGGTGGGATGAAGAAGAGGAGAGAGTGTATATTTTCAAAATCTCACTTGTGTTTAATTGCTGCACCCCCCCCCCCCCCCCCCCCCCCAAGTCCTCCCACCCTACCTTTAATTCAAGCCAAAAAAAACAAATCTGTTTTAATCACATGATACATACAGGAGTTAGTGATTGATTGTATAATCATTGATTTGGTGACTTATGAAAGTCTTCTATTAATTGAATTAATCCAATACATTAAACATCATTCAATTTTTACTTGGTTTAACTGGTTTGCCGATGAACCTCATGCAAATTAAACCAAAAATTAATAACACTATTGAATGCAGTTATTTGATTAAACTTTAACTTCAACATAAACGTCCACATTTTACAAGAAACATTTTTATTAATAATCCTCCATTCAGGTTTATTTCAGGCTCTTCAGAGAAACAATTTGGGTGCATTTAAACCAACTATTCTTCACCTAACGTTAGCTTAACTAAAAACTTAAGATTTGATATCACTGGTGTCGAAGTGTAATAGCTTATAAAACCATCATGCATCTTAATATCTTACCTATTAAGAAAAAACCTGTGGACTTGGGGAGTCATTCATTAGTATTTTCTTTTCTTCTGGCAACTGTTAAAAACTTTACCAGCTACAAATGAAAAACAATCTCTTTCTTCCAAATTAGTCACGGTGGTGGGAGAAGCTAAAATTTAAAAAAATGGCGAAAGTAAACAGGCATATTTCTGGCTCAAGTGACAGGGAGCTGCCTACTGTCCAAATTCTTGGCCTCATTGCCTGGTTAACCATGAGCAAATGCAAAGCCTGAATGTCTCCCTTTGGTGGCAGTTCAGTGGAGTAGCCTGAGTTTTGGTACGAAATGGATTTGAGTGTCTTTTAGATAGATACACCATAAGGTCACAGCCCCATTTCAGGGACGACATGAAAAGCATCAATATTCATATCATTTCTGCATTGCGATGAGCTACATGAGTGAGGTGCTTCCAGTGAAGAGGTGGAAAACAAAAAGCACTGTCCATTTTTTTTTCCCGTAGTGCCTTACAACTAGATGTCACTCGACCTGTTGCCTTTGTATTAAAAATGAAAGAAAAGGATCTTTGTTGTCTGTCATTGACACATCCATGAAAGATCTCAAAATCGCATCGGCAAATTGAGTTTGTTGTGTATACAAGTACCTGCCAGATTTAATATTGAATGGATGATCCAAAATGGATTTTTGATCCGGGGAAAATGAGGGGGAGATGTCTGTAACAACAAAAACTGGGAAGAAGGAAAAAAAAAAAAATCCATAACCCTCTCAAGCTAAAATCCTGCTCCCGGGTGCAGAATATATTATTCTCTGCCTTCGTTCTGTCTCTTTCCCCTTTTTACGAGTTGTTTTCATGTAAAGAAAAACCTATAGGCTTGACCTCCGCGTCAGTTTGCCTTTGGCGATCCACAAGTTTTCAATGCTTGATCCTCAGGGAGGGATCCAAGTCAAACCCTATAAATATTTCAAGACTATTTCTTGCTCCCTAGACCTTTTACTAACACACTTGCCTCTGCTGGCGAGTAAATCCTGTCTGTTTACACTCGCCACTAACTTGTCATCACTTTAAATTCAGCCTTGTGCAGTGGCTTAATGAGAGAGGCAGATACGACCATATTGCATGTTTCAATGTTTTGCCAACAATCAGACCCTCTCACTCAAAGGACTCATGGATGACGATCAATATTTTTTAAGTCTAAAGGATCTTTTTCTTTTTTTTTTTTTTTTCAGTAGAGGAAGAAAAAAAAAAACAAAAAAACACCACACTCAGCTTAAGCTTAAAACCGATTCCATGCTTTTCTGCCTTCATGTGTGAATGACAGATTCACATGTTGAAGGGAGCACACACACACACACACACGAAAAAATAAAAAATAATAAAATGTTGAAGTGTTAGGCGTCTTTAGAGATACATCTCGACATCTGGTCGCCATCTGAAGGAACCTGGAGCAAGGCCAAGGATACTCCAAAAAAATGAAAATGACTTCATTATGATGGAATTATCACTGGATACTCACTGGATAGTTGGAACAATCTCGCAAGCTGTGGGAGTCTTTAGGAATCATTACTAGAAAAACCTTAATAGCAGTGTCCTAAGCTCATAAATTACATAGAAACTTGTAAATAAAAGCAAACAAAACATTTTTTTCCCCAATTATTTGTCGTTTTCCAGGGGTTGCTTTCTTGTGGCGTATATGAAGGGACACATTACTGCAGTTCAAACCAAACTAAAAAGGCAAAAATGTAATTCGCACCTTCCACCTACAGCACTCCTTTTCCTCCGCTTTAATATAAAGTGACAATATTTGTTCACAGAAAAATGACTGCTGTTCAAAATATGGTATTTTTATCAAGGCTCTTAAACTCTTTGAAGTGATAAAAAAATGCTCTTAGAGGGAAAAAAAATAAAAAATACAACAGTCAGTGGCTTAACAGTTTTAATTGTTGCTTTAAACAAAGGGATAGAGGCGGTATAAGAGGATCAGTGTGACAAACAGTCCCAGCGGTCCCTCTATCATACACAATACTGCAACAATAACAAAAGGCGAGAACAAAACAGCACTGGAAAACTTCCAGAAATCCATTTTAACATCAGCTCAGGCTGAATCAAACACTTAGGAGTGGGACAAATCAGGCCAACTACTGTACTGAGGGCTGCATCCATGCCATGCAATGCTTTAATGTGATTCTAAAACAATGTATTTGTGTTAATATATGGATATAAATGAGATCCAATAAGAAGCTGTTTTCTACTGTTGTTCCAAAGCAGCCACAAATCCACGCTTAATAAAGAGGATGATAACAAGCTCAGTATTTCCAGCAGTCTAATTGTCAAACCCATTCATTTGTTATTGCTGGAAAAAACACAATTCATGTTGAGTTTTCCAATTTACATTTTAGGTTTGGAGATTTATCAAACGGCGACGGCAAAATGTACAACATTTGAAGTTGTTCACAAAAGATATTGTCATAAATCCCTCAAATAAAAGCAGTAGTCTATAAAGATTTGAATCATGAATAAAGGCCAGGAGCATGGTCAGCAGAAATATATAAAAGATCTGAGGATATTACAGGTTAAGGTACAGGGTTCTCGCCGGCGTATTTCAGTTTAAAACGCTACGCTGTGTTTAGGGCCGCTACACTGCCTCTCAAGTTGTGGGATTGTGTTTTGAGCACATTTGCTTGTGTAATATGTCAGTCAGTCAGTTCACTGTATTTTGAGTACACAAAATCATCAATAGATCAATTATGATGGTTAACAAAACATCTTTCTTGCACTCAGGAAGGTAGAAGTAAAACTTATAACCTCCCACCCCCTAATAATCCAGAAGCTTCTGCATTCTATGATTTAACACACTTTTTTATGTCTATTTATCCTTTACGCAAAACATCTACAATCATTTCTATACACATTGTTTTATAAGTCACCTCACACAATGCAATATGTCCATATATATATATATATATATATATATATATATATATATATATATATATATATATATATATATGTATATGTGAGAAAACAGTTAACAGGTCCTTGTGGTTAAATTGGCAATTTGTATTGAATTAAACTGAATGAAATCAGTTTGAATCGTATCAAATTGTTTACTCCTTTTTATGAATCGTCTGTGAATCGATATTTGAATCAGATCGTTTTGTGAGTGAAAGATTCACACGCCGCTTGTTAGATTTAGGCTATTGTGCACGCACATCGTGCCGGGTTGTCCTGGTTAACGTTATGCTGTTCAAAATTTCATATGGTTTAAGATTTTCCCTGCATCTTTGTTTTTGCCATTTCATCCATACAACTGTAGTATGTGAATATCTCCCTATTGTTATCATTATGGATTGGTATAAATGACAACACAGCTTGTTTCAGCAGTTTTCTATAGTGAAATAAATGTAGTTATTGCTACACATTGAAGTTTTGATACTTTAATAATGCCGAGCTAATTCTTAACCCATAAAAAGACCCAGTGCTACTTTTATGATTGTTCCCAAATTACTTTTTTTATCTGTAGTGAACCTTTCTTAAGTGATTTGTCAGTATTTATTCTGATATTGTCCTCTGTAGTTTGCATTTTTCAGTATAAATTGTTTATGTTCCTGTATTTAATTCACTGCTTGCACAGATGTTCATTAAAGCTCAGAGTGACTGAGCTTTAATGAACTTGAATCAAAGTGACTTTTTCTTCCAAATATATCATTAATGGAAGAAGAAAATGTCTCCATCCACTGCCATTGATTCACCTCCATGCATGGGTTTTACTGGTCAATCCATGTTTAAGAACATGACAGTGTAACTACAGAGCCTCTGAAGATCCAAATGGGTCACATCTGATGTTCATAAAAAGATGACAAACTGTATTTTACACCAATTATTCACATGTATTGATAGGATTAGCGAATCAACAGGGATTAAACAGTTTACGATCTTGCTCAATAGTGGTTGTTTGTGTGTTTATGAGTTAAATATGACCGAGTATAAAAAAAAGATGTCTCCTTTAGTACCAAATTCCAATACCTGAGAACAACATCATTTATTAAACATGGCTATTGTCTACCTAATGTAAGGTTATATACAGTTAACTCCCTAAACACCACAATTAAGGAAACATTCTATTTACATAAT
The DNA here is from genome assembly GCA_020466265.1 of Siphamia tubifer. NCBI lineage: Eukaryota > Metazoa > Chordata > Actinopteri > Kurtiformes > Apogonidae > Siphamia > Siphamia tubifer. Next base: position 15,382,730 of record CM035784.1, read on the forward strand.
ATCTCATAATATATTTTTTTAAATCTTATGGCTTTCCTGTTGAGAGAATACCTTTGCATAATCACCGTCCGAAGACATATGTACTTGACCAGTTACTGGAGTGAAGTGATGGAGAAGTCTGTGCATCACGTAGATTTATTGATTCTGAAAAAATCAACTTCAGGGTTAAATTTCAGATACATGCTTTTAGTTCTCACAGATCACTGCGGTTACATTTGTGCTACATCTATCCCAGACGCAATGCTGTCTAACAAAATATCATAATGCTATTCATTTGTAATGAATATTAGGAGTTAGGAGTTGGTAAGTTTGGAAAGTGTACTGTGGTCTATGTAATTAACAAAGCTGTACTGTATACTGTAAAATCCAGTCATGTGCACAGCCTTGCTTGCGAAGAGTTTGGCTGAATCCCGTATTCTGAAATTCTGGTGCAACTCAGGCAGTAATCATGTTCAGTGATGGGGCAATAATTAATTCTTATGTTAAAAAAATAAATATATATTATTGACATTCTCATGTAAATTCACATTATGCTAATGTGGTTTTTAAACTAGTGCTGTGATTCTATGCAAAGGAAAGATGATAATTGAGACAGTTTGTTGTACTGAATAACATTTAAAATCTTACTGCAAACATCGGATCTAAGTGCAACACAATATATAACACAGGCCTAGTTATTATTAGACTTGAATATGTATTGCATGTTATATTAGCTTTGCCTAGAGGATGTTAAACCAATGAAATAGTCGCTCATTTAGGCTTGTTTCCATTGCTCTGTATACGTCACATTGTTCGTTGCTCCAATTGGTCATAGCACTGGCCTATTATGTATATGGTAAACGGACTACACTTATATAGTGGACACTTACTAACCCTAACCCTAACCCACTTCGACATGTGGACAGCCAGAGCCCAGTTACGAACCACCAACCCTGCAGTCATTGGACGACCCGCTCTACCAACTGAGCCACAGCCACTCTATTAAAAGTTAGTTGAGAAAAGTTTTAAGGGCCACAAACTACAGATGTTCAACATTCTGAGGATTGGGGAGGTTGGAGGGTGTTGTAAAAAAAAAAAAAAAAAAATATTGAAAAACTCTACCACACATTTCCAAATATTTTGGGAGAAAAAAAACAAGGTTTGAACGTGTAAACAGTGATTTGTTCGCCAGCAGCCAACAAACAGTTGGATAAGTGATACAAATGATGTCCATAATCCTGCACGACAACTCTGACATAAATTTGGTAGACGTGTTAAGCTTATTGACAGGTGGAAAGGATGTTTGGGATGGATGGCCCACTAAGTTGTGTTTTAGTGCTACTGTAAACAGGATTAGCATTGGCAGGTATCAGGCTACAAGGGATACAAACAGCTCTCTGCTCCGTAGGGAATGGACTGATGCAAATACCAGCTAATGAACTCGGCTGTTGTTTTTAACAAGGGAAAGAGATGAGGAAAGAGGAGGGGGGGGGGGTGAACGAATGGGCGCAAGATTGATTAGTTTGGAAAATGTCCAGCAGGTCAGTTTTTAGCGGCTTATGGGGGATTTTCAAGCACGTGCGAGTGCCGCACCCGCACATCATGCCAGGCTTTGTTTTCACAAAGTTAACAGCGATGCAGTTGATCTACTGTATCCCCATTGAGATCTGAAGGTGCTGCATCAAGCTGTCTGGTCCAAAGATGAGACTTTATTGGGCCGTCTAAATCTGTCCTGTACACAGAGCTTGAACAATGAGGCCGGGAGAAAAATGGACGCCACCTGGCAGTTTGAAAGAAGGACAGCCGTTTCCCGCTGTAATCCATTCAGGGTAATCACCTGGGGGCCGCGAGAAAAGCATCGCCTGCCCCTCCCTCGGCTCCCTAAACACCATTCAGCGGCGACACAGTGATGAAGTGCAGGGTGAAGAGAAAGCCAAGTGTCCCTTTTAGAGATGATCAACTATCATGTTTTCACAACCGTTGTTCTTTTGCCCCCCCCCCTTCCCTCCCGTTGTCGATGAACTCCTCTATTTCTTCTCCTCGTCCTCCTTGGTACAGTTCCTCAGTTTCCACCACCAGAACAAACTGTAATACATTTTTCCCCTCCCTTGCCCACACGCGCATACACACTAAATATTTGGTGTCACCTATTCAGGAGAAGCGCTGCTGTAAATCGTATGTCTGTGGGGAGAGATCGAAAGCAATTACCATTAGATGGTGGCTATCGTGAGCTGAGTGTGCAGCGTCCTAGACTCTCGGCGCTCCCTCTCCGCTAGCTCTGTGTGAATGCAATTTAACCGACAGATCAATAGCTAAAGGCAGTTAGTGGCCTCGCAGCTCCCCTCAGTTGCCTCTCAGGACATGCTCATGCCACATCCACACTGTGAGCAAATGTCGAAATGCCGGGCCACGCAAAAATCGGCCAGAGAAATTGTTCTTTTGAAACATTATTGACACACTTTAACCTACCTTCCCATCCAAGTAAAGTCAATTCCCATTTGGTAAAGGTGATGCAGCGGTGATTGGGACCGGCAGGGGATGTGAGGACCAAAGCCCAGAGGTGTCAGGAGGTCAGAGGTCAGGGATTGGCCCAAGGTCAAGGTGACAGCGGTGTATCTGAAAGGGGAAGCCTTCATCTCCACCATGGCCTTGGTCTGGATCAATACCATTAGAGAATCTGTCTGATCCATCAGCCACCCCCCACCCCCTTCCTTCCTTCCTTCCTTCGTTGCTGCTGCTGTCTCGCCATCCTTTTTTTTTTTTTTCCCTCTTTGCACTACATTCTTCGGTTGCTCTAATATCTCCCACTTCCACTTTTTCTTACCTCAGCCCTATTCATTCTTTTGTGGATTCATTTTAATCGCTTGTCGCCTCGCTCCCCCTTCGTTTTCGCTGTCACTTATGAAGGAGCAGGTCTCATCTTGATACTGACCCCCCGTCTCCGGCGCAGAACCCCTCGACTCCCCGGCTCCGCTGAAAAATGGACAGGCTGAGATAACTTGGGGCCCATATTGTTTGAACAGCATTTTATTAAGCTGAGCGCTCTCTTTAATATTTACATTGGTGCATCGGAGGCTTCAGAAACGCTTTAGGCAATTACACACATGACCAAGTCGATAGCCACAGAAACAGCAAAAAAGCCTTTATCACACCGCCAGGAGAGTATTGCCAATTCCGCTGCCTGGCCGTTGATGTAGTTTGCATTTCAATTAAAAAAGGGCTGCAATACTGGCCTTTTATTCAAAGTCAATGTCGTAAGAAGGATCCACAAAATGCCGCCAGAATAGAGTATTTTGTGTGTAATGTAATAACGCACGCAAGAAGTTGGACTCACAATGCAGGGATGCTGTACACTAATGTAAACGGATGTTCGTGGCTCAATAGTGGAAGTTTTTAACTATGCTCAGGGGTAGATTATTGAAGCAAGGGGATATGATGTCAAAGACTGTGATGGGGTATTTAGGATATATTTTTTGTATTCAATTGGTTCAAGGTACACGAGTCTAAATGGATACAGCTGTATCGAGTATATTGTTTGGGGGAAAAAAATGTGATAGAACTGCTGAAGAACACCCATTCATGTGAATATTCTTGTACACAAAAACATGTAATTTCAATGGTTTTGGACATATATATAAAAACTGTTTCTTAATCATTACTTGGATTTTTTACATTTAGAATGTGAATGTCAAAAAGGCAGATTTGGAAGTATTTCCACAAGGGCTTCGTACTGACAACAATCCAGCAAAACGATGTATATATGACACAAGTGTTCTGATCCGATGTATTGCGATAATCTCATATAAAACATGATTTAATATATCATATTTCAAATTGAAAGTTGTCATTTTACTGTCTTTACAACAAAAGAGCAACTTAAAAAGGATAAAAATTTGTGATATATGTATTACAATACAATATCATTTCTTTACATGACATCCAGTTCATCCTTAAAAAAGGCAGGTGTGGCCACACATGATAATTACCCCCATTATGTGTGTGTGAAAATGCGTGTGAATGAATAATGGATCCAATGTGTGCACTTTCAATATGACTAAATAGAAAAGTGTGATATTAATAGAATCCATTAAAATCAGACAGAAAACATGAATTGCTGAATTATCCCAAAATGTTATCCAGTATATAGCTAATTTTATGACACTGCTGATATCTACAAACATGAGTGACAGTTACTATCTTGAATACTGAGGTGAAATGCTTCTACTGTTAAAGACACATAATGAACCATCATGATACAGGTATTTCAAGCAGAATATACTGTACATTCAGTAGAATATTGTGATTAAGTACATACAGTGCTATATCCTAGATAAAGTAGAGCCATATTTTAGGAAAATGGTTGTGGTATAGAGAACAAAAGGACACACCAATTTAAAATCTGGGGAAAGGAAGTTCAATCAAACGACTGAAGTTAGAAAAAAAACAAAAAAAAAAAACAATCACTGTCACAAAAGTGCATCACTATTTTCATAAAGCCCCCAAATCTTAAACACAGGAAAATGATTCAGACCATTATCTAAGTGATCTCCTACCCTAACTTTAACTTAAAGTCAGCTTTGATTGCAACAAAAAAAAAAAAATCAACATAAAAGCAAAAACCCTTCACCTTCAACACGTATTTTCACATCAGCCTCTTCTTCGAATTCAAATCAAAACTTGCTTGTGGCTGTGACGGTGTATACTATTTCCACCAGTCAATCTCTCCCTGTATTTTGCATTGTTAGTGGCAGCTGTGCTGAAAAATGACCCCCCTGGAATTAAAAAAAAAAAAAAAAAAAAATGAAGCCTCGGTGGCTTGGCTGCCCAAGAAACAAACAGATAAACAAAAGCAACCGAGGGACTTGGCAATCAGGGGATTCTAATAAGGTATATGAGGTTGAGCAAGGAAGCAAGCTTTGCTTTGAAGTGCTCCCAGCCCTATCTGTGTACCCCCCGGTGGTCTCGCCTGCACAAGCGCCCATCAACAGACAGACAAGGCAAGTGAGTGTGTATGCTTGGAGGATCATAGGTGGCTTTGATAATCACTCCCATACTCCTAAAACAAATGCAATTACTAAGTTAATTGTGTTCAAAGTGGAGGCTGGCAGTGGAAGGAGAAGTCAGCAATCATGACTGTGCTGACGGTGCAGCGAGCGTGGAGAATAATGGATGCATGGGGGGCAAATGCTGGGAGCCGAGGGTGGGGAGGGTGTAGCGGTGGGGGTCGGTGATTGCAGAGGGGTTTAAAGGGGTGGTAGAGTGGGGTTTGAGGTGGAGCGGGGTGGGGTTTGATGAGCGGCCGGGAGCGTGGCGTGACACGGCGCTGAGGGATGTGGCGGTGAGCACCACCTGGCTTGACCTGCCATTTGTCAGAGGATAAACAGCGGGGGTCAGCTGACCACAGTCGCCACTACACCATTGGCCAGAGGGGCTGCTTAGTATGCAGGTGCGACGGCTTGGTCACCGCTCGCCGTGCGCACACCACGTCTGCTCCATCACAATGAATTATTGGTCAGAGGGATGATCAATTTGAATCGGCTGCATCCTAAGCCGTGGTCAGAGGAAGAGGAAGGGTGCGTCGTGTGTATGTATAAGGAGAAAAGAGGGTCACAAAGTTGTGGATTTTGTAACTCCAGGGCCTTTTCTGTCTTCTTACTCTATTTTCTTTTTTTTTTTTTTTCTCCTCTCACTCCCGAGATAGGAGGAGAGGGAGGGAGGGGGTTGGAGGGGTGACAACAGATGTGCTCCCTCCTTCAGAGAGCTGCTTGTTTGATGGTGACAGTGGAGCGTATCATGTAGCCTGAGGTGCTAACAGTAAATATTACAATACCACAAGATGCTCACTGCAAACACCATTTCTTGCTCTCTGCCAGTCAATTTCTCCTTTTTTTACCCCTGTGGTGCTGGTATGTTGATGGAACCAAGTCGGAGAACATTTCTCTGCATCTCCCTCTCTCTCTTTCTTTCCGTCTGTCTTTATATATATACACAACCCAGCTGAAAATAAATAAATAAAAAGTAGCTATTGTATGTTTCCACAAAACCGCAGATACATAATCTTTGTAGTTATTTCACAGCAAATAATCCACTTCATTTTTTTTTTCCCCTAGCATTTCTCTAAACACATATGGTTTGGTTTGATGGTAGGACATAGGACCCAGGATATGGGTAAAAAATTATGTAAAAAAAAAAAAAAGTGTTCCTATCACTCTATAGTGGTTGATTGTTGATAAATGCAAAGTCAACAAAATAATACCATGAAAATCCACTAAAGAAATCATGAAAAAAATAAACCCTTTGCAGTTAGAGCACAATTAATACAAAAAATCTAGAGGTCGAATATCATAAACATTTCAAATCTTCTCAATTGTAATGTACTGTAATTCTGTTTTAGATGAGAAAAAAATTAAACCATATTACTCTTAATAGTTATCATTTGATTAAAAGCAAACGTAGCAGTTGAAAATAATCCAATCTGAAATGAAGGAATATCCTTAAAATATCATGGTCCTATTTTACAGTTCAGAATACAGGTCTCTCTCAGTACAACAGTTCCAGGTAGCAGAATTCACAACTGAAAAGTCATAATTATATTCAGTGTACTGTTATTTCACATATTGTTTTTTCATCAAGTACATAAGTGGATGGACATAAGTGAAAATAATACCCACATTCCAAAAGATTTGAGTTTGCATCATAACCTTTGTCAAATTATTATATTAAGAAACATTCTGTCATAGTTTTATATTTCCCATTAACCTAAAAGTGAGTACGTTTTCACAACTTTACTCCCATTTTTTAAACCAAACCATAAACATAAAAATTGTGCATGAATGTATTTTTTTCCTGGCCTTTCACAGTGTTTTTTTGTGTTTTATGCATACATAAATAGTTTGGATACAGTCTTTTAGTTGCAGAAACAAATACTTTTACATGAGTTTTGCAGGGAATATGAGGAAAAAGTGAAAAAAAAAAAGCAGGATGAGAAAAATGGCAATTGACAAAATTGTCAGACAGAGCTGTCTTCTCACACTGTGAACATGAGTATTGAGGAGAAAAAATGGGATGATTTTCTATTCTATTGCATTTTAGTGTGTATGGCTGTATGGGTAAGTGTAATTTTTAAGCAGTTTTTGTATATGTGAAAATTGATTTTATTTTACTTGTGGTAAAAAAAAAAAAAAAATCCACTCATTCTTTTATCCACTTGATATCATAAATCTGCTTCATACCCTGACAATACACCACAAGCACATTTATTTTCCTACTATGTCTTTCCAAAAATGCAACCATGTGCTGTTGGTACTTGAACCTCACATGCACTCTTTTCTTGTTTAGGGTTAGGGCACAATATAAAGCTTGATTTGACGGAGCATATCTTATAGTTTCTATACATAAACATATGAATGAGACACAATCTATATTAATTGAGTTAAATCATGGCTCAGATGTAACCCTAAAACAGGTTGCTGGTGAACTGGTAGATGTTAGTAAGTGTAGAAATAATGTGTGTTTTAAAGAAAGAGAGAAAATACAAACATTATACTGTGGTGTCTGGGTCAGTATATGCTATTTAGAAACAAATATATGTATGTATGTATACATGGATGCACACACACACACAAATATATATGTAGAGTACATTCGAAAACATGATATTCAACTGTGACTCTCTTTCAAACGCATTACGGTCAACTTAAGTCATGATGGAAAAGAAAGTAAATCAACAAGACACCATCAGCAAGGGGAAAAAAAATGCCACTTTAAAAAGGGCTTTCTGCAGAATAATAGGCGAACCCAGGATTCATGGGATTGCATTTGGCTTCCTGTGGTGCTGGGGTGTCTTTGGCTCGCTCAGTCATTTCAGACAGAGCAGTGGTGCCGTCCCACCCTGGGCGCTGTACAGATGGGCTCATGTGTGGAGAAATGAGCCGCGAGCAATCATTCTCTCCTTCCCTTTCTACCCCCCACCCCCCACCCCCCTGCCTCTCTCTGTGTTTGTCGACTTGCTTTCTGTTTACCTCTTTCTGCCTCCCCTCCCCTCGCTTCTTTCTCATCTCTGTCCCTTCATCTTTCCCTACCTCTCATTATCTCCCCTACCCTTCATGCATCTTTTTGCCCCCCCCACCCCCCAACCCCACCCCCACCTCTTCCTTCCCTTCCTCTCGTTTCTCCCCCCTCCGTCGTATATATATCCCTGCGTTTCTATCCCCTCTTTCCCCCCGTGGCGACTGTGTCCTGGGGCTGCCGAGTCTCGTCTCTGTGCAGTGGCGGTAGGGGGACTCGGCAGGAGGCCCGGCGAAACGAGCTCACCGAGACACGGGAGCCCATCTCAGGCTTGTGCTACCGGAAAATCTGCCTGTTCACGCTCCGACGCGCAGCCAGACGCTCTGATGGAGACTGCTTGATGGGGAGATGTTGCAGAAGGAACACACACCCTCTGCTTTTGTTTTGTTATTGCGCTAGCTTACAGTACTGCCAACATGTCTGCATGCCTACACACCCAGCTCTGTGGCCTTTTGTTCTTCCGACCGAGCGACCTGTAACCTGTAGTTTCTTCAATCGTCACCCTGGTTTTCATCCGGATTAGCGCGACTAAAGTGTGTCTACTCTCTAAAACATCATACATACACAGAGCACAGCATCCATTTAAAGGTTCAGTCAAGTGAAACCGATAGAATATCTCACTCATCCTCCTCAAAGGTGGCCGAGAAAAAGGTAAAAGACAACAAATATCTGGGTCTTCTACCTCAGCATAATCATAGCAAAGAGCAGAAGTTAGAAACATTGTGATACAATATGGCCAACCAAAATGTTCTTTAGTGTGGCTGTGGCTCAGTTGGTCCAATGACTGAAAGGTTGGTGGTATGAATCCCAGCTCTGTTGAAGTGTCCTTGGGCAAGACACTGAACCCTGACTTGGGCTCCCAGTAGGACTGACAGAAACTCTTAGAAACCTACTGGTGTGTGTGAACGTGAGGCTAATGTAAAGTGATTTGAGCACCATGAAGTTGGAAAAGTGCTATATAAGTGCACACCATTTAGTGTAACACCATGATTTAATAATGTTTTATATTATGCAGAATTATTCTATTGAATTATTCTATGCATTCTTTTAAAATGTATCTGACAAACTGTTGCCAAGACAAGTATTTCATATGAAAAGGCAAAACTCAGGTGGATATAACACCCCATTTCTATAAGTGAACTTGTTCTATCATAAACACATGACCTCGAACACTGGAACATTGAGCCGGAGACATGTTGACACTCATAAGATAAAATAGAATGGTTTGAAAAGACTTAGATAGTCTCCATTTACAAGACCATAAGTTTCCTAGAATATCAGTTAATTTCCTAGATCTGATTTGAGAATTAAATGAATTAAACTCAAGTTTGTTTCTAATGTGTAAAAATTCAATAAATACATAAATAAAATATGTGTCCATGTAATGAAGCATCAAAATGAATGAATACTCTGTGTAACAGTCTCTGAAAGGAAAGGAAGATGAAGATGAAGAGCGGAAATCTTCTCTTAGAAATGATATAATTAGTGAATCCTGTTTAATGATCCATTTCATTTGGTCACTTTTTCATTTGTTTGGTTTCATTCAATTGAAATTAAAGTGTTAATATCATCTATGAAAACAACTCCTTGCATCTATACTAATGTTGATCTGTCTCACATTTAATGGACATGGTTCACACACCCGAACTGGAATTTTCTGAAGTGTAGGATCGTGATAATAGAATAGGACTAATGCTGTGTTCCAATATCTGTACTTAACGTCTTTTCCGCACTGTCTTTGGGTACAGAGGGTGTCCCATTTCTAATCTTAGTGAAGTTAATGGTACTGCAAGTACCTAGATGACACCCTTAAATGCTTTTAAGTGCGGAGTTATGTACATTTTTCATACTGGCCGCCATATTGTTTACGTATGACCTACGTAGCGGAAGTGACATGAGAAACTGCGTGAATTAAAAACATGGTAAACAGATTCATTACAGAGTTGTAACTTATGTTACAAGTAGTAACTGATGACTTTGTAATGGGTAGTGCATTAGCTTTTCAGTAGCTAGCCCAACACTGCTAGTGAGTCACTCGTTAATGTAGAAGGTAAACTTTACAGACAAACATTCGGCTACTTTGCAATAATGTGACACATAAATGGTTATACACACCAGTGAATTTTCAGCCAAAAGGACAGGTTGGTGACAACACATTCTCCAGAGGCACTGGATATTCATGTTCATGAAGAACATCCAGCTATTTTTGGTAAGAAAACATTTATTTTTCGCAGTTTCTGATGCAATTTCCGGAAAAGCAGAATCAGATCCAGTATTGGAAGTGGAACATCACTTACCCAATGAAAAATGTACACTTACTAAGTATGGAAAATGTACTGTGTGTAAGTATTGTATATTAGAACATAGCATAAATGTATCAGAGATGTCTTTTCTTTTGCCGTGCCAATTGTAGTAGTAAAACATAACTGCATAGTAGGCAAATCATTGTTTCTCATCAAATACAAGCATGTGAGCTGAATGGTTTTTATAAAAGCTGACCAAAAAGTCATGGGAAAAGGAAAGGAGATTCCTCAGTCCAAAACAAAACAAGACAAAAATGCAGATGTACAAAGCCCCAAGGTAAATATGACCTAAAAAGACAAAGCAAGATGAAAACAATGTGAAAAGTGCAAAAATAAAGAATCAAAAGAATAGGTGGGATGACAAAACCATTGAAAAACAATTATATATATATATATATATATATATATATATATATATATATATATATATATATTTAATTGTGCAAAATTAACGCATTAACGTGGATTAATTCATCACGATTAAATGGAACTATGGTTTTCTTGAATGTGTTGGGATATTTTATCACATTTTTAAGGAGGGTTTAATGTTTTGGATTTTTCATTGTTTTTCTGTGAATTTTAGAGGATTTTAGCATGTTTTCTTTGTTTTCCTTTTACCACAGTTTTTCTTTCTCCATGTGTTTCCATATATTTTGTGATCACCAATGAATTGAAATTAATCCAAAGTAACCCTGATTAACAAACAATGCGGTGTGTATTTATTAAACCTTGACCTTCCACAAGGTCAGTGCAAACCATTTTAGGGTTAATGTTACTTTTGACCAATGTTTAAGCTGTTGTTAACCCTACATTTGGGCTTCAGTTTCTCATGTTGTGCACATAAAACTAGCCAAGGGTCCCATGAAAAAGAAAATTATAAAACAGTAAATCACTGTCAGACTACATTTCATCATTACCGAATGATTTATCACCGTTTATTATAACATTACACTTGACATTTTGCATCTTTTCAGTGAAAAATCTGGTGTTATCCTATATTTCATTCAGTCATTTGCAAGTCTTAATAAAACCTCACAGTAAATTCAAAGGTTGCTCCATCACAAGAAAAAGACGACTTTTTCAACAAAAAATATCATTAATCCGACATAACAAGTGTCCAAAGTACATGGGTTTTACTGGTGAAGATGATGAGAAGACAACGATTATGGATGCATATGAAAAAGATATCCGATGCTGTTGAAAAGCTGACAAAATACAACATTTTACCTGAATTATTTACATGTTATTGATATGATTTGCAGTTAGTAGTACATATTTTAGATACTTTTGGGTCTTTCAGTTTTTAACTGGAAAAAGTGGATCTAAAACGTCGCAGGCTTCTACTATGTATTTATCTTCTATCAATAGTTTCATATTTTGTTAATACTGTGTTGTTTTCCCCCAAATGCTGGATATGCAATTATGGAGTTTTCATTTCCTCTGTCAGATGACAACTTCAGCATCCGAATCGATGGCATGCAGCGGCGGCGGTTCAGTGGGGGTGTCAGAGGCGGCTCGGGGTCAACCCAGTTCCAGTTTCACTCCAAGAAATAGGAGCTCCGTCAGCATTCTCCGCTCTCATCCTCCAGCAGGCTGCAATGCTGCTCCTATCAGGTTCACACGCATCCCGGTTTCAATTACAAATGGCTTTTTGAGGAAGCGGGCAATAAACAGCATGCAATAAAAGAACAGCGAGGGGAGGGGGTGAAAGAAAGAAAGGAAAAAAAAAAAAAAAGGACTTGTTTGGTTCTTCTATAGCTTTGTGTTACTGGGAAGGAGATTAAATAATGTATTGATTGGGTGATGGGTAATTAGTATGGTCAGCAAATGTGTATGGATAGGGGATTGTTTTAACATAATGATGTGATTCCTGGTTTCCCTACAGGTCATTATGGATAGATCAAAGAACCCCCTCTACCTTTTGTTTCTCCATGTATGGCTTCCTCCCTGCATGTGGTTGACTTTGCCCAAGGAAACACACGTCTACATTAGTATCCCTGTGTTTGTGAGGATCCACATTAATATAAAGCAACATCTTGCTCCCGATATGGAGTTCAACAACTATAGCTGTAGATGTACAAACTCTATTTTAACCTTAAAAATCTAAGCTTTAGAATATCTAATTCCATTAAAGATTAATTTCATATGTAAATCAGATGAAAAGAACTAAAGAAGAACAGGGGTCGTGATCGTGAATACCTCCGAGTTTCAGTCCCTTGAGTGAAGGCCTGGGTTTAATCACCCTAATAATTGGTATGTTAACAGTAAAGGGATGGATTTTGAAGCCGATGACCAATGAAAACAGGTCTAGAGCTACTATTCTCACAAGGAGAACCAACTGTAATCCCAAACAAATGTGAGGATTTAAGAATAGAGTGCAGGCTAAAAGCTGCAGCTGCTAAAGCCAAGAGGGAAAGCTGGCAACAAACTGTTCAATGTATGTGTGGTTTATTTAATTCTGTTAAATCGTGTTCTTATGACATGCACGACCATTTTTAACCTTGATGCTTTCAGCTGCAGCGATGCCAGTGTTAAACGGTCACGGGAGCAAATGCAGAATAAAATAGATGTAGAATTCAATCTCATAAATAAGCTTGCAGTTACATCTTATGAGGTCAAACAGTGAGTATTTCTTTTTTGCACCGACATAATCCTAAAGCAATGCTAAATAATTTATGTCCCATCCACACTAATGCGAGGATTTTGCAAAACAGACATTTTTCTCCATAATTTGGGCATCTACATCCTCTAGATACAGGCAGGTTTAGATAATGAAAAAAAAAAGATATTTGGAAAAATTCTTTCCACAGAAAAACATGTGTATGTTCGGGAAAAATATGGATTGGAAAATGATGGCATCATGACCCACTTTACTCATCTCTGTTACTCTTTACCCACAAACGAAGCTACACCTGAAAATATCAAATCCAGGTGTCAGTCAGTCAAATCTATGACCTGCAGCAGATGGAGGTCAGCATGGACCTGGAGCTGAGCTGGAACAGCATCATGGACAAATCCGCATCAAGTCATGAATACAATTCAACAACCCTCGCCATCACATGGTGAACAGCACTCACTAAGGTTCATCTGAACATTTGGACTGATTTTTGCATTGCATACATTTTGTCGAAGGAAGGCCACGTGGGCAGATTTTCTTTAACGGTGTCATTCTATGGTTATTCCATTAATATTATTGTGTTCTCCATTGTTAATGAATACATTGTGTGTTGGTTCTTTTTTTTAAAAAAACATCCAGATTACTCTGTTTCAAGCTGGTTAAAAAATGACTTCCGCATACATGCCTATGATGCGGTGATGAGGCGCCTCTGATTGGCTCAGAATGTGTCAAGGAACACTCCCCCCTCCCCTCTCGCGCTCCGTGCGTGTTTACCTTTACCAGAGTAGCAGCCAGCTAGGTTTCAGCTAGGCTTTACTTCCACAGAGAGCACATTGACCAGTTTGCTCCGCCATTTTTTTTTTTCCAAGTTTGTGCAGCAGCTACTGTGGCGCCATCTTCTCTCATAGATGCTAATGCTAATGCTACTTCAGATTCACTGCATTCGGGAACCGGTTTAACCCCACGTGAGTGATGCTAAAGTCCATCTGACGTCAGATGGGACGGCTTTTTCGGTGTCCCTCATCCCTCTTGTTGTTTTCTGTGAATGCGGTATGCAGCCAGTGGCGGTGACAAACCACTTTCAAGGGCAGCATGTGTTGGTACGTCAGGGTGACCCATCAGATTCCGAAAGGAGCGTGAAAAAGTGGTTTTTCATGAACTATTTGTGTTAGTATGAACAGGACAGTAGTCTCTACAACTCTGAGGTCCCTGCTTTGACAGGCTTCGCACTTTACAACCTATTCTGAAGCACTAGTGAACCACTGACATCATACCAAAAACGGGTAGGGTAAAAAGGGTAAATCTGATATAATCTCTCCCCTTGATGTTTCTTTTGCTGCACAGAAAAAGAAGTGACTAATCTAAATGCGATCAAATAAACTTGTGAGTGATCAACTCCATCTTAGTTTAGGAGCTAATAAATCTAGGTTTGGCCACATTTCAAATTTTTCTCATTAGGAACATAAATAAATGCTGGTCTGAAGTCCAAAAGTTAAAGTCCTGAATATTGTATTAATATGAAGAAAAAAGGAAGACCCAACACGATTTTGAAGAGCGTGTTGCATCAAGGACATTAAGTAATGTCCATGTGCACAAATCAATATATGGCAGACTGCTAGAGGAAAATTGAATCCTTAAGCAGAAGCTTGTATATTCAGTTGGTAGATCCATAAAATGGGATGCAGCCTGGAATTGTCTTTCACATTTACTTTCCATTGGCCTTGGTACAGGTCTGCGCTTTCCTTCTAGTTCCAAAGGCATCAATGAAATTAATCAAACCTGACTGGAGAAGCATGTATGATGAGAAACTGTGTCACGGAAATGTAAAACAAAAAAGTAGTCTGCAATAGGTTTCCTCTGAGGCTTTACTGTTCATATTTGAATAAACCACAAAGTCTATATGCATGATTCATAACAATGTAATATCGAAAGGTTCTTGGTAAAAAAAAAAAAAAAAAAAAAACAGAAATCAATATTTACTGTGTAAACACTTCACCGATGGACAATCACATACACCACTCCATGGTGTCACTTTACACCAACACTCCAGATAATAAAATCAGATCTTCTTCCCTTTACAACATTGTCACCCCTGTTGACTTCTGCAGCCCAGTGCGCTCTTCTATTTGAGGATTCACCTGTTCCTTTCTGCCGTCCTGCTGCTCTGTCTTGTTGTATTATGTTTTATTGTACTCTACTGGCCTCTCCTGCCCTGCTCTATCACACACTATTAGCCTTTCCTGTCCTGTTCTATCTTATTTCCACTTCTGGTAGTTTTTTTCCCTGTGAGCCGATTCTATATAATTCTGCTCTATTTTAAATTCCCCACTGTCTGCTGCCACACTGTATAAGAAGAAAGGAAGGGGAAGTATAAAAGAGAAGGAGGTGAAGGTTTGGGCTACAGTTTGTCCTTCCTCTCTAACTTCCTCCACCCCCATCTTCCACTATCTGGGAAATTCAATAGACTAACCTTAAGAATTTAATTGATGCTGCCAACAGGATTACAAAAGGGCCAACCGGCGCAGGCCGGGGACAGCTGATTAGCAGCGGGGGTAATTGTTAATTGATTGATGTATCTCCTTACCTCTCTCCCTCGATGGGTCTTTTAGAAAGTGTTTTGTTTGCCATAGCAGCAGCGCCAGTGCAGCCAGACAGGGCATTACCATACATCTTTGGGGTTTTTTTTCTTCCTCTTTCTTTATAAAAACTACAGTCTCCTGGATATCTTTGTGCTCAGACAGATTGCTAAGACAAAAGGCGGCTAAAGCATGGTGGGTTTAAGGTCACTGATATGTAAAGAAAGGGCAGCAAGCAGCCATTTCTGGCAGCTGAAAGCCAACTGACAACCCATAGCGCAACTTGTCCTAATGCTTTAAATAAGTTGATTTTCACTTATTTCTAAAATCACAAAATTTAGAAGTAAAGAAATATCAATGGCAGCATTAAACCAAAACTTAAAAAAAAAATTATTAAAAATCAGGCTTTTAAGGTTGTGGTCCTATTATGGTTAAGGTGGGATTAAAGCATAAAAGCAACTTTGATACTGTTAGGTAAAATATTCTTAGAAGGAATAAGAAACACTAACCTTAAACTTAAACAGACCCTAACCCTGGCATTTTTTCACAGCTTGTTTGTGACAGTTATGGTTTAGTTTTGCATTTGTGTCTGGATATCTGGTGCAACTGATACGCTCACGAGTGGACTTGATCTATGCTGCAGCTTATTATACACAAGTAGGTGTTGGTTTTCTACAGGTCATATGAGAGCAAGTGGTAACACGAATGGTAGTAAATATTTTGACACTTCACTTGACCCTTTAATACTATAACAGAGGGTGCTCCTATAGAGTTGCAGCCTGAATATTTCATACTTTCCATTGTGTACGGCCGTGTGATCAAGAGGGTCAAACAATAAAAATATCAAGCCATCTGGATCGATAGGAAGAATAATTCAAAACACACAGTCCATCTTGTGGCTCAACTGTAGCTAATGTGGCTTTGTAAAAACTTTGAAGTCGGTTTCTTTGGATTCTGTTAATGCTATTTATAGCTTTCTTTTTATCCATTTGATTTAATCCAACTACTTTTACTCTATATTGGAATTAATCAACTGAGAAAATGAGCTTTTCTGGACAAAAAGTCAATGTTTAACAGTTTTTTTCTATGCAGTCTTACCTCTTTTCATTGCAAATGAGGGATACCCCCCCCAAATAACCCCTTAAATATAAGTAAAGGTTGATCGATTGGCTGATTTGTGAGTTGATTGATTGACAAACCCCTTCAAAAATTGACCAGCAGTGTAACGTTCCTCCTGAACTTCATGTAAAATCTCTCCTCTTGTGGTATTTTATCGAACTACCTTTATTCTGCAATTATGCATTTTCTATTTCGACAATGTAGTCGCAGAAGAGAGGAAAATCTGGTAATTAAAATAAGGCAATGATAATTATTTTGGAGGGGGGGGCATTCTGTAACAGCATAGGGAAAAAGAAGGAGGATTTGGATGTGTATGTGTGTGTGTGTAAAATGATGCTTTGGAGTAACACAATCCTTATTGGGTTCAGCAAATAGAAACAATCTCCCCATTATCCGCTTGTGTCTGTGACTACAAGGCGTTGTTTCATTCCGAGCCCCCTCAGTGTGAAAACCCTGGGCTTTGACTGTCCGAATGGCGACTCCGAAAGCTTCCGCTGCAGCTATTTCTGCTCACCCTTGTCCGAGCCAACACCAAACTGACTGCCAAGCGTCCGTCCCACCCCCACCCCCCACCTCCTGCACCCCGCAACCCCCGCCAGCTCTGGCACAGAACCGGGCTGACCATCAAGCAATTACACGGGAACTTGGCAACCGGGAGGAAATCCAGTCATTAAAAGGGCTTAACACTGGCAGAGGGTCTCTGTTGGTGGCGAGCCGAGCCGCCCGCTGCACCCCATGTTGAATGGGACCGCTGGGGGGACTTGTATGGGGGTTTCATACACCAAAGATTTGGCAAGGACTGAGTGGGTTCATGTCATTGTGTACATGAACACGCATCTGTTCACAAACACACACACACACACACACACACACACCCTCCTCCTCTGACCAGATGTTCTCATTCACACACCAGGCTTCCACAGCAGGATACTATATCACCGCTTTAGGGTATAAACCTTGTTCTTCTAAAATGTCAACTTTTCAGCAACTCGCGAGCGAAACCGTCGTTCTTTTTTTTTGGTTTTGATGACAGTGTGTTTTCACCGTCACCCGATTGGCTTTGAAAGATTCCCGTGAACCCGAGACGAGCGAGGTTTTCCAAAACTCTTCCAGCTCAAGTGAAAACACGAAAAGCTGGCAAAATCAAGAGTTTAGACGAGGGTTTTCTGCATGATGACAGCAGTGATGTGGAGGCCAAAGCCAAGCCCGTGTCCAAGGTTACAGACTATCGACTGCAGCAGACATAAACAGTATTGGATTAGGAGTAGCAGTGGTTGAGGTTTCAACACATTGATTGGAGCTTCTCATCAAGGCTTCTTGAGTGAGGCAAGGCCAGCACACCAAACACAAACCAAACAGGTGTGTTTAGTATGCATAATGTGGACAACATAAAGGATTCAGTCTAACATCAATTAACTAACATTTATACATTTTCCACAGGCCTATTTTGCATATTATTTTCACAGGTGTTTCTGATTATTGAGAGTCTATATCTTACTACTACTCACAGTACGTGAATGACACTATTTCAATAAGGATGCATAATGTATCTCCAACCAGGTCGGTTTGCCTGAGCTTCATTTTAAACAGCCATAAATATAATTACTGTACGTTCATTACAGTATGTTCATACAGTGGTGACATTGGTAACGATGTATGTTTTGTCATCAAAATAATGCTAATTAGAAATGAAAGGTTGATGCTAGAATGAATTGATGGTCTGCACACACACACACACACACACACACACACACACACACACACACAGCTCTGTGGCAATCGATTTGTTAGATGCCACGATGCTTACATATATACTAAGTTTGTTTTTTTTTCCATGTGTTAATCATTATCCCCCTGTATTACAATACAAATCAATGAAACAAGAAGAGTAGGAGCAGTGGGCTCACCATATCAGGAGGCCAGGAAGCAAATGTGTGTGTGTGTGTGTGGGGGGGGGGTTAAGTGGCTTGCTCAAAGGGAACATCAGCCAATAACTCTACCAGTCCAGGGAATCAAACCTGTGACCCATCGATCACAAGCCAACTCTTCAGACAATCAGGACACAGCAGCTCAAAGATCAGATTATGATTGGTCTTTTATTCAAACTAAGGTTAATGACTAATTAACTTTTTTCCCCCAAATAAAAACATGTTTGTGGATTATTAAAAGCAGGCCAACTCTAAATTACTTTGCTCCAATTTGTTGAAAAAAAAAAAGTGTAAAATAGGTTAAAACATACACACACACACACACAAACAAAACATGAAGTACACTGCTTATTTCTCGTTGGAGTTCGACTTGTTATAACGAATTCAAGTCGTGTTTCCAATGTGTCATGGAATTTAAATTGATCCGCGGGTTATAATGAAGAACCTCGCAAGGTTATGCTGACTTTACTGTCTTCAGTCTGTGCATGTAAAGTAAGCTACATTACACAGCTATATAAAGACAAGTGTCTTCAAAAACAGGGTGTTTCCTGTTAATGTCAGTAACAAAAGGGGGAGGAAACAAGTAGGAAAACCATTGTCAATAGCTCATCATAAAAGGTTATAACCCTCTAAAACAGTTGTCAATGAGGGCGATGCGGACATGATCGGCCAGCCTCTGCCACTCTCTGCTGAGGCCTTGGAAAGTGCACTCCACATTGAACTGCCATTGAACTCCTCACAATTA
Organism: Siphamia tubifer; assembly: GCA_020466265.1. Taxonomy (NCBI): domain Eukaryota; kingdom Metazoa; phylum Chordata; class Actinopteri; order Kurtiformes; family Apogonidae; genus Siphamia; species Siphamia tubifer. The sequence continues at coordinate 15,402,064 of CM035784.1, forward strand.
GTTTGAGGTTTTTTTTTTTTCTTTCCCCCCCTTTCTTTCCAGCAGAGGCTGTGAACAGATAGCTGAGCACTTTTTCAGATGAAGGTATCCCTTAGAGATATTTAAACTCCCTACGTGCTGGCGCTGCCTCCGGGAGTGTGGATGGGATGGTTATTAATGCATTATTTACACACGCTTCCTGCTGTCTCCTATTGTGGTTTGGCTTGATTAAAAGGGATATTGCTAAGGAGGCACTTTTTGCACACTGTGATAGGAGAAAGAGAAGTTACTTTGTTGTGAAGGACTTTTCCTCTCTTTCTTTCGGAAGTATTGCGGGTTTTGTGGGTGCTTTGGATCCAGCGAGAGATACTATCAGATAAGGGGGAAAGGGGCGGGGTGGGGTCCTCTGTTAAAAACAAGGCTACTAACTGTAGTCCATCTTCTAGAGGACACTCATTCACGGTATTTATTTATATAGATGTCAGCAAGTTAAGGTATATTCTTTACAGAATGGCCAGTTTAACCCTTACCCTTTTAGTCTAGCATTTATCTCTTTATGACGGGAAAGTGGCAATTAAAATTCAGCGAGACTATTCCATGTAAAGATATATGAATATAGAGAAAATACCGTTATTATGGTACCTTTCCTTTTTATCACTGCAAGTGGTGTGGCTTTAAAGAGAACAATGTTGGCCGGTCTGCCCTCAATTCTTTTTTGCCATTGGGGACATTTCTTTTTTGTGCCAACTGCTGAACACACCAATATGAAATTTGGTATCCAAAGTCATCTCTAGACGATGTATGTTAATGGCTGTGGTGAACCCCTGACTTTTACTGCAGTACTTTAGGCAGATTATTTGTTGGATGAATTGTCATACAGTTTATTACAGGCATTACAGACCCTCAGTGAACTTTAATAGGTGGTAAACTTTTCATCATCAGATGCGGCGAGGTAGTAGAGCGGGTAAAAGCGATGAAAAACAATGAAAAAAAACAACGTGTTCAGTTCAAGGACCCTTGTTCCATAAAACGCCCCATCTCTCTCAACTCTTTCTGTCGTCTTTCTACTGGCTGCAAATTAAATAAAGGCACGAAATGCTCCCCAAATTAAGTCACAAGCAAATATTTCACATGCTTGGCTGGTTTGACTTTTACTTGAATTTTAATTCCTCATGAATTCTAATCCTAAGAACAGGAAGGTTTGTCGACTAAAGAGGGTCGTTCGCAATTACGCGTTAATTTTACGTAATGGAGCATTTCTCCTTAAGAGCCAAGAATGTTCACTTCACTAAGACATGAAATAGTAATTCCAATACTGACTCACATAATCATGTTTTGATGAAACTATAGAATAAGTCCAGGACACTGACGGTGTAAATGTCTCCTCTGTAAAATCGATGCAATGCATCAGTTTTTGTTTTGTTTCGTAGCTGAAATAAATGGACTATCCCCACAGGGATTTTGTGAGTGAAATAAAGTTCCTGTTAGCAAATTGCCACCCCCCCCCCCACCCTCCCCCTTGTCACTTCAAGGGTTCCTACTTCCTTGTGAAGGCTATATGGTTTACATAACTGACTGCATAAAGCCATACAACTATACAATTAGCATACATATATAAAAACATGGCATCACCTAAATGGTTTCTTACATTTCGATGACAATGCTGAAATTACAAGAGCCACAGGAGTTACAGGTAGTGGTGAGCAAATGACACACTAGTTTAATGACTCAGTAAAATGTAAACTTCATTAAGAACTTCATCAAAAGCTAGCTCTTGTTAACAGAATCTATTAACCACAACCACATGCCCTGAGATCTACCTATAATAGGACATTTTTAAAGAAGAACAACATGAGTTATTACAAGTCCCAAGGTAAACAGATGAAACCAGAAATAGTTCTGGGGGAAAAAAATACTAATTGGGTTTTTGAAAATGCAGTTCAGTGGTTAGCACTCGTGTCTCACAGCAAGAAGGACCCTGGTTTGTGGTTCAATTCTCATACCAGACCTTTCTGTGTGGAGTTTGCATGTTCTCCCAATGTCTGCGTGGGTTTTCTCCAGGTACTCCGGCTTCCTCCCACCATCCAAAGACATCCACTGATAGGTTAATTAATTGGTTAATAGATGTGAATGTGAGAGCGATTGTTTATCTATATATGTTCAGCCCTGAGATGAACTGAAGATTCATATAGGGTGTACCCCGCCTTCACCCATTGTAGCTGGATTAGGCCCTCAGCGACCCCAGTGACCCTAGTGAGGATAAAGTGGGTTCAGTGTATGAAGGCGAAGGTCTTTTTTGAACTGTCCCCAGTAGTCATCAGCACAGTAACAACCTTTACATGCTTCTGTGTTGGCGACATTTGCCTTTTACTTTGGTCCTGGCAAAGTATTGAAAACCATATAAGTCAGTAATTAATTAAGTAATTGATTAATACGTAAGTAGGTAAGTAATTTGTGCTGGTTATGATAAGCCTTGTATACTTTGCAGCAACACTGGTACCAATAATCGCAAGCATGTTTGTAAAGCGACATACTGGTGGTGTCAAAGGTTAAGAACATACTAGAAGTGGGAAGTTTTATTGTGAAGATGAAATAAATAGCTGAGCTTTTAGCAGTTTGGTTTTGTCGCTTCCTTTTCAGTGGGTCCAAATGTGCCTTGTAATCCAATCTTTTAAGAACTCCTAATATGAGTTCAGTGTTCTACATTTTTTCTTTAATTAGACCATTGCCTTTTAATGTGACGAGGAGGGATGAAACAAGGCCTTTTTTTTTTTGGCCCCCAATAATAATTCCCCAGCTAAATAAATAAAGTCTTCCTGATTGGACGGTCACGGCGGACCATGTTTTAGTGGTATTCTAATTGAAATACATGATTCAGACAGCTTGTTTCTGCACTTAGTCGCAATGAACCATATCTGATTCGTCATTAAGTAATTATGAATGCTAATGCAAATAAAGCACCTTTCAAACAGAGCTCTCCCGCTCGCTCTGCCTCTCTGTATCTCTCCTTACAAGGAAATTAATCACTCGCTTCTCAACAGAGGGGAAGACGGCGAAGGAAGGCAGCCAGCTGCGGGACGGTCACTTCACTCTCTTCTCTGTCGAGATATGAAAGAGAGGAGAGACATTAATGATGTCTAGGGGATTCCACCGGGGAAAGTGGAAGGACTCAAAGGGAAAATGAGTGCACTAGTCGTTCTTTATACTTTTTTTTTTTTTGCTTTCCCTGTTTCTTGTTGCTTTAATAAAGCAAGGAAAAGAACGAGAGCGGGGGGATAAAAAAAAAAAAGAGAGAGTCGCTTAGAAGTCTCCCATAAAGCACAAGCTGGAGCATTTTGCAGCAATTACAGACAGATTGGGGATTTAGATATTAGTGCCCGGTGGTCCATTAGCTGGTAATTTGCCTCTCTTTTTTCTCCACTCTCAGTAGAGGAGTGTTCATGCTAAGATCTCTACCACTCTAATCCTGTAAATAATAGCTGCATGTGAGACAAGAGAGTTGGACTGAGTGACACCGACTATAGTAAAGTGAAAAAGGATGGACGGACGTTAGCCATGAATCAAAAAAATATGACTGTGAAATTAACTGATGGAAAGTTTTATGTTTAGTAAGTTGTTGGGTTTTTTTTATTTCTAAATAAAATTGTATATATTAAAAGATGAATAGAACATTTGTAATATCACATGGATCTCTGCCTACATCTCTGTAGCCAAGTAGCCAAGCAGTTTTTGCCCCTTGGGGATCTTGTCTTTACTTAATCCATATCAGAAACAACATTTGTTCTGCTCAAGTGTTTGACAATTTAACTCTTCAGGAAAAATAGAGATTTAATTTAACTGATTAAAAGATGACAATCATCTGTATTAAAACAGCAAATAATATCAAAAATAATTCTAAAGAATATTGTAGATGTTTGTACAGTCCACAGTAGCACACGGCTCATACTGTATTACATTCAACCCAGTGGAAGTGAAATTGGCCAATTACAAAGGTCATGAACCCTCAACTGGCTAGAAGTCTTTCGGAAAGTAACTTTTATCCAGGCTGTGAACAGTGCAATATGATACTGTTTATGTACACAAACATTTGTTCAACTTTAATGGAGATACTGTGTACGTAGCACGTGTGATGTGCGTTTGCAGGCTTATACTGCAGGTTTTCAGGGGTAGTGATAAGTCTCTCGATTGGATTAAACAACAGCAGACTTTCAACTACCACATTTAAGCGGCAAGTTTTGACAAAAAATTTGGATTGTGCCATAATATGCGCTTTCATGTTTCTTCGGGGTGACATTTTAATGCTAAAACTCATCTGTCTACGTGTAAGATTTCACCACTCAAATTTCCCCCGACACAAGCTGGCAACTACAGCGGGCTTCCCACTGCCAAAGACATGTGCGTTTGGTTTATGTAAGTACAAACAATTCAAAAAAATAATAATAATTTCTTCCCCTATTCCAAAGTGGTAATGGATTCAGCCATACCAGTTCTCCAGTTCTGGCACAGTGTTTGCAAAGATGGGGATAAAGTCTAGTTTTGTAAGACTAATTATATTGAGATAAAATAGCTGCAGGAAACATTAACTGATTTCATATTAAATGTAATCTTTACTGCGTTTCCCTGTAAAGTTGAATGAAATTACCCATTAAATACCCAAGGAATAGAGATTTATCAAAAAGATCGCATATACAAGTAATCTCATCAACAAAGTATATGGCGGTATGAGTCAGGTTAACTTTAGCTTGACTTGCTAATTGAACTTTAGCCGAGCTAACCCAAGTTACAGCACACGCAGAAAAGTAGTTACACATGAAACTTCCAAATGAAGTGATCTTGGAGGAAGTTCAACGTAAATTGTTCACCGTAAAACAACAGTGCGGTAATTGGCTTGTACATAAAAAGTGTTATGAGCCACTGCTGGCAGTGTATTGAGGAGGGACGGCAGTAGTCCCTGTGGCCTAGCCCTTGGACATACGAGCTGTGGGTGACATTAATCACGGTCCCCCCCATTCATCGATCGCCTGGATAATGGTTCCGCTTATCACCGTGCTGGTTTCTAAAGGGGCAAAAGCCAAAGCTGTTCAGGGACATCTTCTGTGTCTTTCACCCCCCCCCCCCCCACTTTTCTCTTTTGTTTATTAACAGTAGCAAATAATATCTTAAATCATCCTCTTCTCTCATAATAATGAAGAGATGCTGCTGCCACAGAGTCATTCATATTCCAGGCAAATCCTTGGAAGCGACGTACAAAAAAAAAAAAAAAACAAGAGCACACTTATTAAAAAACATTTTTTTTCAGTATTGTTTACATAATGGATCTACCGTGTTGTAGACTTACTATATCAGCAATGGCATAAAGAGGACTCATCCATCTTTCGTGTCTCCTCCCCATTTTCCACCTCTAATCTATTCACTCTCATCTCTCTTTGCAAAAGGAAGAAGGTTAGCTGAAATCTCCACAGATCAATTAGGAAGGGGGACCTGCCCTTCAGAGTGATCCAGGGAGGGGAAGAGGAGAAGAAGTGATGAGGGTGTGAGCAATGGTGGTAAAGGGGAGGAGGCAAAGGGCGGGGATGGAAGGTACGAGGAGATGGAGGACGGAGGAGTGGGAAGAGTGGGAGGAGTGGGAGCAGGGGAAGGGGCAGTGACATTTGCATATCGGCGCAGCAGCGTACAGACTACCCTTGCGCTAATAAGTCAGCTGCTAGTTGGCTAGTTTCCTGGTCTCCGTTTGGCTTTCTGCCCTAATAGGCTGTCACCGTGGGATGAGAGGCATCCGCTATTGTATCTGTCAATCTGGCTGAAGGAGCCAAGCTCTTGGGACTTTGGGATCAGTGGCCCTTTGGGGGAAGAATTGGCGTTCCTACTTAAGTGTCAGGGGAAAAGGCTCCGGCAAGTTCCGGAGAGCTAAACCCCCGAAGCATCTTTTTGGTTCGACACGTAGACAAGAAAAGCACAGAGGTTGTACAGCTGATGAGCAATTGCACAAGAAAAATGTGCAAGTTGGCTGATGGCGTAAATTGGTTTTGATAGTGAATCCCCTGTGCAGATACTTCCCGTGCCTACATACTGTATGGTTACAAATGGTTGCAAGCAAAAATGTTTCAATTTGTGCCTTCATGTAAATGTATCACAGTCCAATGCTACTTCACATGCTGTATATTATTATCCTTAAGTTGTGTTTTTATCTCTGACCTCACAAATGTCTACATGTTGCCATAGTACAGACATAATTTTAGTTTTTGATGGATGATTTTTTTTTTTTGTTTTTTTTTGTAGTGTCATTCATTTTTGTATTTGCACTGAAACAAACTAAACACAGCAGAATAGAATTGAACTGAAGAAATCTCAGGTCTCAGAAAGAGCCTGAACAATAACTTTCATTTCTAGCTCACAATATAAGCATAAGCATGTGTCGTATTTTTACACACATTTTTGAGAAACGTTTCTATAAAAGTTGATTGAAACGGGGGGGAAAAATGAAACAAATACACTACATTTTACACTGCTTAATGGTCACATGTGTAGGGTGTAGGGTGTAGGGTGGTCTAACTTCAGACATGGTCACAAATAACCACACATTAAATATTCACATATATGAAAAGCAAGTCCAAACGCAAGTACAGTACAAAATTTGATTGACTTACATTTCTACTCATACCATAGTAGTAACTCCAAAAGCAATGGCAATACGTAACACATAATCAGATGAGTGAAATACAACCTTACCCACAACCTTACAAAGTATGGTCAAAAAGTACATGTTTTTGTGAGTGATATAGGGGTTGATAAATTGTTGATATATATATAAGCAGCTCTCTTTTCAGGATAGCTCAGATTTAGGTTCTTCTTCTTTCTTTCATTTTAAGACAAGCACTGTTCAAACACATGACCACAATACAGTACTGTGTGTTTATATCTGTTGGGAAGAGAGGGTATTCAGTTGGTTCAAAACGCCATCTTCATCATTAAACACTACAAACTAAATATTTACAGATGGAAGTTGCAGAATTGAAGTATTGGATATTTAACAGAGTGGTTTGTGTAGTCTGTCTTTTTTACTACCAGCTATTACACAGACATTAGGATCTATTTTACTTTCTCTGGATGAGTTGAAGTGTTAAAATTGTCCGTTTGCAATATTTTAAAACTTCAAATATGTTACTGAATTATCAGAAAATGTGGTGACTGATAGATATTATGAGGAATAGTGTTTAACAGTGTGAAAAATAACAGCGTTATTGAGGTTACTCTGTAACGGGTAATCTAGTTAATTACTATTTGAAACGTTACAACGCAGTTCTTCTGCACTATATATATATATATATATATATATATATAGCAGCTATCCATTCAGGCTCACTCAGCCAAGTACTGGAGGTGTGACGTTCGTGGACAAGTCAAGTCTGTAGAACGGCTCTTTTAAGTGAATGATAAAAATTTGTTTGAAATCCATTCTCCCATACTGTCTTTATGCTATACCTGTGTGCCCGTGAGTCTGGAGCATCCACACCCCCCCTTCATGTGAACGACTAACTACAGTACATCTCCCGAGTTTGAGTTGTCCATAGCACACCCCATTCACTTTAACGCAGCTTTATGCGCAGTAAATTTAGGCGGAGGAGTCGTCAGTGAGTCCATGTGACTGAAGACATTTACCGCTGCATCAGGTGGAGCGAGTGAAAAAAGTGGGGGGAGCATTTTCTCCCTCTAAATGCAGACCTCCTTATATGGTGGTAGTCCCCAGCTTTACCCAAAGCCATGGCATAGAACTCATCTTAATGGGAATATCAGTTCAATCTGAAGAATTATTCTATACGACAGATTTAATATCAGAGAGAAGTTGCCTCAAGCTGAAAAAGTGAGATCACTTGTCTTCCTGAACTCAAATTTGCCAAGGGATAAAAAGGAGAGGCAGTAGAACCAACAAAGGATGAAACTGCTTTACCATTTCAGGGATGTGTTTGATTTTGTTCACACCGTTAAATATGAAGTCAAATTAAGCACCTGTCTATGTTCTACTCGATGCAACCGCAACTGTGAAACACACTCAAAAGAAAAAAAGGAACGCAATAATTACTTTCCCTCGTAACTAAATACATTCATGAAGGGGTAAGTCCATTACTAATTCAATTACATTTTGAGAAAATAACTAGAAACGATAAGTAATTTCTTTTTTTTAAGTAATTTTCTCAACACTGATGGGCTTTGAGAACAGTGTTACTGCAATTCATGAAATTGTCCATCATTACATTTACACATCTCCCTGTGCATCCGAGTCATAAAGACAAGGCCCGCCTCTGTCCAATACGCTCCCTCTTGCTCAGTTTAAGTGTAGATGACATCAGAGTGTTTCCATATATGAATAGTGTACCATTACGTTAGGGATAATCATGTTCTGCGGCTAATTTAAGGTAATGACAGCATGAGTATGTGAGTGCATACTGTCTCCACCCCCCCCCCCCCCTTACAGCCCTCCCTCATGCATTGGTAATGAGGCGTAGGCTTATTGACTGAGGGTGGAGATATGATTATCTCTCCTTACCTCCTCTATCCCTCATCCCGACCCCCCACCCCCCCCCCCACAGGCACTCATTCTCTCAGTCTCCATCCAACCTGGCCATTCATCACATAGGGGATACTGCATGTTTGTTGCATGTATATTGATTTGTGCTGATTGTAAGAATGCTGGGAGACTCATTACACATCAGAGACGCACAGAGCCCACCAGGGGCCCAGCGGGGGCTGACCGGCGTCCCTGCAGACTCCAGCTAGGATCTAGTTGAGCATCCTGTCTAGATGCTTAGGAGAGTTGTAAAACACCCACCTTCACTTTTACTGCAGAATAGAATAGAATAGAATAGAATAGAATAGAATAGAATAGAATAGAATAGAATAGAATAGAATAGAATAGAATAGGAGTACTTTGTTGTCAATTCCCTGATGGCAGATACAGTTAAGTTGTGTGAGTATGAACATTTAATGTCATCTCTAATGTTGTAATCAGGTAACTTCCCACCGTTGAACATTTCTAGGTTTTAGCATTCAGTTTGTTAGAAATCAGGATGGGGGGGGTGGATGGGTTAAACTGAAACCCAGTCACTGATTTCAAGGGAGGCAGGGTTATATTTGAGCCATGTCATCTTTACTTCATAGTAACAACATGATGCTCCCTTTCAAATTAAATCTCACATGCATTTTGACTCTTCATCTTTGCTAAGACTAAAATTAAGTGGAAGTTCCTTTAACCGATGCTTAGTATTAGATTTAATTTCAACACAGTAATACTCATTAGTGCATTTTCATTGTTTGGGAACTATGTCGAAAATAGTGTACGTTCCCTAATAATTAGTTTTAAGCTTAAACAATAGTTTGCTTCAATTTTTTTTTTTCTTCTCTCAACCTCAAGTATGACTCAAGGATCCACGTGGACCCTTTAACCCAGTGTTTCCCAACCCTGGTCCTCGAGGCGCACTATATCCTGCATGTTTTAGAGCTGGATGATAGGCTGATCATTTCAATCAGGTGTGGTTGGAGAGAGAAACATCCAGGACGAGTATTGGGAAACACTGCTTTAAGCAGCATCTAATTCAGTTTTTAATCCATGGCGTGTTCTTTAAAATCTAATACTGATAATAATAGTAATAGTGATCATGTAATATATTAAATTGCAACAGGTGTCAAGGACTGTACAAGGGGATTAGCAAAAGTATGACTGATTCGCATTCAAGTAAAACCAATTTATAATTAAGAAAATTGAAAAAAGAGAAAAGTCCAAGTAAGGTTATGAGTCGTTCACATTGTTTGATGTGATTTTCTTAAACTTGATGTCATTCATGGCAAAGGAGAGCTGACATGTATGAATCATCAATCATTTACAGGAGATTTTCAATTCATACTGTCATTCTACCTGTCAAGAAAGTTATCATTTGTGGTAAATTGTTGAAGTATCAAGACTGAGAGCAGAGAAAATACCAAACCTATACATCTGACATTCATGGCGGTCATAACTTTTTAACTTTGAAGTTTGGTGGTTGTCTCTGCAGCTTCAATGTGACCAAGCTTGTGGGGGTCTTAATACTTTTTCACAGCTCTCAAAAAGCAAGGGGAGGTATACGAAGATAATTTGGATCACAATATATGAAGTACACTGAGCTCCTAAAAACATACAAAACATATTTGTATGTTTGTATGTAGAATATAAAGACATATATTTGTGGTAAGAAGGGCACACTGCTCTAACCATGTGTGTCAAGTATGTCAAGGACTGGAAGATAAGTAAAAGTGAATGTTCTGTTGTTATGATTGTACTAGGAGACAGCAACAAGCCTTGACGTCATTTGACTGGTTAGAGCAGGTTGAGTGTGGGGGACTGGTATCTGAAAATGGACTATAAAGGACACATACATGTCAAAATAAACTGAGCCTTTTCCTACTCAACTTCTGGTGGTGACATCTTTGATACATGACGAAAATCCACAACAATTTCAATCCAACTAATACTACAAACAGAGTAAGAGTAAATAGTGACACGATGCCATTGACTGCTGTTCAGGCAAGTAGGACTACATTTTTTAGTCACAACAACAGTACAACTAGTCTTATATCTACTTAAATACCATTGTAAAAGTTGTTTTTTTTTTTTGTTTGAGAAGCAACAGATATCCTGTCGAATATGGTTTAGCAACGGCATCAGTGAGTGGTATCTCTGGAAAACAAGTAAAAGAAAATGTAAGTGAAAAAGTGTCAGAAATGTTATACATCCTTCTTATAATTCTCAGGTCCCTGTTGATACAGACAGTAGAAAATTAAGCTAGGCTCTAAATGTCTCCCTCTTTATGCAACACTGACACTGAAGTAGTCGGCAAAGTCCCTGTCTTGCCAACGTGACTGTTAAACAAAAGCAACAATTTCCAAAGTGGCACCAAATGACTTCGTCAGAACTTTCCACGGTCCGCTTTCATGTTCCACAACTTGCATCGTGGTGCGACAGAGATGATACTTGCTTTAATATGTGGGACACTATCGTCCTATAATGCATGCTTCATCTTGTCAAAATGACCCCTGAACCTCAAAACTAGGAGAAATCGCAGCACTCGAAATCTATCAAAGCGTTCAAAGTGTCCTCTAGAAGCACATTTGTTACTCGTATTGTGGCTATACGAAGAGTTGGGTCACTTCCACTCAGGCTAATGAGTTTGCTGGCAGCGTCGGCCTGTGTCTAATGACATCGTTGACACTGATGCTACATATTGTGTCACGGGCCTCTGGCAATCGCTCAGCAGCTGATGTCCTCACTTTGCCACCGGGGGCACACCGCCTGGCATGGTAGACTGACGCTTTTGGCAGGCCCGTCAAGTAACCCCGCTGCTATTGTGGCACAGTTTGCAGGACACATCAATTTGTTCCCCGCTATTGTGAGAGACGATCTCTCTGGCGCCGATCCAGAGCTTTTGCCGCCTCGGCCCCTTCATCTGCATATCTTTGTTATCCGGTTGCGAGTTCTGACGGGGGGTAGAGAGAGAGAGAGAGAGAGAGAGGCAAAGGGAACGATAGACGGAGGGATGACGAGTTGCGTCTCGCCATCTGGGCTCTGTTTCTTCGACGGCCACAAATTAAAACTCAACCTGTATGGTGAGGAGCCGGGGAGGTGGGGGGGGTAGAATTGTCAAAAGGCAACAATACTTCTAATCTCTTTCTCCCTGTGTGCATTTTCAAAAGAGGGGGAGAGGAAGAAAGGCGCTTTAATAATTAGAGAGGTAGAAAGCTCAAACAGATGAAACAATGTCCCCCTCCTTTTTTTCCCCGGTATCGTCTGTAATGACTCGAGCGCTGATGGAGAGGGCTCTTTGAGGATGACATTCAAATGCTGACATTTGAATTATGTCTGTTTATCAGAGGGAGAATGGCCCGCCCGCTTTTGTTGTGCCTCCTTCTGCCGCCGCGCAAGCCTCGCCAGTCGCAGGTACTCAAGCTGCCGAGTTCATTTTAATCACATAGCGACGCACGCACGCACGCACACATAATGGCCCGCGGGAATCCTGAAGGGGCAATTTTGGGGCGGTTTCGCAAAAGTACGGGGAGAGCAGCGGCGACAGTGTACACTAAAAAAAAAAACTTTAATGGGTTTTATTTCAAGCGTTTACAGCGGAAGAGCCATCAAATTGTAACAACCGACATAAAATCACTCATCGTCACTAATCCCTGACTGTACTGCCGGTTTATCTGCATGGCTTATTTGCTCACGAGGACAAGCGCGGACGCTATTCTGTGGCTAAAATGCTAAATTCCATCACAATCCATGTTAACCTTCAGGAAGCATCATACACTTAGGGGGAGATAAAATTTGCATGGGGAAGATTTATAGTCTATCAGTAAATGGGCTGCAATGCAAAACAAAAGGCCACTCCATAGTGGTGTGGTCCCTCCTCGGCTGCTTGTCAAAGTTGGGATCTAAAATCGGGACGATCCATCACGTTGGCACATGAAAAATTATGGAATTCACCCTCGAGGAAATGTATTCACGGGACACGGGTGTAAATGGCTGTTTAACAAAGGCATTCAGAAGTCAGCGGTAAATGCGGCTTTGCAAGGTGTGCAAAAGAGAGGCAGAAGGGTAGGGAGAGGAAGGGAGCGAGGCAAAAAGGAGAGGAAACTGCACCCTCCAATTATCAAGCTCACCATCTGAGGGGTTGTTTCAGTGCTGTGCTCACCCTGCATATTACATATCACAAGTGAAATATTTAAACAAGCATACATATTGAAACCATCAGTGGCTTGGTTTGATTGTCAGAAGGTGCGCTTTGCTGAAGCTGCTGGGAGAGAAGTGTGAGGCAATTATCTGCATTTCTCCATTAATTATTGCAAGAGAGTTTTAATGCTCTGTGAATGTGAAATGTACCTATGAGGGCATCGGTATGTAGTATGAAGTGCATTTTAAGTCCATCTGTGTGTATAATTAAATGATGCCTTCAGTTGCGCACGGGATATTTGTTGGTGTATTTGCTGCTTTCAGCCGACATGTGAGGGGATTTTTTTTGTATCCGTTTGCGTCTACGTTTACAAGAAAAGTATTTCCGCGATTCATTAAATCGCTAACAAAAAGAAAATGATGCAAAGATTAGCAATGTCTAATCACTTAAATACATCTTCAGTCGTCTGTAGCACAGTCTGACTGGAGTCTGCATCCTGTTTTAGCATCAGAAAAAGGGTTAAGAAAGTTGTGTTTTAGTTCATCCTCCACCAAGACACTCATTTAAAGGGAGGTTGGGGTGACAAAATATTGAACTAGTGCAGTTTAGGATGTGAATTAGCCACATATTAAACACAAAATGTGAGATGTTTCTTTTCAAATTAAGGCTGATGCATATATTTTTGGCATTTTTGTTATAACACCGACTGTAAGAAATGTTTCTATGGGTGAGTGTTCCATGAATAGAGAAAGTTTTTTTGTATTAAACCAGGATCTTAACCATAGGAATAGTCATAGTCATAGAAAGTGGGACTAATAATACAGATTTTCTGCTTGACATAACAGGGCCCAAAATGTGGTCGCCTAAATGACATTAGCAGGGCTGTTTTGTCAGATTGGAATAAACATTGACAAGCAAACCAAAAGAACAAAAATGTGTTAAGCTCCTCATTAGAGTCGTGCGTGTGTTATCTATTCAGTAATATAAATTCTGCTGTATGACATAATGGGTGATGCTTCTGAAGTACTGTAGCAAACATGGCGGTGTATCATTATAGACTTAAACAATAAAAAAGATCATTAGGAATGTTGTATTTGATTTGTGTGACAAAATCCCCCTAAATCTCAACATTTTCTTTTCTGTAAATCACCTTAAAGACGCCACTCTCGATGAAATATGCTCATTAATATATGATTACCATGTCTTCCTATAGAATTCAAGTCAACAAAAAAAGGCGCAATAAATGGTGCTTAACGGCACCTGTCAATCAACCAAGGTTCAAGAGGTTGCATATTCTTATAATGATCGTGAAGAACTAGCGTATATTGTGCAAGTTGCCAGGTAATATCTGTGTACATTTTTTAAAGATTTTTTTTCTTTTCTTGCCATTTTTATGATCTAGTATGGTAAGTGCACAGTGTAAATAGATAATACAGACTCCCGCACTATACATACTGATGTCTCCATATGAAAATGCATGTTATGTTTGCACAGTGCAACACCATCAAGTGTACGACATGGTTTTTCTACTCACTTCCCCTTTCTGTACCCCGCTAAATCACTGTCGTAGGCTTGTGAAATCATCTAAAACAAAGGTACTCCTGTATATATAAATCCGTGTACTTTGCATCTGTGTTTGTTTGGTTTTTTTTTCCCCCATACTGATAAAATGGTTTCAACATTCACCATGAAGAGCTGTATGCAAATCCCTCTCCCCCTCTGGTGAATGAACTGTATGATCACCATATTGGCATGTGAAAATAATATAGATTGGGATACGTGAGAGGGGAGACCAAGTGGAAAATGAGATGATTGCTAAAGTATGTTCTGCTTGATAAACTGAAATTGCATTTGTCTAAGTGTTTGCAGGAGCCGGTCCATATAAACGTCTTGATGGTGAAACTCCTTCAGGTGGACACTGATAGGTGATGCGTGGAGCAACAACCTGCAGGACACGTTTTTAATGACACTGCCTTATAAAGCCTTATTCTGTCAATGTGGCTTGGTTTGATTCTTGTTGCGGCCTCTTCTCGGGATGACAAGGCGCCTCTCTGCACCCCCTTTCCTCGCATTGTTTAAATTCACAGCATTTCCCAGCAGACTTGTAGGCTCAGCGTGCACTGAGTGGCACCTCATGTTCAGAGTCTTTCAGGGTAGTGGGGGGGCCGGTCTCGTCGGTGTAAAGTGGACAGCGGCTAAAATACACTTAGAAAGTACTTACAATTGAACTAACCAGCCACATGGTTCAAAGTCAACTCGAGCACTTAACCCCCCATGTGATGCCACGCAGAGGTCATTTCTCTGTTATAATCGATGCCTAAGAAAGCAACACAACAATGAATAACACCAATTCTGGCTTAGTTTTAACTTTAACTCTAAATTGAATTACCCTATTTAACTAAAATCACACAATGACAATTATTTCTAGTAATATGCACATACTATATGCGAACACAACTCGAACAACAAGCGGTTTAATGGATACATTTCTACAACAAGCAAACAGTTTGAGACCAGCGTAGTCCACAAAGTGCAAAAATAAAGGCTGCAATATGACTCAATGATTGCCAATTTTGTCTCGCCTTTACCATTTTCTGATTATAACTTTATATGAATGGAACCTCTGCTACTACTACAGTGCTTTGTATTGTACTGAAAGCATTCAAACTGGAAACAAATGGCTTAAGGCTTATTAATCCACCTTGTAATAATATCAATACTATACAAAAACAGTATAACAGAGCATTGCCATTCAGATAGGTATCTCACATAGTGTGAATAATTAAAACAAGAAACCCAATGAACAATAGCTCTGCAGCCAGAGCTGCACTCACTACATACAGCATTTACTGAATAAAAGGACAAAAACATACAAATGTTCATTAAAATCCTTCATATTCACTAAAACTAATTATTTTAGTGCACCTATCTCTGTGATCATTTCTTCCCCCGTTAGCCAGTTTGAGTAGAAAACAGTAATTACATCTAATCCAATATCTTTGTTTTACCTGGCAACACATGACCGTGAGATATGACTGGACAAATGCCAACATACACATACAATAGATGCAGTGACAAAGTATTCATTCCTTTCTATTTATGTTGAACAGTCTAACAGAAATACGCTGAAATCTTTTACTGATGCAACAATCATAATATTGCATAACTTTGATGCAGAATATTAATGGTTAAATATTTCATACTCAAAGGCCTCAAATCTGGAAAATGTACCTCCTTCTAAGGATTGTACCCATTTACAGATAATATCTAACCTATATTACTTTCTATTCCTTCATGCACTTATTTGTACAAGTGCAACAGGGTCATACATCTTGTTGTTTTTGTGGTAAAATGGTAAATAGACTGTACGTATATAGTTCTTTTCCACCTTCATGGTGCTCAAAGCGCTTCAGATTCGCCTCACATTCACCCATTCCCACACACATTCATACACCAGTAGGTTTTTCTAAGGTGCTACCAGACCTACTGGGAGCCACAGGACACTTCAACAAGTGATCAAAATAATGATGAAGGCGTCTGATGTTAGTATTATCATGTAACTTAGCATTAAAAGTATGCTTGATTATTGCACGTTGAAAACTCATGGTGGTAGGATATCTCTCTCTCTCTCTCTCTCTCTCTCTCTCTCTAATGAGCATCATACATTGTCAAAGCAAACATATTTACAACAATCTACAGATAATATACACTAGATACAGCTATACAAGATAACTAAAAGTCCTTAAAAAATTAAATACAAAAAACCCCAGGTCTCTCTCTCTCTCGCTCCAAAGAAGTGTACTGTGAACTGTCTAATGACGCTTTCCCCACTACAAACATCATCAATAGGAAAATTGATAATGAATTACATTGGCAAGCAAAATCGACAATAACATTGATATTGATCATATCCTGTCAATTCCCGCCCCTATTGCAGATACCTCTTGTGGCCATAAGGTGCTGTTTCTAATGCACATTTGTATGTTTGATCTTTACATGTTAATATGTTAACGTTTCTGCCAACAGGAAGTACATGGTGCGAATAACTTTATTTCTTAGTTTGCTTTTCAAAATACAACTTGGTTGAATTATGTCAGCGTGTGTAACTAGTTATGTTTTGAACATTTTGAGCACATTTCATTAATACCCCAATAATAATGATAACCATGACAATGTTGGTCACAATAGCCATGATATAAAATGTTCATACAGTAATGTTACATCTTTAACCACAAACGTAGCGGACGTTTCAGACACTCTTGAGCCTTTGACGTTAGAAGAAAAACATGAGCAACAGATTCTGATGTAAAATCTGGTTCAAAGAGGAAAGAACTAAGGCAGAACTAAACACACCAGCTATACACATGTTGTTGAGAACATGTAGCTGTTGTCAACAGTTGTGTGTTCCCACAAAATCAGACAGTGTTCGCAAATTGTCTCAACTACTATGGCGGGCCCGAAACATCCGCCGACACAATGATCAAATTTATCCGCGCCCAAGACTGAAGGCAGCGCCGCAGTCAAAGATCTCGTGAGCCGCCGTGAGTGACAGCGTCTTTGTCATGCAACACATGAGGTGTAATGTGTCATTTCCAAATAAACAACCCCTTCTCTTACAGGTTGGGGTCAAGCCCAGCCGAGGTCAAGGCCTCCGTACGACACCGGGGCCGCTCAAAACACACAACAACCCCTTTGTTCTGGGAGTTCCTGCTTGAGTGAACACGCTTTGGGTTGAGACTGCTGTTTTCATTTAGTGTTGCTCCTGGGGCAGTACACCCCCCCACACACACATACACACACATACCCCAACCCATTCTCCATTCACCACCACTACCACTATCCTACACACCCGTCTTTCCTAGTCCTCCCTAGATTTCATCGCACATACACTGGGAGATGATTTTGTGAATGAAACCATGCATAACCTTGCTGCTTTTATGATGGTAATGACTAGCAGTGGAGGAACAATGAAGGGAGAATGCTGGGAATCAGGGGTTATGGTTGTGGGAAATAAAGGAGGTGTGTGTGTGTGTGTGTTTGTGCATTTGTGTTACTGATGATACACCTCCAAAATGTCAGCTAAAAAAAAAATGGCTTTGCCTTTAGAGGGCTAAAGTTTCTCAATCAATAAATCCTAAGTTTAGTAGAGTTTAGTAAATCAACTGGCTGTCATGACCCTAACACTAGTCCATTGGATCTACTGCCTTATTGCTGTGTTTGATAAATAACAATACCGCATAACTCAACTATTTTCAATGTTCATTTTTGCTGTTTACTCTTTGAAAGTTTGAATAAAGTAACCCTTGCCAGTTCCATTATTACACCAAGCTCATATATTTGATGGTTTTGTTAAACCTGCATTATTCCTGTGGACATTGCAGGCAAAAAAATTAAATAAAAATTTACAATCACAAGTGAAAAAGTCTGGAATGCTGCCATTAGAAAAGTTTCATAGAGAATGTAATTGTCTTAAATACTCAAGTTTGATCTCTTTCCACATCCCTCAGATCTTGCTTTGTTATTTGTGCTCATGTGAATCCGCTGTATTAATGTTGTGTATGTACTGTGTGACCCCACCTTATGCTGGAGAAGAGATAATGACTCTCAAGAGGCTTCAGAGAGAAATAAAGGTTAAATGATTACAAGAATGAAAAAGACATGAAAATAGGGAAAATAAGAGAAGTACTGTTATTACTCCAAATAAGGAAATGCTGTGTGGGCTCTGCATGAACAGATGTGAGTCGAGTAACTTCTAATAATGAGGTTAGTGATAACAACAATGCTATTTTTTGCCTTAAACTGTTAATGAAAGGGTTAAGTTGGAATGTTGATGTTATTTTCTACTCCTATTCAGGCATTTATAAGATATATCCAATAAATGTCATGTTAAGTGAAGGGCCATTCTTAAATAAGTACATTGGTTATTATTCGTAAAGCAAAATAAATCTGGTCTAATTTAAGTTAATTTTTTTTTTTTTTTAAAGTAAGATCACACGTTTAGAAGAATGTGTGAATTTGAAAGTTAACATTCAGAGGCTTGTCAGTGTCAGTGAGGCCCGGTAGCCTGTTGTCTTTTCGTGGGTTGTCATAAATTGACAGTTTTCAGGAGTTATCGAAAGCCACGCTGTGCAACAGAATTGTAATTAACTTGGGTGTAACACATATGCAGACTCTGGGATGATGAAATTGCTGAATTTCAACCTATGGTACAAGTCAAAGTGCAAGAAATAATCAGCACATGTTCTCAACCAGCACTGCATTTGATGTGAGCAATACAGCTAAGCTAATGACTACTGTGTTACAACACTGGTTATTTGGGAAAAATCAAATGATGAGGAAGAAGAGGAGAGTGTGGATGTAGTCGTAACACAAACGGTCTCAACTTTTGCCTCAAAGTCCACATTAAGTGAGACAAGACTTATAAGATTAACACTCAAGCTGCGCTGATGTTTGGTTGCAGCACAGCCATTAAGGTTTATCTCAAATATTATACTATAAAATCTGAATTAATTAAAATGATGTCCTAGAAATATGAAAAGTACTGGTAGTGTCTTAACAAATATAACCCAGTGCTATATTTGTGGGAGCTTCAAAATTAATTTCTCCCAATTCAATCTTTCCTAAATGATTTATCACCTTTTATTAGAATATTATCCTGATAGTTGCCTATATTTAATTTACTTATCAGTAAAGCTCATATTATACCAGAAAACAGAGAAAACTGGAGAAAAATTACCTTTTCCGCAAAATATATCATTAACTGAACAGGTGCCTACAGGTTTTACTTTAGTCTGGACATCCAAGTGGGTCATACCTGTTGACCATGATGGCAAACTGCATTTGACTTCAATTATTTCCATGTATGTGTAGCATTAATTAATATTAAAAATGTTAGATTAATAGATGCTTTCGGTCGCCAGTGGATTTTGAGGTCTTTATGGGTTAAGGAAGTCTTTATATCTGTGTATCTTCTTTGGAAGTTAACAGTTAAAGGTAGCTAATATTTCTTTACGAAACAACAAATAAGGACTTGAAATAGGACAAGGCTTTATGATAAGGTGATAACTTAATAACATCTACATACAGCTTTTAAAAAAACAACAATTTTATGAGAATACTAGTAAAAAAATAGGTTATTATGGTGAAATTATAACTTTACTATATTACAGTTACTAATACATAGTAAGAGCACGTATCACAAGGCGATTTAATCCCAGATTTTTGCTTGACAGGAGTAAAACATTAATCACTTGTCAAATTTAGCAGCCTCATAATGCTATTGATGATATCTGGTGTAATTCATCCCTCATTGGAACATTTACACTGCAGTTTATGGGTATGTAGGAACCTTTTCAGCAGGTGAACCCTTTGTGTGGACAGCATAAAATATAATAGCATATTCCATATCAGAAATTGTGTTGTAATTATGAGCCATGAATTGAGACAAAAGGTTAAATCACAGTTGACTGTTATGTTGTTACTTTTTTCTCAATGAGTCACACTCAGTAAAGTGATTTAGTGATTTGTACTTATCATGACTTAGAATCTCTGGCCACAAAAACATTTCCACTTTTCGGTTGATTTCTGATTTTTAAGTGATTTGCGTGTGTGTGTGTGTGTGTGTGTGTGTGTGTGTGTGTGTGTGCGTGCGTGTCAAATTCAAGGAAATTCTAAGAGATGCATTCATTACTAGAGACAGACATGAAGTCACAGCGACCTTGACATTTGAGCGTCAGTTCCTCCTTCCATCCACAGTAAAATATTACTGTCAAATTTTTAAACATTCTATTACGTCATTACTGAGACAGAAATGTAAAGCAGACCAGTGCACCAACTTTTTTCCAGAGATATTCCATAGATTTAAAATAGATAATGGTGTGCATGTTTAGCTTTTATCATTTTTTTCTATATCTTTTGCTAATTATTTCTCTGAATGTTCATATAACACGTCTATTAAAGGTCAAAGGTCATCCTCAGACCGTCCACATCCCCCTCTCCATCTGTCAACACCTCAGATTCACCATCATTGTGGAATTTACGTCCCAAGTCGCTGAGCAGATGATGTGTCAACACACAACACGTCTGGCAAAGGTCCCGTCACCATGGCAACAACAAACAAGGAAAAAAATTCCATCAGTTCAGGGAAGAGGGAGTAAGGAAGATAGAGAGAGAAAGAGGGAGGGAGTTGGCAGGAAGTCAAGAATGCCAAGCGCTCTGGCTGGCCCTGCACCTTGACAAAGGGTGCTGACAATTAGGATGAAAAATAAGCCTGCTACCGGATGTTGCCGTCTACTGTTCACCATCCTTCAGGTGCCCTCCACTAGAAGGTGTAGTGGTCAGCCCGCCCAAAAACACAGCCTAAAATTAATCGTCGTCCTCACAATGCAGAGG
This sequence comes from Siphamia tubifer, assembly GCA_020466265.1. NCBI lineage: Eukaryota > Metazoa > Chordata > Actinopteri > Kurtiformes > Apogonidae > Siphamia > Siphamia tubifer. The sequence goes on from CM035784.1 coordinate 15,423,126, forward strand.
AATTAATCACCATGGGAGTCTTACTCACACATTTTCAAGTTCTTAACAACTTTTACCTCTTGTAAGGTGACTCACACTAGAGCCAGTTCAGAAATTAAAGACATTTAATACTAAAGTGAGCTTCCAAAACAAATCACAGTTACCATCTTGCCTCCATTCGAGAGCAAGGCTGCTTTTAAATCAAGCCTTCAGTGTCCAGCCACATTCTTTAATCTGAATGACAACACAATATGCTGCATGTGATGTCACACTTTCCACTATGCATGCAGGTTATTTCAGGACCACAGACAGTTCACACACAAGTTGGATTGCGACCGCATTTGAATCGTGTTGTGAAAAAACATGGAAAACAATTTTACTACAGCAATTAATTGAGCATTAGGATCTTCAGTGTCAATGTTGTGTAAGAGAATAGCAAGTGACGGTAAGCTACTTATGCAGATACATATTTGTTTGGTTAATGATAGTTCATGTCATTACTTTATAGATTAACCATGGATCTATATGAATTATTTTTTTCTGTGTTTGGCAACCCTAGAAACATGTTTTGTGAGATCACAGTGACAAAGTACTCCTTAGATAGCATTGATAGAAACCATTCCACCAATTCATCCATATGCACATTTGTATGTATTTTATCAAGATCTGAGAATGCTTGAGCTAAAATAAAGAGTTAGAACATGAAACTATTGAGGGTGTAGGGACATACTCCTATGAAATGTCCATTATTCTACTGTACATTACAGTATCTAAATGTTTACAGTTTGTAATATTCAATTACATGTTGTCCCACCACACCTTCAAAATTGTTGTTGAACATATGATACTTTGACTATGAACGGACCTCTCAACCATTTGGTAGAGGCCTATACCTGAAAAACTGGGGGGGTCTGATTACAAAGAAAAACAATTGATTGTTGTTATTGCTATGAAAAATGTAAAGAAAACTATTTTCTGTTGCTTTTACTCGGTACAGATGTTAAAGGGTTATTGATTTTTCTCTGGCTGCAATTTCAGATGAGTATTTTACACTGATCAAAGGACAAACTTCATAAAAACAGCCGTAGTTTGATTAGTTTAGTTTGATTTCACTGCCACAACCCCAGTTCATTCGGGTCAGATTTGCCCCCCCCCCCTGAAATCGTCCATTATAGTAACACAGTCCACAGACATAGTCCAATGTCCAATACAAAACTGTGCAATAACTGCACATACTAACTGGAGTTTCACATTTGAAGCAGTAGTGGTGTGACACAGATGTGGTGGCAGGCTGCTTCAAAAAATCATAGGGAAAACCCTGACAGTATTCTTAAGCTTCCTTCAAACATCCATTGCCCTTTTCTCCATGAACTCTATGAAATTAACACTTACATCACTACATAAAGATTTGCAACACATACATGAATAGAAAGGGAAAGAAGCTCCTACCAGGACCACACAGGTGTTACAGAGATCCCACGTTGAGGCTAAGGTCCGTTTCTATCAGATGTCCAGCAGGAAAACACCTCTTTAGCAACAGCAGATTACAGTCAACGGAGTCAAATGTTCTTCTGATGACAGTCTCACCTTTCCTCAATGCAGGAGAACCTGTTTTAGAAGATAGCAGCTGTTAGCTTAGCCTAAATCCGCTAGCTCTAAAACCATAAAATAGTCTTCAACGATGACACATAAAACATTATACATGCTGGAGTACACTAAGCACAAAGTACTAAGTAAGTAACACTTTAGAGTCCAGCATAAAAATAATACAAAGATTAAAACAGTCCAACATCTTTTATATGCTACTTCTCCTCCATTTCTCTAGTCCTCCGGCAACTTGACCTTCCGGTATGAGGACATTGAACGTCCGGGTCATTAAAAAAAAAATAAATAAATAAAATAAAATAAAATAAAATAAAATAAAATAAAATAAAATAAAATAAAATAAAATAAAATAAAATAAAATAAAATAAAATAAAATAAAATACATATGTTTTACATGGTTCTCTAGTCACTTTCTGAACCTGAGGTGAAAGGCTAAGTAGTGTTAGTTTTCCTCACCATAAATGATTCACTACTCCATCTAGTGTTCACAAAAATCCCCAGATGGTTGATGTAAATAAATTCAGTTACATACATCGACAGTGATATCTTTGGCAGAATATCAGAGTTCTTTATACTACACAACTCTGAATAATTTACAGGATTCTTTTTTATGTTACCAAGTAAAAACATGTGATTACTGTCTTCCACAGTATATCCTTACATCCCCATGTTGGAGTATCATATATATTACTACTGGTAAGCATTAGACACTACATCCATAGAGCACTGGAAAATAACAGTTATGATTCAGATGCCTATCAGTTTAAATTGATTAAATATACATGAACTTATTTTGCATTAAATCATGTTTTTAATAAAAACACATAAGTTGTATGTGAATGCCTTGGTATACAGCATTTAAACCAAGTTGCAATATTGATTAAGCGGACCAAATGCATTTGTTGTAGTCTGACTCTACTGTAACATCTGGCAGTGCTGCTTCTGCCAGGCGGCTTCCACATGACACCAAGACTGGCTGAAAACTGAGGGGGGCCACCGCAGTTTAATCATCATGTGATTGTTAGGGCATGTTACAGCTTGTAGGCACACAGACACAGACCACACCAGCAGAACACCCTCTGTACTGTAGACCTAAATGTATGCACATGCAAACAGGTGTTTCCACGTACACATGTGTAATGCACACAAAGGCTCCTGCAGGTTGGAAAAGGTCATTGATCCTGACACGTGAAATTAACCAATGTACAAGGAGTAAATCTAGCAACTGTAACCATATGGAGGAAACAGAGGGTCAAACAGACATATACTAGAAGACAGTGATAATATGCAGCATTTTCTCATAAGAAAGACCAGCCCAATGTTATATCTGTTGTCGACTTGTATCCTTTTATCAATGACATTTTCTTTTCTGTGGCACCTTTTCTGAAATTAGTTCAGTAAAATAATGTAAATAAAACATTCACACACCCTCATTTTATAATTTTGCAGCTTCATGGCATGTTTAACATGTAAAGACTCAAATATCTTCCAGCAAACAAACAGATTGAGAATTTTTAATAAGTGTTGATCCACCAATCCTATCAATACGGTGAACGTGGAAACACCATCATCTTCTGAAACACCGATTCGTCATAGAAATCCATGTCGTTTGGCAATTTGACAGTGGCTGAAGACGCTTGGTTTAATTAATGGCATATTTTGATGGAAAAAAAGTCACTTTTTCTTAATGGTTTGATCAAGTAACCACTGACTTTTATGAAGATGTAAAATGCAGAAGATACTATTTAAAAAAAAAAATAGGAAAAAAGGGAGAAATTCCAAAAAATATTGAAAAGTTATGACAAAACAATGATGTGTTTTTAAGTGTTAAAACATTAAAAGTAACTACATTACAAACCATAGACTACTTTGATTGATGAATCTAGTTACATGACTTATTGTGTTTTAAAAGGGTAATTTGTCTGTCATTACATTTACAGAGTATTGGTACACAACAGTCACTGCCACAGCACCAACACAAGCCGGCTTTCTTAATCCCTCACAGTAGGTCAACCACTCAAGAAACTGCAGCCATTATCGGCTTTAGCTTCATTTTATTAAATCACTCGCCACATCCCTGTTGTGTGTTAATGGGCTAATTTGTACCGACACTGTGCAAAGGATACAATCAATGATATGGTTTTATAAGGAGGCCTAATCAGATAACAACTTTTCTTCTAGTCAGTAATTAGAAGCAGGAGTCGAGCTGCAAGAGTACACCAGACCTTTCTCAGCCTGTGCCCCCAGTGCACCGTGGGAAAGGAGTAAGGTCAGAGGTCAATTTCAAAATTAGTTAAGCTTGACGGGCTGCCACTGACCTGCACAGGTGCTCCCACTTCCCCTGCTGCTCTGCACTTCCTTCAGCCGACCCCAGCCGCCTGGGGGTCACAGACATTGGGCCCCTGTGTCTCCCCACTCCCCCCCCCCCCATCCTACCCCTTGCCAACTCCTCCACCCTGCTCCCCAGGACTAGTCTGGATCCATTAGTAGAACCTGGAGAAACCCCAGGCCTGCTGAGAAGACTTAAGACCACCATAAGGCTAATGCAAAGCTTAAGCACATTGAGAGAAACAATTTTTTTTTTTTTAAATGCATGCGTTATATATGCATCATTCAGGTGTGAAGCTCAGGGGAAGTATTGTTACATAAAGTCTTGGCAGGACGCACTGTAGAAATGATGATGTTAACGCCAACTGTAGGAGACTTTGAGAGTTAAATCTGCTTTTAAACACAAACATGAAATCAAATATCCCTACATTCCCCTCCCTGTACCTCCCCTCGGCCCGCCGTCTGTACTCGCAGTATGTTTTTTCATAGGGGGGGGGGTTTGCGATGGCGGCGGCGGCGGTTGTTATTGGCGCGTCCGACCGAGAGGAAAGGGAGAAAGAAGCTAGGCCCTTGTGTTGGAGCCCCACTGCGGTGTAGCCTCCCGCTGCTCGGCCTGCCATGTGTAATTAAACATTTGGCCTCCACAATTACTCAGCAGTGTACACATGCCAGTGTTGGGCCTTTGCGGGAATATGCATTTCAAAGAGGCAACCAATTCCCTTAAAAGTTCGGAACTGACAGCAGCAAGGAGGGGAGAACCTTTGGGGTGGGGCAGGAGGGAGGGTGGAAAGGAAAGGGGGGGAAGGAGGGATGTGGGCGGGGGTCCGTAGGGGATGGAGTGATGGGGGGGAAAAAAATAGAAATGAAACTGAAGTAGAACCAGAGTCTGGAGCCGACCCGGGGGTGTGTGTGTGTGTGTGTGTGTGTGTGGGGGGGGGGGGGCTGTTTTCCTGTAAATTGTCGAGCAAATTTTGAAGCAAAGTTTGTAAAAAAAAGTCATGAAAGGCTCAATGTGAATCAAAGGATGTAATTACTTCAAATATTTTTTGGAGCAAATAAACTAAGTATGTTGCATTTTCCATCTGCGATAACATGTCATAGTGATGCACCAGCTCCAAATAGAGGATGATGAAGAACAAAAAAAAAACAAAAAACTGGAAGTTAGGATTTTTCAAAATGAAATATTATTACAGTCACTGTTCAATACCCACCGACCCACCCCACCCCACCCCAATCTTAGATACACATCACATGACCCAATAAGGACATAGATGAAATAAAAGAAAAAGTGACAACAAACAATAGTACAAGCATGTTATTTACCTTATATGCTACAATAGCATCAAGTATTGAATTTGGGAGAAGAAATAAGAAACAAAAAAAGCATGTTAGCATGTTAGCATGTTATCAGCAAGTTTGTAACCCCCTCCGCAGTTCTTTCCCTCATTTGTGGTTGGATTCTTGCAGTAGATAATTCCATCATTATAACATCTTGAAAATACAACAACCATTTTTTAATAGGAATAAAAGTAGTAATAATACTAATACTACTACTACTACTACTACTACTACTACTAATAATAATAATAATAATTATAATAATAATAATAATGATAAATGTTATTTATATAGCACTTTTCATGGCACTCAAAGACGCTTTACATGCAGTAAAAACAGAACAATGAACAATGAAAAACAAATAGCAAACAGAGTAATCACAGATTAAAGCAGGCAGAATAAAAAGTAATCAAACAATCTTGAAGTTTGTGTGGGAGAAGCCACCTCTGAACTGTTAGTTGTTTTTTTTTTGGGGGGGGGGGTTTGCTGATGTTAAACCTGTATGACACACTTTTGGTTATTTCATTGTACATTCAATGTGTGACTCATCATTCAGTAATAACCAAGTTGGTTGTAATGGAAAATCCAATGTTTATAATTCATACAAAATAAACAAAATATTGGTGATTATTATTATTATTATAATTATTATTAGGCAGGTATTGGCATCAATTCACTTCTGATAGCATTGTTAACAAACCATTTCTAATATGTTTTTTGTATAGAACAAGGGTGTATAGTATTTATAAATGGAAGCAGAAACAGATAATTGAAGAGAATAATGGTTGAATATTCTCACGCTTGGCTCCGCCCCTTTCCCAGGTATTCCTTGATGTCACCGGTGCCACATGGTCGTCCTCTAGAACTCGTGGCAGTAAAGTATCTGAACATTAAAACCATGTTGGTGCTGCCACTGGCCTGCTGTTTACCTTCCTGACAGTAATGAAATTCACACACAGCCGCTGTTTGACAGGAAAACTCTGACAAATTTATGCAAGCACATACATTAACATTTGACATTGTGTGTCCATGGGTGAAAAGGCTCTAAATTGCAACTTGCTATTAAAGGAAATAAATAAATAACAGCAAAGAAATTGTGTGTTTCCAGATGCTACGACGTGCTTGATGAGAGGTTGCTAAAAAGACAGAAAGATTTAAAAAAAAAAAAAGAAAGAAAGAAAGAAAGAAAGAAAGAAAGAAAGAAAGAAAGAAAGAAAGAAAGAAAGAAAGAAAGAAAACTGTTGGAATTAAGGAAAGAAAACACCAGGGTTTCAAAAGGTTTTTTACTTTCAACTTGATAATTTATGAAAATGTTTTAGTTCAGTGTTTATGTTGCATTTCACAGAGGAATAAAAAGAGAAAATGACTATCCATGTAAAATCTTCTACAACATTTATAAATTTGACTATTTATCTTATAATTTTGACTTTTTATCTCATAATTTTGACTTTTTATCTTATAATTTTGACTTTTTATTTCATAATTTTGACATTTTATCTTTTAATTTTGACTTTTTATCTCATAATTTTGACTTTTTATCTCATAATTTTGACTTTTTATCTCATAATTTTGACTTTTTATCTTATAATTTTGACTTTTTATCTCATAATTTCACTTAATGCGCCTTATATATGAAAAATCTTCATAAAAACCATTCACTGACACTGCGCCTTATAAAGTAGTGCGTAAAATACGGTAATTACATAATCTGTTTAAGTCTAATACAGTGATTTTCACTGTAAACTATTGGTGCACGGTCCTAAAAAGACATTGGTAAGAATACAGTAATGCTCTTTAATACCTTTTTGCTTAGTTTCACTAGTACTTTTTGCAATTACTGTACAAACACCCACCGATTTTCTCCAAAACGACAGAAATTTGAGATGAGATATTTTATTACATGACAAAGAATGATTTGAATATTACGAAAAACACTGTAAAAGTTACTGCCTTTTTGCTTTGTAGGGCACAACAGTGGTCTAGTCGATGGTAAATAAAGCAAGTGCACTCCAATATACTTTCAAACAACCTTTTTGCTACAACAGGAAAACTCATATGGTTCTTATTTTCCAACTCATCTACAAGCGAAGACTGATCAAACTCAATTTACTCCAGTTTAAGGTTTGTTACTGCTATAGTCACCATAATACTTGTACAATATTTCACATAATCCACCATAACCGTCAATTTCAACTAGAAAAGTAGTGAGAAGGAGTCGTATACTTCGTTGAAAATATAGTTTTAAAACTCAATAAAGGATAGTTTGATTTAATCACAAAAAAAAGGCATATTTTACAGCTCTTTTTAATGATTATTTTCATTTTCAATATAAATAACCCCAATTAATTATTACAGGTGAAAATATGTGCACTGCTACTTTAATAGTATTTGAATCTACATTAGTTTGTGCTCAGCAAAAAAAAAAAAAAAGGTATATACTTTCATTTAATATAATTGTTATGTGAAAATTCAATTTATGCTGTGTATATTTTACAGATTCAAGTTACAGTTTTTGATGTTTTTTTACAGCAAACTCCATTATTATCTGTTAATTAGCACATTGCTATTCATGTGGTAGGGAATAAAGTAATAATTTTTCCCACTTCTTTGTAGTTTTTCAGCCTGTAGAACCTTCATGATGCACATTTTAGCCAATCACAAGTGTTTTCAGAAAGGTAAGATGGTCAAATACTAAACTATATTTACTGATTATTGTCATATATTATCAGATATAATTATATTTCATATCTTGGTACTGAAGCATGAGTCATTTGGACTGAGAGGAGAAAGCTGGCTTTTTTTTTTTTTAGTTTCAGCTCCTGGAACATTAATCAGTTTGGCTGATTAATTGGTGTAGATGGGACACTGAATTTGGCAGCAAGAATTTGGCTTTGATAGTGACCAGTGACTAATAATAGTTCAGTTCTAATGAGAAATATGTAAAAAAAAAAAAAAAAAATCCACATTTTACTAATATAAACAGCTCATTTCCTGATTGAAAATGTATTTATCACCCATTTCATAATGTAGTCATACTTTTCAAACTAGTTTTTTATATATATATATACAAATCTGTCATTACATTTATAGTTACAAGATAATAATCAGTTTCTAATTAAACATGTTCATCCCACCTGCCCTTTAGTCAGATTCTGCCAAACCTCATTTGTTTTGTGATGTTTGCAGGTTAAGTTGTTCTGAACTTCTGCAAAGACATTTATCTTCATGAAACCACGACCATGAAACATTCATTGACTTGTCAGAGTGAAAATGAAAACATCTTATGAAGCCAACAAAGTGACAAAACAATAAATGATGCAGATTGGATTGGATTTCAGGAACATTAGTACCTTTGTATTGTGCCTTAACATTAGTATAATTACTTATTTCACCTCTGAGAGTGTTAACTGTTGACTGTGTTTAACTGTGTCAAACAGTCAGCAGGAGTTTTTGCATGAATCAGCATTAGTTGAAAGCTGTTTATCTGGTTATCATCTTTACGAGACTTCCTGTTTCTTCTTGTTTTTGTCAGTTGTATTGTATAAGTGTGTGTGTGTGTGTGTGTGTGTGTGTGTGTGTACAACTTGTTATAATGATTATTCTAAAGATCATTCTGATTCAGGCTTCATTCTTAATTAACATGAAATAATTGTGTAACACCTTTAAAAGCACTTAATAGTATTTTAAAACGGTGCATTTAGGTTCATATAGGCTAGTAATATAGCAGTATAGTATGAGTTTTCCCTCTTTAGATACACTGTAGATTTTGCAGTGTTAATTTGGAGACAATGGGATCAAATACACTCTAGAAGAAGTTAAATAAACTCTCTAAGTGTTGATTTAACACTGCAAAATGTACTGTGTACTAATCGAGTATTCTAATAAATAGTGCTACATCACTAGCTTATATTAAATTGACATTTTTCCATTCATTCATTTGTTTATTCGAACAGGTAAAATAAAATAAGTAAAACATACAAAGTATTTAAGCAGAAATTAAAATGACACCTCTTTAGTATCCTAGATAATTAGACCTTGTTCGAAAAGGTGTAGGATGAAGTTAACAAAACTTATCTACAAGAAAAGAAAAGGGAAACCTGTTCCTTGCTAGAAATTCATATTGACATTTCTTTCTTGTATCCACTTAGAATGTGGTTTATAAAAACCTGTTTAAACTTTTATACTGATTTTCAGGTTTTCACTTCTTCACTACAGTTATTCCAGAGATTGACTCTAATATAATTATAATAATAAAAAAAAGTCAAAAAGGCCTATATTTTATAAAAGTAAATAAGTTTAACCATTTTGTCATATAAATTGTACATAAAATAAACTAATTGGACTTTAATTGATTTGAAATTCTTCAAATAAATACATAAATTGATGCTAAACTCAATAAAACAGCAAATTAGCAGCAACCCTAAATCGTTTTTAACAACTTAAAGGAAGTATGGGTTTTTTAAATGAACAAAGCCTTACAATAATTCAATTATTGATTTCAAGAACAGATGCCATGTGTATTTCAGACATGTTGCATCTATAACTCATAAGCGCTCCATTCGACATGATTTTTGGATAGGGTGGTGGTCCATGTCGGCTGTTTCAGATTCTGGCAGACAAGGGTTAGGATAGTTTGGAGAGGGGGACAAATTATCGTCAGAGTTTGGGTTAGGGGACTAGAAATGAACGGTTTGCAGTCTGTGATTTGACGTGTACATGTGTGGGGGTGATACGTTGATTGTCAGAGTAGAAGTAAAAGCACAACTGACAGACTTTACTCTAACTTTAACTCTCCAGGCAGTTTTATTTTACACAGAAGCAACGAGGGACGGGAACTATGCAGCAAAGAAAAGTTAATAAATCGGCTAATACCAATTAATCAGTGATATCCTGATGATGGGCTGGTGATTAATCGATCGGGTTCTTGTATTCTTTAAATACTAATAACCAAGTATTGTAATAAATAGTGCTACATCACTAGCCTAGTAAACTAACTATTATTATAAATCGTTGGAACAATGCATCCAATATGACGTCCAAAAGGGGGGGTGGGGGGCGTATAACAACAACGCAATAGCATTTCAGGAATTGAAACTGATTTTTTTTTTTTAATGTAATAAACACAAATAATTAAATATACATAATTTATTCCCATTGACATTTACAAATAAATAACTATATTACCTAAGGATGTTGATCAACACTTCAGTTTGATTTGATGAGATGCCTACAATTCTGTTTCTGAGCTTGTGATTGGGTGGGCACAGTTGTCACCCAATCACCCCCCCCAACCCCTTTACCAATGACACAAACCGCCGACCCTTCGAATCATTGGACGACCTGCTCTACCAACTGAGCCACAGCCGTCCCAGTGCAGAGCAGTTTGAAAGACAACTGTTGATCCTATGGAGTCTATAGAAATGGAACAGAAAAAAACAAATTTAGAAGTCACCCCAAAAGTGATTGTAGATGTTTATTGGCTCGCAGTTACGCTTTATCGTCTATGTCACATTTACACGTGGGTGTTTTTTTTTTTTTTTTTTTTAACTCCCTGTGAAACAATGACTATCTGGATCATTGTTTTTTTTTTTTTTTTTTTATGTGACCTTCAAAAACCTTGATGTCACTGTCAAAAAAAAAAAAAAAAAATCCTTCAACTAACTTCCTGGGTGCTTCCCAGAGACACTAAAGCTTCATATGAAATGACAAAACTAGCAAGTCAAGCACGAGCAGGAGCGCCCCCCCCCCCCCCCCCCCCCCCCTATACAAACATGACACTCAGTGGAACAACGTATCATGACTTGAGGAACGGAGCGTTGGCATCCAACTGTCATTCACAACTTAAAGATGAGACTCTAGCGTACAGAAAATAAAACCTCCTCTTCTCTTCTGTTCTCTTCTGTGCTTCCTCTTCTATGTGAATCTGCCACTTCCTTCTTATTGATAAGCCTTGACAACTAAAGTCGCTGCAATAATTCAATAAGCTGGGGGGGAACAGTGAGCGCTTTGAGTTGATTTTTTTTTTTTTTTTTTTTTTTTTTTCTTACTGTATGTGTGTTTTTCGGTGCGAATGAGACTAAGCTCCTCATCTTCCCTTAGACAAAACAGCACAAACACTCATCCTCTAGAGTCCTCCGTTGTGAACAATGTGGATTTTAAAAGACCAAACCTTTCTGCCAGGCCCTTGTCAACATTGAAAGCTACCACCATGTTGCATATACGTTGGCAGCACCACCTGCCTATGAGGCCCCAGTATCCCCTCCACAGCCTCTTGTGTGCCATAGAGGTGCCTGTGTCCATGTCCCTCTATTGTGGTGTGGACTAGAGGGGGTATTGTGAACCTTGTCAACGGCGCTGCCATCTCCGTGCCAGCTGGCCGGGGCGAAAGTGGCTAAAGGGGGGAAGCGAACAATGCAAAGATCTGTGCACAATGGGCAGCCGTGGAAAAGGCGCCATTGTTCCGGCCCGCCGTCCGCCAATGCCAGCTTCCCCCGTGCCGACGCCTCACAAAAGCAACAGCTCGTTAAAAGTGGGTGAAATTTTTTTTTTTTTTTTTTTTTTACCCAGAAGCACTGGCTTTATTTGAGGAAAGTGACAAGAGATCAGAAGGTGGGAAGTGATGAGTGCAAAATACTTCGTTACAGTTTTCAAGCGATTCCACGTACGTGTTAACGTCACGCTGCGTTTACATTTAATATAATTTAAAAATATAGGCCTATATTTTGTCATATAAATTGTACAGAAAATAAACTAATTGGACTTTCATTGATTTGAAATTGTTAAAATAAATCCATAAATTGATGCTGAACTCAATAAAACAGCAAAAATAGCAGCAACCGTAAATCGTATTTAACAACTTAAAGGAAGTATTATGTTGTTTTTTTTTTTATTAACAAAGCCTTATAATAATTAAATTGTTGATTTCAAACTGAATTATATCAAATCCATAATAAAACATAGATTTTTACTTGCAAATCTTTTTTTTATGTTCAACTTGGACCTCTTTATCAGATGCTTATGTGCTTTTTTTTGTTGTTTTCTTGTGCTCTAAATGTACTATGATATTTTTTTTTTTATATTAATTACTTCTCCAATATGGGATGTCCTTACAATATGATAAATAAAAAGAAACTAGGTCGTTTGTTCCCATTTTGAGTTCAAATGTCATGTCCATAATGTTGGAATTGCTGTTGTTTCTGCGCTTAATATTGTCATAAATGTAACATTAATACCAAAAACAAGTATTATTTTAGCTGTTTTCAATGCTACCAAGCACCAACTGAAATAATAACAATGTAATAATAAAATTTTTTATCATTTTTAATGCTGATTTTCAAGCCATCCTAATGCTAAGCTAACAAAATGTGTCTGTGCTGCAACTTAATGAAATAAATACATTGGAAAAATAAAACAACATAGAAGATGTTATTAAGACAAATAAGCAAATTGGAGATGAAGCTAATGTTTTTATTTTGTTGTTGGTGTTAAAATTAGAATAGTGTGTTAATCTTCAAAGTGACATTTGGAAATTCTTTAATTTTATGCCACGGTGATCAAAAATGTTGGTGTAACAAAAGTTACAGTGATAAAAAACAAGGGAAAAATACTATTGAAAACATGATTTTGCTCATTTTTATCCAATTTTGTGCACAATAACTGTAGCAAGGTTGATCATGAAAAGTTTTTATTTACCTTAACAACTAAGCTTTTTCTTTTTTTTCCCCCTGGTAATTGTGATTTTAAATTTCCGCAGGTAGAAAATCACCAGTGACAAAGTAAAAATCTAATGCAGAAGAATTGACAAAGTGTGAAATTACTTTTTTTCTCTCTCTTTTTTTCCAACTTTCTCAAACATTACTGATCAGAAACTGAACCTTTTTAATGGTGATAATGACATTTTAACAGGTTTAGGGATAAAGAGGTTTAAAAAAAGAGAAAAAAGGGTTTATTTCAAATATGAATGTCAAAACAAAAAAAGAAAATAAAAAATACAGAAGAAAGAAATATACAAAAACAAACAAACCTATGATACATATTTGAAAAGGAGTGAGAAAAAGCAAAGCTTATGAACTCCTTATAAATTAATTACAATAATAATCTTCTAAGGCAATACATACAGTATGTTAACACACATTCAAACACATGTATACATATATACACACATATACATACATATACACACATATACACACATATACATACATATACATACATATACATACATATACACACATATACACACATATACATACATATACATACATATACACACATATACATACATATACATACATATACACACATATACATACATATACATACATATACACACATATACATACATATACATACATATACACACATATACACACATATACATACATATACATACATATACACACATATACATACATATACATACATATACACACATATACATACATATACACACATATACACACATATACACACATATACACACATATACACACATATACACCCATATATACTGTACATAGATACCTAAACACAATAAATACATTGACTCAGTAGCTAATTTTTTTAGTATTTTTATTGTATGATCATTTTTATTTTTATTTAATTTTTTTTTATCTGTGTAGTTTTAGCACTTTTTATTGTATTTTTAGATTTATCTTATTGCTGTTTTATCTTATCTCTGTTTTGTGTTTTATGCACTTTTATAAATAAAGATGGTATGTTTATGGTATATACAGTATATATATATATATATATATATATACACCTACATACACACAGATAAATATTAATATTCCATGAAGTTTTGAAAGGGCTAGAAATGTCTGGCACATAAATATTTTTATTTTAGTCCATTTCATGAACCTGTACTTTTCTATTTTTACCACAAATAAATTAGAGTGAATCAGTACTTGTTTTTGTTTTTTTTTTGTTTTTTTCCACACGTCTACTTGAGTAAAGCATATTTTGTCATCTCTCCAGAGCCAGGGAGCAAGGTGCACCTTTCGGTCGACATGGTTTCCATTTTCTCACTTGTGCTAAATGTCCACACATGCACTGTGAAACACACACACACACACACACACACACACACACAGATATCCCTGCAGCCTTAACTAGCCGCAAAGTCCCTCTTTTGAAATCAAAGAGCGAAGGAAGGGGAGGAGTGGCTTTTTAAGGGAACGTCTGGAATCCATCTGAGATTGAGAAATCCGACCATCGTGGTTGGATCCAATTGAATGAGGCAGGCTTGAGTAACACGCTCCGACACGGCCTTTCTATTCCTCTAACACCCCGGCCATGTGGTCCCAAGGCTCTGCCAGCAAAGTATGTCACAGCTCATCACAGTTGCAAATGAATATTCATGCAGCTGAGCGTGGCTGCATGGAAAGTATTTTCATTTTTTTAGAAGAAAAAAAAAAATGACGAGTATTTGTGTGAGTCTGTACAGTAAGGATGTGAGTTTGTTTCCTGTAAAAAATGAGTCACCGCGGCCGACGCTGTCAGACACCCATGGGTGTAGTAGCCACAAGGCCTTCGCTTCCGACATGGACGCCACTTGTAACACAACGGCCTTGGCTCAGTTTGGTCGAACACAGCCTGAGTAAGAGTCGCTATTGGCTGGAATACGAGGTCTCACACACTGTCTGGATGTAAAGACGCACACACTTAGTGGTGTGAGCGAGCAGGCGTGCACACATGTACGCACACATGGGCGGTTTTGCCAAAGCTCCACAGATGTCCTTGGCTGTTGTTGTATGTGAGTCAGCGCGGGACGAACTCTTTGATGGCGAGGTCTGGTGTGAATTTTTTTTTTTTTGATTGAAATGCAAGGCAGGTGCACTGTCACATTAAGCTTCCAGGACATTCTGATGCCCAGATTGGCCCTCTGACCTCTCCAAAAAAAAAAAAAAAAAAAAAAAAAACAGCACGCCTGCGTTGATGACAGGCAAAACTTAGTGAGAATTTCCAAAAATTTCCAACTCTGAACTTTTTTTTTTTTTTTTTTTTTTTTTTGCTCATTTTGACACAAAACCATGCTAAAAGTTACACCAAATGACAACTCTCATATCACTTTATCTGCTTGTTCCCACAGTGACTAGATTAGCATTGTGCCTACAGTAGCATCATGTGCAAACACAAATGGGACATTTCTTGCCTTTGTAACTGGACTCTCGGAAAGTTCACACTCAACTATCATCCGTTGAGGAAAAATCGAAGTGGTTAACGTTTATAATGAACCCTGTAGTTTGCTGTTGCTGTTTTTTAAAAATAAAATTAGGTTTAGTTTATTCCAGAAGTGAAGCCTGTCTGCCATTATGTAGTGAAAAAGTAAAAGTACTCACATTCTCTACAAGAGTTATGTGAAAAAATATTTTAATTAAGTAAAAGTTAAAAAAAAAGTACAACTTCTCAATTGTAATAAAGTACAAAAGTAAAAAGTAAAACACTTTTTTTTTTTTTTTTTTGCCATGAATACAATAATACTTATTTAACCAGGAAACATCTGAAAAGTTTCAAAAGTATAAAAAAAAAATTAAACCCTTTAAAAGTGACTTACTGTGATGAAACTGTGTTTGATTAGGTCACAGTTATTCAGTTTTGTGGATATGGACAGGAGTTACAATTGAGATAAAAAGGTCATCATGAGATTAAAAAAAAAAAAGTTATAAATATCAGATTAAAAAATGTCATATTTTAAGATAAAAAATTTTAAAATTGTGAAACTAAAAGTCTAAATTATGAGATTAAAAACTCAAAATAATGAGATAAAAGGCAAAATTGTGAGATAATAGTCATATAATAGTCATATAATATATTTATATATATATATGAGAAAATATAATGAGATAAGAAATTGATAATTATAGGATAAAGAGTCAAAATTATGATATAGTAAGTCCCAATTTCTGATTTAAGACTTATTTTTCATACTTGTCTAGTTTGAAAAGGTAATGAGTCTATTCTGAGAATATAATGAGTATAACGTACAGATATTTATACAAAAATGTAGGAAGTAAAAGTAAAAAGATAAGTACAGATACCTAAAAAAATCTACTTAAGTATAGTAATGAAGTACTTTTACTTAGTTACTTCCACCTTACCTGTATTTTAGATGGTTACTAAGATGATGATGTGGTACAACAATAAAGTAATTGTTTTTTAGACAATTGATTTTGAATGATAATTAGAACAGAAGGAGTTCCATGTAGTTATGTCAATATAAAACTCAGTAATCCTTGGAAATGTTGCAGTATAATCAGCTTTCAAGGGAAGTAATAAAGTGTAGCAGCATTGACTGAATAATATAGCTGTTTTCCTTTTTAATCATTAATTATACAGCACATATGAATCTGCTTGTTAGTTGTGTTCAGTGGGGGTAATTATCAACTTCCAAGTCCACACGCATGGCTTCCCTTATTTCACTTACTTTGTGGATTGTGTCTTTGGAGGATGACGTGGGTGTGGTGGTGGTGGTGGTGGGGGGGGGGGGGGTTAGCTGTAGTGTTTCACAAAGCCTCATGATGCACCTAAAAAAAAAAAAAAAAAAAAAAAAAAAAACCCATGAAAAATTAATGTGTTTCTATAATTACACTTTCATCCACTCCTTGTAAACACTATTCAGTCAGGGTTATGTTTGTAATAGATGATGTACAAAGCCATAATGTATGAATTATCATCTTTAACATTTAACAGCTTCTGTAGTTAAACCTAAACTTAACCTAAATAAACATCAAATAAAGAAATAAAGCTTATTTTTAACACAAATGTAACTAGGAAATGCATTTCCAGTGAACCTGACATGAATGAATACACAATCAATTGTATAGATTCTATATTGTAAGACTGGAATTTTCCATGTTACTATTATAATTAGTTAGTTTCAGTTACAAAATTGACAACACCGTCATTTCATTCTGTGATTTCAGTTACATAACAAATGTACACATATACATCGATAGACAGACAGACAGACAGACAGACAGACAGATAGATAGATAGACAGACAGACAGACAGACAGACAGACAGACAGATAGATAGATAGATCGATCGACAGACAGACAGACAGACAGACAGACAGACAGACAGACAGACAGACAGACAGACAGACAGACAGACAGGCAGGCAGGCAGATAGATAGATAGATAGATAGATAGGTAGGTAGGTAGGTAGGTAGGTAGGTAGGTAGGTAGATAGATAGATAGATAGATAGATAGATAGATAGATAGATAGATAGATAGATAGATAGATAGATAGATAGATAGATAGATAGATAGATAGATAGATAGATAGATAGATAGATAGATAGATAGATAGATAGATAGATAGATAGATAGATAGATAGATAGATAGATAGATAGATAGATAGATAGATAGATAGATACACATGCACACACATATACATTTTTATAGAAACAACAAAAAAACAACAAAAAATATGCATATATATGCACATATACACATACATGCATATACATACACATCCATCTTTAATACTCATACATACATCTCTAATAAGAGTCACAACAATTATTATTATTATTATTATTTTTTTTTTTTTATAAGTCATACTGTAACTGAAGCCTAGGCTTATTTGACTTATTTTATATAACTCATAGACTCACCAGCAGATCATTAATAAAAGAAATATAACACAAGAGGGGAAACAAAGAAAATAAAAAACAAACCAAAACAATACTTACCTGTAGATTATTCATGTCATTAATTAATCATTTTACATCGTACTCCTTGATTAACTTGCCTTTTAATGTTTTCAACTCATCACTCAGTCCATAATATAAAACACATTTATATTTAACATTAGTTGTTACGTTTCCTCTTTCAAACAAACCCAGCTCTCTTAAATTCAAATTTTTTTTTCTCTCAGTTTGAAAAAGTGTTGAATACCTTTATACATTGTTTTTATTACAAAAATCCTTGATACTTCTCTTTCATTTCTTTTTCTTCTCAGCAACCTATTTGTTTTTAGTTTAGAAACGGAGTTAACTCATGTCAGCAAATATGGCTCCCTGTACAATACCAGCTCCAACACAAACATTACACTATATAAATCTCTCAGAAATATTTAAGAGGTTAAAAGCCCCAAAGCAAACCTCAAAGGAAGAAACATGCATAAAATCCTGGTTGTATAGTGTACATAGAGTAAATTCCCATGTTAGAAGTCTATTATTTTCACTGTATATTATGCATTATTATATTATATATTATTAAAGCTCATTTTTTTCTGCAAAAAAAAAAAAAAATACAGTACACCAGCTCCCATGTTCCCTGACTGTCTTCTATAGGAACAATTCTGCAAAACATTCTACTGTTACCATGGAAACCGCTAATAATATGAATGAATGAATGAATGAATGTCTTATTTAAGTGTCATGCACAACCCATATATGGTTATAATTACCTCCGGAGGTTATATTGTTGTCAGTTTGTCTGTTAGTTAGCAAGATAATTAAAAAAAAATAAAAAATTATTAGACTTTGATGGTGATCCTGGATTCTGGATCAGTTTGAAATGTATTCTCCATTTACCATAATGTAAAATTTCAAAGTGATCCAGAATCTCTTCCGGATTACCATCAAATTTTAATCATTTGTTCCTTGTAACAACCCCAACACATCCTGAAAATGTCATCAAAATTTTTTACCACCAAAATCTAATCCTTTCTAGATCGTCCCTTGTAAATGTAATCAACATCCATCTATAATGTTATAAGTTATCTTGCTAACTTACAGACAGAGGCAAATACATAATAGGTGGACCTCTTTTCATTCAAAAAGGGGGCGTAGGATGACCATACATAGCTGGACAGTGTAGTAGAACCAGCCAAGGTTGGTAAAAAAAAAAAAAAAATGGCGGCTTTTGACATCCTGCCCAGGTGTGTCTCATTAGGACCTACCAACAGCAGGGGTCCAAGAGAAGTCATGATAGAAAAATATAAATACAAAAACATCACCCATTTTCAGAATAAAAGCTGATGTCACTGCTTTAGCATTACTTTATTCTAAAATAAATAATGATAAATATATATATATATATATATATATATATATAAATAGACCCAACATAAAACACCCCTCTTCCTATCCTGCCCTTGGTCTTTCCCTGAACCTTATAAAAGACATTGTAGTCAGGGGGGGGGGGGCGGGTACTTTTGGGGTCATCACCCTAGAGCAGGACAGGTAAACAACAGCACTCTAACAATTACACTTGTCAATATTTGTTCGTCTAATAATGACATTTCTCTTCCTCAGATGAATGTCCTGCACCTGCATCAATCAACAAGCCAAAAAGTCCAATAATCAATCAATAATTTATGTGGAATTATACAATCTCCAATCTGTTTTGGGCAAATTCTGCAAATAAAGTGCCATGTGTCGTCATTAAAAAGTCAAATCTCAAAGTCATCCTTTACTTTTCTAGTTTACAGTTATTACCATCAAATGTTCAGCTTCGAGCACAAAATCAATTCTAGCAAAAAAAAAATAAAAATTTGATGTTAATCTTCAATATTTGAAGAGGTGAAAACACTTAAAACATGTACAGAAATATAAATAGAAAATATTTCACCACATTTCTAATTGATATTTTTTCTATATATTAACACCAAACTTCTCAAGTCAGGTTTCTTTCCTGCATTTTTTTTTTTTTTTTTCATGTGGAATCATGAGGTCGAAATACAAAAACAACCACATGACCTGGATGTGAAAATTTAGCAGCCACTTATTCTTCATTTTAACAAGTGTAGGTCAAGTGGAACTGTTAAAGACTTAAATGTTCACCTTTAACCTAAACCATCTACTGATCTGAACTGTTTAATCAATACATGTCAATAATAATTATGTAAAATCAGAGGTGGAAAGTAAAAGTACTTCATTACTCTACTTGTTTTAAGTATCTGTACTTGAGTATTTATTTTTCTGGCAACTTTTTACTCGACATTATTACATAAATATCTGTATTTTACACTCTTTACATTCTCAGAATGGACTTTTTCAAACATAACAGATGTGATAATATAAAAACCAGAGGAAAAATCAGTGAAGGAGAGGAACTGTGACTTTATATAATTATAATTATATGACGATTATCTCACAATTTGGACTTTTTATCTCATAATTTTGACATTTTCTCAGAATTTGGACTTTTTCTCTTAAAATTGTGTATTTTTTTAAAATCTCATTTGTAATCTCATGATGATTTAGCTGTAGCTGTAGAATGTAAGTACTTTGATCACCTGTGTATAAAATACAGTTTGTCATCTTTTCATGGGCATCAGATATGACCCATTTGGATGTTCAGAGGCTATGTAGTTACCATGGAAACCATGTTATCGTCTACAACTTTGATTAGGAAGGGATAATGTATTGCCCACGTGTTACTATCAGAAAAATTAGGGCGGAACAACACCCCTCCGCCTTCTGTTTGACCCCGGCTTGCTGTGGTTTGATTGTGAGAACCTGTGTATAATGGATATAAACTTGTGTTTGTTTCATCTCTTCCAGAAAGGAAATGACATCAGGTCAAATAGGGGCAGAAAAAAAAATCTAAACTTTTAAGTAGCACCCTCTGGTGTTTGAAATATGAACATGACAAAATGTCCTGCTCTCATGTCGATATTTGGTCGATTAAATAAAAATAAAAAGAGCATGGATCAGATCAGATGATGTCAGACCTGCATGGATGTGGATCAGTCTATAACAGAGGCCACATTAAACCAAATTTGATCTGAATTGGGTCCAACTTCTAAAATAATAACATTAATAAATAAATAAATAAATAAATGTCAACTCAACATTTTCCTCTGTTTTACAGCAAAAAAAAAAAAGTTAAATTATGTGATGAAAAGGTTCACATCTACCAACTGTCCTTTAAAACAATGTGAATAACATGAATAAACCAACAATGATTTGAACAAGATTATGTCTCAGTTTATTATTTACAGGTACAGATTATTTATTAGTTAGTACAAATACACAGAACGCTTAATAACAGGCAGAACATTGTTAAACTTACACTTCAGACATTTCAAAATGTTCATATTTGTTCAGATTATTTAGTTTTTTTTTTAAATATTAGTTTGTTTTGTTGTAAATACAGTAAAATTACATGAAAATGTTTAAATGAACAAAGAGTAGAATGTGGAGTTGTGAGTATTTATAGATTATTATGATAGTATTTTACTGATCTGACCCATTTTGATCTGTATGTGGAACCTGAAATTAAATTATCAGTATATTTACTGTGATTTTCTTATCCCAGGGGCCGGACTGGACCCTTTCGGGGGCCAGATTTGGCCCCCGGGCCACATGTTTGACACCCCTGGTCTTTAACTGAACTCATTAGACATGTTTTTAGGATGGATGGGTAAACGCTCTGCTCTGCAACTTCTTTATGTTTGATTGATTTCAATATTGCTCAATACCTCGATGGTCAAACCCCTTGTAATAATGAATAAAGACGCAAATATTTTATTATCTCTGGACATTTACAGGTTCACCTTCATTATCTTAATAATAAAAAACTGTAAATAACTTATCGTTTTCTTATCTTTGCATGTCAGCAAACACTGTAAAAAAAATTATTTTGGTAGTTGGTAAATATAAACTATAGAAATCAATTACATTTTAATTAACAGTAGTCGTAAATTCTACCTATTTGTGAACAGTAACAGTTTTCAATATTTCCCTCTTCCATATGATTCAGTTTAACCCTTTAACTCCTGAAACTTTAGCAGTTCCACAGTGAAAAATAATTTAAATAAGCAACAAAAAATGAAGAAAAATGGCCAAAGTCATCAATAAAATGAACAAAAATGAATAATAAACTGACAAAATAATTAGTAACATGAACAAAGTAAGACACAAATGGACCAAAATGAAAGAAAATGTAATGAAATAAACAGTAAAATGGAGAAACATAAACAATGAGCCACAAAATGAACAGAAACTTTGTTCATGTTACTAATTTTGTCAGTGTATTATTCATTTTTGTTCATTTTATTGATGACTTTGGCCATTTTTCTTCATTTTGTTGCTTATTTTAATTATTTTTTACTGTAGAACTGCTAAAGTTTCAGGAGTTAAAGGCTTAAACTGAATCATGTACAAGAGGGACATTTTATTCTATAATTTTCTTTTTTTTTTTTTTTTATTTCAATTTCTTTAAGATGAAATGCTCCAATAAAAATAAATAAATAACTGAACTGAACTGAGGGAAATATCTAAAACATGTACA